>JAJTUO010000039.1:0-418561 GCA_021399455.1 Flagelloscypha sp. PMI_526 | reverse complement strand
TCCAATCCAATTGTCGAAACACCTTCTTCAACATGGAGGCTTGCGTCTATCACCGTTCGGTGGCATTCCGACGGTACCGACGACCCGTAGGAACTTGGACTCCATTGACCTGAAAGTTTGTTGACTGATATTGGACAGGGGATACATTACCCTGAAACTAGAAGCATGGGAGCAGACTGGCGACCCTTTCTCTTCAACATTAGCCTACAATATCACAACTTCGGCTGGAAGTGCTCTAGTGACGATCCCCGATTCTTGTCCCGACGGGTATGATTCCTTTGGAACGGGGAAATTCTGTTGGCTAACTACACCAACATAGATATTATTTCATTGAAGCGACGAACGTGTATAGCATCAAGACTTACGTATATTCAGAAACCGATAAGTTCTGGATAGGGAGCAAGCCAGTGGAGGGGACAACTACGAAAACCACAACGTTTGGATTCCGACTATGATATTGTGAAATTCCGGCATGATCAATACTTCTTTAGGACTACATCTAAGCACTCAAGCAGCCCATCAGCGTCCTCTTCACTCACTAACGGTCCTCTTGGAACCACCATTGTTATTAATACCACAGTTGTCAATGGTGTTCTAACTACAATCCCAAACACAATCCCAAATGTTCTCACAAGTACGACACCTCTCGGAACTGAAACAACAGCTCCCGGCGGTATCCCCGTCAACGTGAGTGTCATGTTCATGTAGTCACCAGCTGCCTTTAACTGGTCTAGATTATCTCTGGCTTCTTCGAAACCACCCACGTAGGTATTTATCAGCCCGCTGGATATTTAAGTCTGACCACCTGTCTCTACAGCGGTACCATCATCGCCGGCGTAATTGGTGGCCTGGCATTCCTGCTGTTCTTGGGTTTGCTTGCATGGTACATCGGATACCGAAGGAATAAGCAAAGTTCTCGTCAGATAAACGCAAGAGATATCCCTCCTCCGAGTATACCAGGAATTTGTCTTTCTCTTTTCGTCCTTTTCTAACCATTCATCAGCTATGTTAACGAAGGATCCCTACACTCAAGCGACTCAAATGCAAGGTCCTTTCAACAGCCTCACAACAGCTGCACAGCAGAGAAGGCCCTTGGTACGTGATAGCTATGAATTCCGGCATGCGAACTTAAACACTTGTGTGGTCTAGCTTTGCCCAGTTCTACACCGAGGGGAGAACGAATTGCTCAATTGGAGGCAGAAATCGGACAACTTCGAGGCCAAGACAGAATAGCGCAGCTCGAGGACGAACTGAGGCAGTTGAGAACTGGAGATGCTGCAGCTTCAATAGCACCGCCTGCCTATCATTAAGTGTAGTTGCACGAGGACCTTGTTATCATCTTTGTGCTGGTTTTTGTAGCTTTGTACTATCGTTATGACAAACATGAGTAAACTATTCTTATGTTTTAAGAGCATTAGCTCAGATAAGTCCCGCCTGAAGCTTGATGATGTCCGCTGCTCGTTCTGCAATCCCATAGACGATCGCCGAAGTATGAGCAGCAGGAAGGCTTGGCTGGTAGCAGTCCTCAGCATCTGACATGACATGTATGCGGACAGTGGAAGGACTTACTGCAACCCCAGCATCAACAATTCTCAAACCTTTCAGCCCTTTCACTTTCAAATCAGGATCCACCACACCATAATGAGCACCCAATGGTGACATAGCACTTGTTCCAATGGGATGGAAGAATGAGACAGCATTTTGTTTAACGAATGCATCTAACTCTTCGTCCGTCGTTGCGTTGTTATTGAGAGAACCAATGATGATACCATCCCATGCAGGCGCAGCAATGAATCTTCGAACAGCTTTGATAGACTCCCGTACAATGATGAGGTCAATTTTTTCTGCAAGAAGGTTGGGGTTGACAAGAGGGGGAGCAAAGACATCAGTTGAATTGATCGTGATATTTCCGCCTGTTTGTCCCTCCCGTTTAGTTGGTTGAATGACTCGGGTAACCAGAAAACTCACGGGAAGCAGGAGAAACGCAAGCTGTTGGAAGATTCATATAGTTGCCTTGTTCAGTAAGGGCAGCCAGACCATCCTGTTTCACTTGGTCAGCTGATATTATGTGAAGCTATTAATGGAATTAACTTACCTGGAACAGCCATTCATAATGAGCTGTCGAGGGTCCTGGAGTGGGATCCTCATAATCATCCCAAATACTAGAATCATCAGGGATCCTAAGCCACGCGTGCAAATTCTCGGAGGTGGTCGTCAATAGGCCAGTCTTATTGGCTTTCCACTCCTCAATTAGGGCATTCAGAGCAGTTTGGTTTCGCTGAATAGAATCCCAAGTGTTTGTAGTGTTGATAATCATTGTGGTGGAGACACCGACATGGTCTGTAAGATTTTTGCCAACGGAGGGGAGGTTATGAAGAACGGGAATGCGGAGTGGATCTAACTCCTTGGGATCGCCGATACCAGAATGAAGAAGAATATTAGGTGTGTTGACAGCTCCTGCGGACAAAATGAGCTCTTTGCGAGCGGTGATAGTCTTGAATCCATCTAAAAACAGAGGATAATGAGCATCATCACACAAAAGGATGAAGGTGAAGCACTTTTATAGGCAAATTCCACAGTAGAAAACCTCTTCTTGTCATGTTCTGATGCCAAGACACGGGAGACCTTTGAATTCAACAGGATGTCAAAGTTCTTACGAGTGCCGTTGGCGACCACTAGATATTCTTTCGCGCTCGACCGCGCCCCATTCTTGACGAGAGCTTGAACCCAACCTGCAAAAGAATTGAGTACAACACGAACACTCATACAAAAAAAAAAGAAGGGCAACATACTAATCCCGAGTTGTTCTCCATCATTCTGATCCTGCTGGTAAGGGAATTCGTCCAATTGTTTGGTGGTCTCAATGATGGGTCCATCAATGAACCTCGACTCTCCAGGCAAAGACACCCCAATATAGCCATCCTTGCCGTGGAACTCGGGTTCATATTCGTCAGTCGTGTCGTGGCCATCACGGGGTTTCATTCCAAAATTCAGACTATAGAGCAAAAAGTTATAGGGTCAGCACCATTCACCAGAGAAAGAATGGAATGACAAACCTTCTTATAGTAATCAAGCATAGAATCCCAACCCCAACCATCTTCCCCACTCAACACCCCCCAATGATCAATATCATCTTTACTGCCTCGAGTATAAACTAGACAGTTAACGTTGTCGATCCTCCAAGTCCAATTCCGGTGGGGAAAGGAACAACCCTCCCATCAAGCCCAGTCTGAGGAATTGAGGAATAGTTCCAGTCATACCGAGTATGAGGGGTAAGATGAGTACAGAAGAGTGGTATCTGATTCGTTAAGTCGTCATTGTTGCTAAGCACAAGAAAAAAAATCAGTTGGTGTTTTCAGCGAAGACAAATGTGAAGAAAGAAACTCACGCTCCGCCAGCTTCGATGAGCAACACTTTAACACTTGGAATTTCCGTCAACCTGTTGGCGACCGTACTCCCTCCAGGTCCAGCACCAACAATAACATAGTCGTAACCACCCGGATTCGGTACTTCGGCGAAGCTGTTGAACACCTTGGCCGAGCAAAGAGCCGCGGCCGGCAAGAGCGTAAAATCCCAACTTTGACAATCTGCTCATTGAAACTCGAGAGTTTGAGGGACGAGGTCTTTCGTCATCGTAAAGCGATGCTCTTATAGGTGGAGCCGAGACCAATTACGGCAGAGCGAATGTTGCACATGACGATGTAGGAAGCTGCAGTCTTCCAAAACGAAGCGAGCTTGGAGCGGTTTTTAACGGGAAGTTGCCCGAATGGGCTCGTTGACGAGACTGAGGAAGTGTGATTCTGACGAAATGGTGTCGACACATGCCACGCGAGGAAGAACGACTTTTGAGTCAGCGGTGAACGAAATGCGATCATGGACGCAGAAGGAGAGTACAAATGCTTCCGCCTTTCGTTGGAAGCGCCAGTTATACAGGAACTTTCTTCTTCTCATTTTTTCGAATTCTGGAACAATTTACAGGAACATGATCTACTTCAGGGTTACGTTTTTTTTACAGCATCCATTCTATCAGGCCTAGCAAACACTTCGTATTCATCAATTCGTTTCATCAAGGTATGTTCAGTGGGAGCAATGCCAATCCTTCCCTCATCAGACCAATCATAAACTAAAAGGCTGTTAGATGATGCTAGAATCAGTGACAAATGAATAATCACCAGTGTAGTAGCGCTGGAGCCAAACGAAGCCATCTGCTCGTAATTTTTTTTATCAGTAAATGCCCTCAAAACGTCGAAAAAAATAAAATAAAACTCACTAATGAAATCAATTCCTCCAGAGCTAGCCGTTCCAAGATCAGAAGTGATGAGATAGATCTTGCCCTCCTCACCATTAAGCATCGAGTTCAAACGACGCGGCCAGATCTGAGCGTTCTTCGTGAACTCGTATTTCTGACCGCCGATCTCGAACCACAAACTCTGCATCTGCTCATATTGTTCGTCAGTAACAGTAAGGAGGCCAGTAGTCCTGATTACAAAATTAGCAAGGCAGAAATACAACAAAGGCAAGGCAACATACTCGTCTAAGACGGCTCCAGTAGCTTCCTGATACTTTTGGAAGGCATCGCTTGCCAAGAGGAGAAGGGTGGTGCCTGTATCCGTGATACCAGAGCTCGTAATAATTGGATTATCATCGCCGTAGGGTGACAGTCTGGAGAAATCAATTGGCGTATCCTATCGAGAAGGAGTGGTGCACGAACCTGATCAATTCCCCAATACCGAGACGCGGGGTCGGTCGAAGTCACAGGGATGTAGTTGAGATCGCCACTGTAACGAGCGTGGTCTGTACCACCGAAAGTGAGTTCTCCATTAGGTAATTCCTCCGTAGATGTAGTAGGCGCGTAGGAGATGCCGAGCGAAGGGGTAGGAATGGCTTTCTGGGCAAGAGATTGTCGAGGACGGTGGGAACGGGTTGAAAAGGGTCACTTAAAGTACCTATCAGAAATTCATGGCACGCTCAGGTTCAATAAGGCATTAAGTACCAATAGTGAGATCGGTGGGACCAAGACCGAGAATACCATCGGCGAAAGTAAATCCCTGAACCCTGGAGGCCACACCAATGCTTTGATTACTAATTGTTAGATTTCCTATAGAGACCGTATCGCGATCTGAAAAATGGAATTAGAGCTCCTATTCCGTGTTGGAGAAAGGATGCCTCTTACATTCCTCCCCGAAGACGGTACCATTCAACAGTTGAAACTTCATCCGGGTATCTTCGGTGGTCTCGGTGTGCTGATATTTAGAATTGGCTCCGATCCAAGTATTTGAAGATCCCTGAAGTATTATTCAACAAAAATCGGCTTGAAAGGAAGGCGTTTGAGGCTGACAGTATCTATGAGCAACCGATGCGTGGTGCCGGGGCTTCCAACTGAGACATCCATGACGTAGATAACAGACTGAGAGGGAAAAAGATAGATTAAGATAGATGCGAGGGGGGTTATCAGAAATACCTACCGCGTCTGTGACGTTGACGGAGGTCGTGTTGTCGGGGCTGGCTGCATTCTCAGGTGTATTGGCGAAGAGCTTGAGTCCAGGTCCATTAGGAACGCTTCGTGGAGAGACTTAGCACAAAAAGTATCCGGCGTAAAAAAATACATACCCTCCGAGAAGCTTCTGGGCGCGAGCACGATCGTGCTTGATGAGGTTCTTCGCCCCACCGCGGAGAGCGCGAGTTGAGAAGGGCAGAGAGTGAATGGTACGATGGGACATGATCACTAGAGGATGGAATGAGAACGATGGGTTGGGAATGGAAGAGAGTATGACGGACCTGTTCAAATGCAAGGATAGAAGAGGTAATAGAGAGGATGCTGGTCACGAATCAGCTGAGTAGCTTTATATACCTCTACAGAGGATTTTACAAGAACGGGTAGCTTGGGTTACCGCAACAACAGCTCCGCTCATGACGAAATTCAGAAGGTGACTTGGCGAGTCCAAGTGTCACCGTCGAACATACTTTTCCGGAATTTGAGATTACTTCCGAAAACAAAGGAGATTTATCGTACGAAATGATGCGATTAATAAGTCCAAAAGAGGAGCGCTCGTCTAACGATGTAATGGAACATGGGCGCAGAAGGAGAGTCTGAATGCTTCCGCCTTTCTTTCGGAGGTGTGAGTTATAGGGGGATGTTCTTCTTCTCATTTTCTTATTTTCGAATCCGTGTACAATTTACAGGAACATGATCTACTTCAGGGTTACATTTTCTTTACAGTGTCCATTCTACCAGGCCTAACAATCACTTCGTATTCATCAATTGGTTTCATCAAAGGTATGCTCAGTGGGAGCAATGCCAATCCTTCCTTCACCAGACCAATCATAAACTAAAAACCCTGTTAGACGTGAATGGGACCAGTATCAAATGAATAATCACCGGTGTAGTAGCGCTGGAGCCAGGAGAAGCCGTCTGTTGATGATTTTTGTAATCAGTCAATGCGCCCAGAAAATCGAATAAAAGAAAAGAAAACTCACTAATGAAATCAAGACCTCCAGAGCCGATCTCTCCGAGATCAGAAGTGACGAGATAGATCTTTCCCTCCTCACCGCCAAGCATCGAGTTCAAACTACGCGGCCAGATCTGAGCGTTCTTCGTGAACTCGTATTTCTGACCGCCGATCTCGAACCACAAACTCTGCATCTGCCCATATTGGTCATCCGTAACAGTGAGGAGTCCAGTAGTCCTGATTACAAAATTAGCCAGGTAGAAATACAACAAAGGCAAGGCAACATACTCGTCTAAGACGGCTCCAGTAGCTTCCTGATACTTTTGGAAGGCATCGCTTGCCAAGAGGAGAAGGGTGGTGCCTGTATCCGTGATACCAGAGCTCGTAATAATTGGAGTATCATCGCCGTAGGTGACAGTCTAGAGAAATCAATTGGCGTATATCTTGGCGGGAAGGAGTGGGTCCACGAACCTGATCAATCCCCCAATAACGGGACGCGGGGTCAGTTGAAGTCACAGGGACGTAGTTGAGATCGCCACTGTAACGAGCATGGTCTGTACCACCGAAAGTGAGTTCTCCATTAGGTAATTCCTCTGTGGATGTAGTAGGCACATAGGAAATGCCGAGCGAAGAGGTAGGAATGGACTTCTGAGCGAAGAGGTTGTCGAGGACGGTGGGAACGGGTTGAGTTTTGTCGCTCAGAGTACCTATCGGGAATTGAGGGCAAGCTCAGGTTCAATAAAGCAGTACGTACCAATAGTGAGATCGGTGGGGCCAATGCCGAGAATACCGTCGACCCCAGTAAATCCTTGGGCCGATGAGGCAACGCCAATACTTTGATTCGTAATCTTGAGGCTCCCCAAAGATACAGTATCAAGGACTGAATGAATGTATAAGAGTTCTTGTTTTCCTTGTGAAGAGAAAGTTGCCTCCTTACATTCTTCTCCAGTGACTTTACCAGAGCCGTACGAAACAGTAAATTTCATCCGCGTATCTTCGGTCGTCTGGGTGTGCTTATACCTAGAGTGAGCACCGATCCAAGTGTTAGAAGATCCCTGAAGTATTGTCCATTAAAATAAAGTGCTTGAAAGGCAGGCGATTAAGGCCTACCGTGTCTATAAGCAACCGATGCGTGGTGCCGGGGCTACCAACCGAAACATCCATGACGTAGGTGACGGACTAGGAGAAAACAAACAGATCAAGATTGATGGCAAAGGAGGATTATCAAAATCGCGTACCGCGTCAGTGACGTTGACGGAGGTCGTGTTGGTAGGACTTGCCGCATTCTGGGGTGTATTGGCGAAGAGCTTGAGCTGAGGTCCGTTAGGAACGCTTCATAGAAAGACTTAGTATAAGTAGGATATAGCCAGGAAAATACATACCCCCCAAGAAGTTTTTGAGCACGAGCACGATCGTGCTTGATGAGGTTCTTAGCCCCACCGCGGAGAGCGCGAGTCGAGAAGGGCAGAGAGTGGATTGTATGATGGGACATGATCACTATAGGATGAGATGAGAAGGATGCATCGGGCGTGGAAATAAGTATGACAGACCAATTCAGGTGCAAGGATGGAGGAGGAAAGAGAGAGGATGCTGCTCTTGAATCGGCTCAGCAGCTTTATATACTTCGACAGACGGCGTTATAAAAACGGGCAGTTAGAGTTATCCGCCACAACAGCTCCGCTCATGACGAGATTTCAGAGGGTGGCGTAGCGAGTACAAATGTCACCGTCGAACATGCTTTTCTGGAACTTGAGGCTGCTTCCGAAAACCAAGGGGATCTATCGTATAAAATGATGAGATTAATAATGCCAAAAGTCGAAGCCTTCTGCTTGCGATGTAATGGAAGGATAAGGTCGACGACGGCCTCGTGAATGGTCCACGACGTTCTGCACCAAAAATGGGTACAAACAAACTCTGAAAACAAAGAAGGTTCGGATCAAGTCTTTGAATGTTCTCAGTTTCTGTAATCCGACATCTCGCGCCAGCGTCGTTTTGTCCCTGAGATAGCAAAAGTGTACCTAGCATGGCTATCGCACACCATTGCTCACCCCTGGCTTGAAGGTCAAAAGTGTGCCAAAGTGAAACTGCCTCTTCTCATAAAAGAATTCTGCTATTTCGAAACTATGGCAAAAGTATGAATGCCGAGAAATGTCTGGGAAAACGTCAATCTTCATTGAAGAGGAGGGAAGCATCGATTCATACCACGAGACCCTGGCAGCAGGAAACAAAATGAATCGATCCATGAACAGGTTTGAGAGCAACTCCGCACATTTCCACAGCTATAAATAAGTATTCTGGAAGTGGTTGAGCTTACAATTTGCCTAAAGCCTGTTATTCACATAGGGACGAAGAAGAGCAACAAGTGAGATTCATGGATGTCTGCAGTCAGATGCGCCGGCTCCGGACCACTTTTACTCCCGACTTCCATCATGGCTCCCTGGACGAATGCTCTCAAAGTCACTCCCAGACGTCACGCCAAAGGTATTTTGGAAGCCAACATAGACTCTGAATGGGTTGTAGGATCGTGAGTCTTCTTCTAGGGATATTCCACGATCCCGCTCCAAGTTCATCACTCGGTTGCCCAGTGTCCCCCATGGAGGTAAGCTTTTATACCTAAATGAATGAGGTCATAATTCTGAAAAATGTTGAAGGATATGTTCTTGCCCTTATACTTGAGGCCTGTCTTATTCACCAGCGTAATACCCGCCACCCAGACCCCATCCATGTCTCTTCGCATTTTCTTCGACCTAGTATCGTTGGCCCCTGTAGGATAGAAATGTCAACAATGAAGGGTGGCAACACTTTAGAAACTCTCACAGCTAAACTTATCCAAAACGTCTGTTCTCACTACCCCAAATTCCTTCATATTTTATTAACTTCGATTTAGGATCATCCAAACATCGTTGCAACCCTCATTTTTGGAACCCTTCCTCCTTTCAACAAAGAATCTTCTCAGACAGATCTCGTTACCCTCGCTCCTCCATCTCCATTTGCCCGTCGAACACCTTTACGAACCCATCCATCCGCATGCCAATTCAAACCCCTTGCACCAAGAATGCGGTTCAACAGGCATGTCCAATGGGCGATGGACCCTTGGCATGAAGATAGTGTCAAACGGGAAGATGGACCTCCGTCATGGGCGGCATGGGTAAGGTTCAATGATCAGGGACAGAATGTCACTCCGTCGACTCTTCCTTTCCTCGTCGACATCTTCCGCAATCTGCCCATTTTACTCCCAGACAGCGGACTCAGGAAGATGTAAGCATAAAATCTCAACTATCAATGCTTATGCTCATGATGGTTTTGTTATTCAGGTGGTTTCCAACAGTTTTCCTTTCTCTAGAATTCAAGTTTGCCATTCCACCAAATCAGAAAACAGTTGGGGTCTTTGCGCAAGGGTTATATCTAAACGAAGGTCGCCACGATACGTATGTGGAAGTATGGACTACACCAACTGGAGGGGAGGAGACTGACTGGAGAGAAGAACCAAGGTGTCTTTGCACATCTACCCAGATGAATTTATGTATCCCGATGGAAGTAAATTTACGGAAAGGAAAGCTATAATCAAATAGAATGACCTTGATTCTTATAGAGTTCTCATGAGCGGTTAGATGTTACTTTTATTTCCTTCACTTGGTATTCATCAGGCGCTCGACAAACCTTGGTCTTGACTACCACCACCCAGGATTAATTTTGAGTGCCGTCTTGGTTCCTCATCCTTTTCTATGGATCAATGTTTACAGCTACAGGAGCTTCGTGAAGCTATCTGTGCGGCTTGCCAGCCATCCTTGTTCACGCTCGTCCAGTTGGCTGCAACTTCCACATTGTTTCACCAGCCTGCCATTCAGCAGCTCTGGGCTTATGCGACACTGCCTAGTCTTCTAAGGCTATCTCCAGCCGCTCAATCCTCTGTGCGAGATTCCCGTGTGGTTGGTGATTTATCGATCCCACTCATAGAGTTCCCTAACCAACGAGCAATAGATTTTGGAACGTCCGTGGGTCCTTTCGGACTGGGATAGAGTCACACATTACTCGGTTCATGTCAAAGTGCTTTCTGCTTATGATTCTGCGATTGGTGTCAATCCGGCCGACGAAGGGACTGTCATGGAGTCAATGACATCCTCTATGCCTCCCAGGCTCTTTCCACTATTAATGGTCCTTTACGCGGATCTAAAAACTCCTTTCCTTCAGATTTTTGGATCCCAAATTTTTGTGTCGGAACTTCTTGAAGTAACAATAAACCATGATGCGAAAGCAGACCATCTTCTTCGTCCTTGTTCTCGTCTGGAGAAATTAACCTTTTCAGCTGATGAAGAAGAGATCGATTCAACGCTAGAATTTGGAAATTACATGACCTCCGTTACACAGATTATCTCGTGGCACCCTCAACTCACCACCCTCAGAGTGGAGCAACTAGATGTAGCCACATTCGTACGAGTGGCAACAACCCTTCCAAACCTTACTTCCCTTCAAGTGATGAAAAACAGAGCCCTCAAGAAGAATTTACCCGAGAATGGCTCTCTCAAGTCTACATTTCCAAAACTCTCAGACCTAGATTTTGCGGACACATTCCATAATGCAGTTGGCATCTTGAAAACTGCATCCTTAAGCCCACTACGGGCACTTCGATTCGGAGTGGCAGGTATTATACCAGGCTCTAACATGTGGGGAGACATATTGCCATGTCTTAGCCCTTGGTCCAACACGCTTGAGCGCCTCGACGTGACGCCTTGGGAGTCGGTTCTTGACCCAGCTGGTGTTTCTCTCCACACTCTCCGTCCCCTCTTGTCACTGCACAATTTGAGGTTCTTATCGTTACAACGTCGAGTGAATTTATTCGATACGGACATGGATGATTTTGCCGCAGCCTTCCCTCGTTTAGAAGCAGTCGAATTATCCAGCCCTGAATTGAACTCTTCCTTGACTTTGCGGTGCCTCGTGTCATTTGCGTGGTACTGTCACGATCTCTGCCGCATTCAAATCGAGTTGAATGCAGAAGGATGGGAGGATGTCCATTCTTCGCTTATAAGCCGTCCTTCGAGCAACCGCCAAGCAGTCGTCGTTGAAACGGCGACTTGTAGAATCCAGAATGGAACAGAAGACAACGTGCTGGATGCTTTCTTGGTCACGTTCCCAAACGCAGTTCAAATCTCGGATACATGGTCAATGGAAATGGAAGATGGATGGGCAGCAGTTGCAAGGGCGTTAAGTCTGAGGCGGGAGACGCAGGGTTAAAGGATTCTAGGTGGGCAGATTGTAAACTCATGAATAATGAAATATCAAAACTTGCAGTATCCGAATCGCTTGAGATTGAACAAGGGAAGGAAGATATCAGCCATGATAAGTGGAGTCTGGAGCTATTTTTGAGGTCTTTTCGTTAAGAAGGGCACTGTGTACATGATGATGGTAGTAAATATGCCACAGTGTATGAGTATTCAAGATATATGGTTTATAGGTGAAAATGAGCGACAAGCGATAACAGTACGAATAAGCGAGGATATTTGCAGAGTACGAAGCAACAAATGATAGTTGAGACTTGATCATTGATGGAGATACAAGCAAAGGTATTTTCAAGTTAACATTATGCCGCCGCGGAAGGGTCTGTTTGGCATTAAATAACTTGCCCTCAAAAGCCGTTTTGAGAAAATCCACTACTAGATCTATTGAGTGCAATTTGTCTAAAGGTGAAGGTCTAATTTGGAACAACCACACATATCTCACTTCTTTTCCTCGTCCTTAATCACCTTCTCTTTCAGTGCGAAATTAGCATCCTTGACATTAGTCATAGGTATTTCTTTCATGAAGAGAACACTGAATAGCCCAATGCCAGAAATACCAACCATTGTCTTCCACACCACACTCATACTCCCCGCAAAGGCGACCTTAACTTCGGACTGGAGTGGCTCAGGTAGTGACGGTATCTGGTCGATTATGGCAATGGCAATCTCCACCCCAGCTGGAAATTGAGATGTGAATTCGGAAGGAAGTGATTTTTTCAGTTCGTTTTGAAGGATGGTTGCTGTTATCGTTATACCCCACGTCTAAAATATGATGTTAAAACTAGAAGAGGGTGACAAAAATTCAAGAAACTTACCTGTGCGAAAGCACGCATGAAAGTAAAGAAAGCAAGAGATGCTGCTGCTCTTTCAACAGGAAGCGGCGCGAGGGAGGGAGAAGACAGTTGCAGCAAACTACGCACAGTTCTGTGAGAATGACAAAGGACCGGAGATTTTGTAGGAAACACGCACCAAAATGCCAACGCCAGCACCAGAGACCATCTGGTACCCGACCCATTGCCCAGTAGTGCTATCAGCTTTCAAGAGAGACAATACCCCGAAACCGATAATAGAGAGAACCCATCCAGCGTAATTACCATCTCTGTAACGCTGAAAGACCTGTACGTAAACGCCGTTTGCTATTGCCATTGGCGTAATCATCAAAGAAGTTACAAGGATGTCAACACCAGACCTAATGGGGGACGCGCTGAGGACAGCTTGAAATATATGGACAAGTAGTCTGTGGTATTTGTTAGATAGGGAGAGGAAAAGTGATGAAGTTTCCGTCACCCACAGATGAGTGCAATACTTGTGATGCCATGAATGAAAGTCCCAACATAGGCGCTGATATTGGTTCTATTTGAGACAATATCTCTCGGAACTGTGGGCTGAGACGGGATGTATCGTTGGTAAACGATAAAAACGACAAGGAGCGCGAGGCCGATGACGAGAGGGGCAAGGACGTGAACATCCGACCAAGCATAACGCACGCCAGCCCAAGAGAGACCAATATTACAAAGGGTAGTCCCAGCAATCACAATCAAATTTCCCCTGAGAATAAATTAGAAGCAGGTCATCAACAAGGTGGAGCAACTTACACCCAATCAACAAGGGCGAGTTTAGACGCTATCGTTCCGGGAGGTGTCCGGACGCGGAGAAATAAGAAAACAAAGGCCATAGCAATGCCTGAAACAGGAAGGTTGAGGTCTGCACTCCGAGTGATTAGCTTTGAGTAAAAAAAGTTATGACGATAAACGAACAAAATAGCCATCGCCAGGAGGCCTTCAAAGAGAAAGATCCACCCTGTGATATCAGTTAACGTGGGCTAGGATCGAGCGACTTGGGAGAGAAAAGAAACAAACAATGATAGGTCCAATTACACTGGAAAATGCCCAAACGCAAGTGAGCAATCCTTGGTAGAGTCCTCGTTCAGATAAGGGAACCAAATCTGAAACAATAATCTCTGAGAGTGATAAGATGCCACCACCACCAATTCCTTGCACAGCTATCAAAAGCAATGTTAACATTGTTTAAGCTGCACACACAAAATACCTTCCAAAGGAAAGCTTACTTCGTGCGCCAATGAGCCAAGTCATTGATTGAGCACTTCCAGCTAATGCACTGCCAAGGGCAAAAAAACCAACCGACAACAACATAATCGACCGTCGCCCAAAAATGTCGGCCAGGTTTCCGCTCAAAGGCAGAAATGCCGTGCTGGCCAACGCGTACGCTGTGCCAACCCAGGCAAAATTGTCCGAACCATGGAGGTCCCTGGAAATTGTCGGGAGCATAGTACCTAGTGCTGTCTATTTGGTCCCGTTAAAGGCACGTCGAAGGGGGTAATGTTGAAAGAAGTACGCACCAGGTCCAAAGCACTCAAAAACATGCACAAGACAAGAGAAATGAAGGACAACCAAAACGCGCTCCCCTTGCCACTTTTTGCCTCTGGTGGCGAGGAGATGTTAAGACTATCTGGCGCAAGGGTCGCGGTTGGAGATGGGGCTCTGGTCTCGTTATCCATAGCAGAGAAGCCTGCGTTTGAGTAAAACAAAGAGAAAGCTCGAGGCCAATATATCAAAGGCATAATACCCGGGCACAGTACGGTACGAGGATTCATTTACGAGGATTCGTAGGGATGAATGACTAAGAAGTTGAAAGCCAAACAAATCGCTTCCGCCATTGACTGGGAGCAGCTCTCGTTAATCACTTTAATATCTTTTTATGATATATTCGCGGGTTACCAGCCATTTAATGTGGTGTGGGAGGCTTAAGGATGTGTAGATAAAGAGTAAAATCCATAAGCCACGCCTACGGATAATCGGGAAGAGTTGAGCATTGCGAAGTGTGAAGTGAACGTGTCGACTGCAAGAGGATTAATCATCCCGCGGGGAGATACAAATCAGGGTCGGGCTTTGTCAGTAGGTGCTGAGACGAAGGTGCATGTCTGCCGAACGCTAAACGAAAAAGCAAGCCATGATGGGGGAATCAAACTGGGCGTGCCGATGCTAGACATGTTTCGTTTTACCTTTACTTCCTTCGCCTGGCTCGTCATCTGGCACTGGACAAAACCTCGCTCTTCCGCCATCCAGCAAAGACTTCAAAGCGTAACACTCACTCCTCGTATTCTCTATGGAACAATGCTTGCAAATACCCGAACTTCGTGAAGCTATCTGTGTCGCATGCCGTTCGTCCTCGCTGACCACGCTCGCTCGACTGGCCGCAACTTCGACCATGTTCCACTGGCCCGCTATCAAGGAGCTCTGGAGCAGTGCAACCCTAAAACACCTTATCATGCTATCTCCAGCTGCTAGATTCCCTTGGGGAGAGCACCATGTGGTTGGCACTTTGTTTATTTTTTTGCACCCTCTCTGACGAACGACGGTTAGAAGTTAAAACGCCCATGGGCCCCTTCAGACTGGGACAGGTTTCTACATTACTCTATACATGTCAAAGCGCTTTTCGCTTATCACTCTGGGATCGATGTCAATCGGCTTCACCAAGAACGAATCATGGAATCAATGATCTCCACTATGCCTCTCAAGCTTTTCCCGCGACTAATTGACTTGAATGAGAAAATAGAGTATCCCTTACTTCAAATATTTGGAACGCAAATTTTTACACCCCAGCTTCTCAGAGTAACGATGCGACACGACGCAATAACAGATCATCTTCTTCGTCCTTGTTCCCAGCTGCAGACTCTATCTTATGCGCCACACAACTCAAGACGTGGAGAATATATGCTTTCGATGAACCGAATTATATCATGGCACCCTCAACTCACCAGTATCGTCTTGCAGCAAATGGATTTAGCCCTATTCATGCGATTGGCAGCACTTCCGAGCCTTACGTTCTTCCGGATTGAAAGCAGAGAAGCTCTTACAGAAAATTTGCCCAAAAGCATTCTTCTTGATTCCTCGTTCCCACAACTTGTGGACCTTGATTTTACCGACAACTTCCATAATGTCGTTGGCATTTTGGGAGCGGCATCCGCGAGCCCACTACAGGCGCTTCAATTCCGAGTTTCAGGTATTCTACCAGATTCCGAAATGTGGAGAGACACATTCTCATGTCTTTTCCCTTGGTCCAAGACTCTCATGTACTTCAAAGTCCCGACGACCCATCCGGAGTCATCTGATGACTCCACTGCCCTTCTTCTTCACACTCTCCGACCTCTCCTATCGCTTTATAATCTGAGATTCTTGTCGTTACAGCGCCGAGTGAATTTATTGGATACGGACATGGATGATTTCGCTGCTGCGTTTCCTCAACTGGCAATGATCCAATTGTCAAGCCCTGACGGGAACTCTTCATTGACTTTACGGAGTCTCGTCCCATTCGCGTGGTACTGCCCCAACCTCTTCCATATTGACATCGAATTGAATGCAGAAGGGTGGAAGGATGTGCATCTTTCACTTCAACGTCGTCCGTCAAACAACCAGCAAGAAGTGGTCCTTGACGCATCGAAATATCGAATCCAGAATGGAACAGGAGAAAATGTGCTCCATGCTCTCTTGGACATGTTCCCCAACGCAGTTCAAGTCTACGGCTCATGGTCGCTTGATAGGTTAGGGTCAGAAAATGCTTTGAATAAAAGGAGAAAGATGCTAGGGTACAGGTTTCGAAAAAAAAAAGTGAAGTGAACGAATGAGTGTTGTAGTATGCAAAAATATGTATGTATCCGAATCGATCGAAATTGAGCGAGAAAAAACGAAGATGCCAGCTATTACAAATTAGAGCTACATTTGATAACCCTTCGTCAAGAAGGCGTTGTAAACGTGATGATGACAGTAAGTATGCTACAGTATGGTGAGGGTTGTGATGCAATGGGTATTGGATGCAAGTGTGATGTTTTTAATCAAAATGAGAGAGCCGGTTGATAAAAATACAGTCGAGAAGGAGCGTGCGGAGCCAGGAGTTATGGGAAGAAAGCAAGGAATAGCAACAAAGGAGTGTTTAATAATCTTTGGAAGTCATGTCAACCGCTGGTAGTGAGAGAAAATGAAAGAAAAGACAGACCAAGGTTCGTCTAACTCGTCATCAGCTAAATCGAAGTGGTGCCCAATATTTTGGAAGAGGTTGTTTTGGACTTCTGCCACCGCACGTAATCCGCTTTCCCTGCACAGGGTGGCCATGCACCCTGAAAGAATGGGGTCCATAACCAAGGCAGCACGAACTTTGCTGAGGCGCCAAATCACGTCAATGGCGGGAGCGTGCTCCAAGGGATGCCGTACAGCTGCTCTCCAGGAGTTGCGCCAGGCAACGAGACAGCGGGTGTGGTCGACACATCCTTCATCGTAAGGGAACTCCGGTGGAGATTCAACGAGGGTCTTCCAATATGTACTCAACGAGTAGAAGCCACAACTCACGTGCAAGTTTTGTGAAGGTGATAAGTCTTGGTCGTACTGTGGGGGTTCGTCCTGAGCATAACTCGGGGCTTTGGACATGGCAGTTGCCAAATACATGTAATACGCATGGGGCCGCAATTCGGGCAGTCTCCATGACTCAGAGACCTTGAGCGTTTGAATGGGACTCATGAGCGGGTCCCAACGAAACATGCGCTGCTGCCAGAGGCGCATTATTTCACGAGCCAGGTCGAACCTGCCAAGCAAGCGCGCTATAGAAAGGCAGTTGGCATATGTCCTCCAATCCGACATGGTATGAAAGACAGGGTTCGTTACGCGAATCATCGCTTGCAAGGTTGTTAACACTCGTTGGCGGAGAGCCTTGTCGCGGGTTTTGTAAGCAAGCGGTCCAAATTGTAGGATCTGGCGGAGGATTTGGCTGAGTTGAATGCACTGATCATGATGAGTGGCAGGATTAGGACGGCTGCATGCACGAAAATTAGATACAAGCAAAGTAATGAGATAAACAAGAACTGCGCACCAGGGCTGTTCCGGTATACGAGGCTCCTTTGGTGGAGGGTACTCGTGAATCGTCGCAAGGGAGTTTCGAGATCTAAACCTGGGTATATCGCGGGGCGTAAGTCTTCTGGGAAGTGTAGGCGGACTAGCTCTAGGCAACACAGATGCCGTATTCGAAAGATTTCCACGCGTCGGAGCTCGGGGCATGGGTGTCGTGAGAGAGGAGGGGCGAGTCAAAGAGGAAGGTGCTCGACAATAGGAAATTATGTATCCCTTGTAAAAGACAAAAGGATACAAATTTCGCAAGGGCTGTGAGCGTGGCTATCAGCAGGAGAGAAGTACAAGAGCGGAGCTATTGTGTTCACCGCCGTTAAGTTGGGAAACAAAAGGCAAGAGACAAAAGAGCTCGGGGCGCTCGTGACACAACTTCACCTCTTTGCTTCCGCCCAGTTCGCTCCTAGAAATACCGCAGAAGTGGCCAATTCCCAGTCTGGGGTACATCATACTTCTAGTGTAGTACATTGTCATTTTCATTTTAGAGGTTACAGTTCCAGTGTACACTCAAAATCCCTGGTCTTATTGTTTTGTCCAGGCACCCTCCTCCCTAGGGCCATTTACGTCGAACATAAGTCAACAGGACATTTTCGTTGAGCCTACATAATGCCTGTATAACGGACCACAACGCTTGTCTCAGTGACCTGACAGAGAGGAGCTTGAAGGGAATCTCAATGGGTCAATCCAAACTAGGCGCTCAGGTGTTCAATTCTCCCATCCATTCCGTCATGCTGCTTCGCGTTGAATGACTCTCGTCAGTGTCTCAAACAGCGTCGAAACTAGCCGGATGCTTACCTCAGATAGGGAAAATGTCCGGACCCCCTTAGTTCCCACAATCACGAGCACGCCAGCACACTATACGATAAGGTCTCTGTCGTCACCGCTCTCTCCTTCTCGTCCACCATGACTGTTGTTGTGCTTTAACCCATGGTCGCTGTAACTTGTAATTTCCCATTCGATGTGTGGGAGTACATCTGTAGTTTCCTACCTCAGGAAACTGTTGGGTCCCTATACCCTATCAACGCGAGTCTCCTCCACTTAGCGTTGAATTCGAGATACCAAACAATAGAATTGGCCTCATTTAACGACCACAAGATGTTCGTGTTGAAACATCGTCTTTGGTGCGTCCCCCCTTCTCCGTCGGAGTCTAGTATTTGGCTTATTCGTATTTAGCGATCTAAATATTGGTCGTCGTGTTCTCGCCCTCACATTTCGAACATGGGATGTGTTTACGTCTCATGAAGCATGTCACACAGAGACCATCTTTTCCCCTGCTGAGATTATCCATGCTCTTGAATGTGCGGTGCCAATCATGACCAACGTCATCGAGTTTCACATATACTCCAAGAACCACCTCTTCTCTCAAGATCTCATTCCCTTCTTTTCCAAAGCCTGGAGAACGTTTGGAACTAACCTTCAAACCCTCGTTCTCGACGCCCCTTTGGCGCGGTGCACCACACTCCTATCCGTCTCTGCCGGCTTCGACGCGTTAACCAGCCTCCGGCTAGCCATGGATGACGATAACAATATCAGTCAATTCGCTGCCAGAAAGCTCCAGGAGACAGTCATTATGCCCATCATCAATCGCGTTGACCACCAGCTGCATACACTGGAAATTTCTATGCCACACGACCTCTCACCTCTTCTCGAAGGTATACGATCACTCCCCCGAGTGCATACCCTGGCCTTCTCCATGACATTTACTGCAGAGTGCGCTTCTTTCCTTTCGCATTTTTTCGCTCGTCGGTGCCCTCAGCTCCGCCACCTAACATGGAGCTGTGAGCTCGGATCTACCAACGAGATGACCGCTCTTTCTGAGTGGTTTGGCATTCACCAAGATAACCCGTATGTTTTGGGGGGTCTTGAAAAGGCTTCTCTCCGACTTCCTGGGATTGGACCTGCAGTTCTATTCCCCTCCTTGACCCATTCTATCACCAGCTTAGCCACCATAAAGCTGGACCAAATATACATGTCCCCAGCTGAACTTGACCATTTCGTAGGCCTCTTTCATGGACCATCTCCTTTGCGGAGCTTATCGATAGGCGTGACCATTCTTTCACCTATGGTGATTGCTGCTCTCGGAACTCTACCTACAACATTAGCCAAACTCAAACTTCAGTTCCGCACCGTTGAGGACTCACCATCCCCCTCTTCCTCATTGAAATTGCTTCACTCTCGTTCCCCCCCTATTCTCCGCAAATTAGGGATTTACAATCTGGCCCACCTAGAACCAAGCGAATTCTCGCTTATATTCATCGCATTCTTACGACATTTCCCTTCTATGAATACAGAATTGAAAATGTTGAATCTTAGTGTCCATACCTTAAACCCACACTTAATTAACACTCTCGCTCTCAACCTCCCGAGTCTGGAATCCTTGACCGTCCAAGCGCTGGGATTAGCATGCGGTTCGAGAACCGCTAATGCTTCTTCTTCTCTTGTAAGCGTACTTTGTGTTAATTGTTTGATTTCACGCTGACCTTCGCCAACAGGTTGCATTCCAGTCCAACATGAGCGAACTCATATATCCCGATTGGAAGCTTAGGCAGAGCAATATATCTGTCCAATGGTTGAATGGCGCAGTTGTTAGTGGGATGTGGGAGAGATGCGAGGAAGTGATGGAAGTGTTGGAAGCGAGCGTCCCTAGTCTGCGACTCGCCCGGAAAGCGATTCTGGGACCAGCATGGGGTGGGTAAACATATGTGTATCGTAATTTGGATTGGGTACCTTTTTATGACCTATTCTTATGAATATCTGTGTATTTATTCTGTAGCTCTATTTAAACGCGAATTGGGGAGCAGATTCTACGCCAAGTGGTTTGAGTTTGCTGAAAGTTCATAGGATTGTTTGGATATTGTTACATAACAGCTCGACGTTAGGAGTAATAAAACGCTCAATATCTTCTTTTTCTAAACCGCAGTTTCGCCTTACCGTCAGGCGCTAGCACATTTCCCAGCTCAAAATTGGCGGGTCGTTGTCCATCCTTTGTTGCGAAGTCATAAGTTACAAGCAAATGGGCCAGAATGCCTTTGATTTCTGTTGATGCGAAGAACCTTCCTGGCTGTAGACGATGTCGTTGATTAGAGAGCAAGAAAGAAACGATTTGGATAAATATTTCTCACACAAACATGTCGACTTGGGATTCCGAAAGGAAGGAAATCCGGATCAACTGTGGAGAACTGAGGCGTTGGTCCATCCGTTCCTTGCTCTTGTATAAAGCGGAAGGGACGAAATTCGCGAGGGTTTTCATAACATTCCTAAGGGAGGGACAGGTGAATGACTTTCCTCGATAAACGGAGAATAAAGAACCAAACCTCGTTTGTGTGTACTGAACGAGCAACAACTAAGTAGCAAATCACAGTCGGCAACACGAGATGGGAGTTGAATGGGCAGGTCTTACAGGAGATAATGTAACCTGCTGGAATGATTTGGCCGTTGCTGAATGTGAAATCCTTCATCGCAAGTCGACTAGAAGTCGCTAAAATAACCTTCCATCAGAGATAGGAAGAGCAGTGGAGATCAAAGTAGATTACCTGCACCCAACCCCCAAAGTCTTTGCGATTCTCTCATCATGCTATCAAGTTTCGACATTTTCTGCAAGGATGCCTTGGACCATCCATGTTCACGTGTAATAGCCTCGATTTCATCACGTAACTCTGAGATGTACTGGGGATTTGCCGCAAGATCAAACAGAGCGTGTGTGACAGACTGAAGAGAAAGGGTTGAGATGACAGTTTCCGTAACACCATAAAATGTGATTTTCTTACCATTGTACTTGTATGAATAGCCGCAAAGTTAGTCAGCAGAATGCGGAGTGTGAGATCCCTAATCGTGCGCTGCGATCCTTTGGCAATTTCTAGCAACCATGAGATGTAGTCGTTCGACCGTCCAGCGTATTTTGTCCCAAACTGCGCGTCGCTATCAAGTCGTTCTTGTAACATAGGTTCGACCAGCTTTCTAACACGCTTGTAACACCAATTTGCTCTGGAGAAGACTTTGGCGGCAAAGCTACAGAATTTGAAAGGTAAGGTTCATTATAGCGTCACAGGAAGTGATGACATACCCACGGAGAATCTCTGGGAACATACGTATGACGAGTGAACTGGCCACAGCTTGAACCGTGTAGTGTATATTGATATCCAGAAACTCTTGATTGCGACCTGGAATGAGTTTAGACAAAGAAACTCCGATAAAAAGGCTGGCTCACAAAGCGGTAGACCCACGATGACTCTATTGGAGATACGACTAATAACTTTCATCATAGTATCGAGACCAGGAATCTCCGTCCAGTCTGGAACAATGTGAGTGGAAAGCTATTGCGACGCAGGGACTCTAACCATCAGAAAGTGGGATATTATCGGCAATTGACTGAACAGTCTCATCACGCATTTCAGGAAATATTGTCGCAATGTTTCTAATCACAGGTATGAGCTGAAGTTAGGAATAGGATCAGACAAAAAGCACACCTCGTTAAATGGCCGCGGATAGCAGATACGTGGTACACGTCGTAAACAACCTCAGGACACATCGTGTATTCTGCCATAAGAGCATAGTTGGCGCCCTGGAGAAACGAAAGCTCATCTTCAGATGCGCCTTTTGCGTCGGCCAGCCGTGCATGCCCACTGGCGAACAGAGTCCAGCCTGCAGACGTATAAAGCTTAAACACCATGCCTGGGTACTTCCAGCAGGGTGAATGAAACTGACTTGCTATCGAACATGATAACATACCTTTCTGTATCCTTCGTCAAGCATAGCGTTGGCATTTTTCAAGTAAAGGAAAATTCCAAGGTACGTTGAGAGGAAACCGCTGTGGCCCACAGTTGGTATAGAAGATAGCTACACCGTTACAAATCCTTAGAGGAGAGACTGGAGAATATAACCCTAACACGACGTACATTGTAATGAATGTCGATGTATCGACGGACGACGTAAAGAGTGAAGATGGTCATCACAAACACCCCGAGGATTTGAGCAGAGTCCATGATGGAGGAAACAGTCGCGCTCTCGAGGACAGACGGAACCTCCTCTATCCATTCATAAAGGCGTTTCCTGTTGCTTATGGGTGCTTTCAATCTGCATCATCAAAATAATCCCGAACTATGCACGGAATCTCAGAACATCAAAGGAAGTCTGAAGCCAATGCTGTGCGCTCGGATTTGTGCTTCCCTAAAGCGGGAAAGCCTATCGGGAACTTCAACATCTCTGAGCATTAATAGCGGGGCCAGAGTACGAACATACACCCACTCGCAGATAGTCGACGAAGAAACATGAATACAAACTATTCGCGGTCTCAAAGAGCGAAACGCTGGACAGCAAGGTGCAACGTTGTGGCTGCCTCCAAAACAGAACGAAAGAACAGAGCTGGTATTTCATAGAATACAGTGGAAACGCTCGAAGGTCATGAGTGTGGTCGACCTAAAGCATCGAGCTGATGCAGTTCGGGATTCTCGATCAAGTCAACCAAATTATGACGGTGCCTGCGGACGAAATCCACGGATCATTCATTTGAATCAGAAGAAGACTGGACTGGCATACTGTATGTCCCGTATCTCAACGAAGAGGCACACTCGGGTCGACAATAGCCGCCATATTGCAAAACATAAGAATCTTTTTCTATAGTCCTCAAACCTTAAAGAGTGTAACGCTGAATTCAAAGTAAGTGTGGAATTCGTGCCGTTACACGCTTCACCAGAGCTTTATGAAGGAGTAATGAGGCAGCAACCAAATGGCCGCGCACATAAACAAGTCAGGATTCTCTGTATTTGGAACTTCCTGCAGATAAACAGGAGGCACATCCTTGCACTCTACAGCTCGTAGATCTGATTGTTCATTGATGTGGTGCTCCTACGGCTCATACAGACCTCCCATCATACATCCGTCGAGATAACTTACTGACTAGTATGCCAAACTATCTGATTCCAGATTGTGACTTTCAAGGTTTCGTACTAGAATAAGTAATTGAATCACTCAGGAAGAAGCAGCCGGCGACTTCATGCCGCGACTGCGCTACTGTCACATCCTTCTAGAGTTAGCAGCTGAAACGATACCTCGAGTGCATAAATAAGTAGAATGTTAGAGAGGAAGTAGCTCATTCAGATCATTAGAACTCAGGCGATAAACAAACCTTGGTGCTCTCAGTTCAATGGCAGGGGCGATGCGGTTAAATCAGGTTAATAACGCGAACTTCAAAATTTCCTAAATAATATTAGCAGGTGAATTGGGTCCATCAATTGTCCTACGAGCCCGATTGCTCAGACCATTGTGATAGTAAGACATATCTTGTCTCCGCCAGGGGTCGTAGGACAACAAGTGTACTTACATGGTATCGTTCCCTGAAAAGATAAGACAAACGAGAGATATTTTCAGCATATATCTGCGATGAAACAGTCCGATCAAACGTGGATGTGCGGGGAAAGTGCACGTCTTTCCAGCGCCGGCAGCTATTTGGAATCATGTCAAAGACCACCAACACCATTACATCCCGGGGCCAAGAACTCTTGGAAACTCATGACTAGGTTTCAATTCAGAAAGAGAAATTATCTTGTAGATTTGACATTGTAACTTCTGGACTGACAGGTCCGTCTTTTCCGAGTCGTTTATCTCGCTTGACGAGACTATATGCGATCTTAAGAGCTGTTGGACACACTCGAAAGACTTGTATGTATCTTTTATTAGTGAAATGTGGATCACAATCAGATGTCCACGGTTCTATCTCTTCTTCTTTGCTGCTGTGAAGCTTTTCTAATCAGCCCTCATTGAATGAACAAGACGAATACGCAAACGATACCCATCTGACTAGGGACCTAGGTTCTTTTTTAGAAATATCACCTAAGTCCATCTGCGCTCTGAAAGCACGATGGTCAAAAGCGAAGAGTCCATTGAAAATACTACTCCATTCTACACTGCTTGGGGATCTTGCCCCGTCGTTCATTTCTGGTAAACCGTTTGATAGGAGGCTTGTTTATCTCAGTATGCATAGTTCTGCTGCGCCCGACATTGCTGTTCTTCTTCAAGGCAACTCTAGCCACTCTTGGCTTGTGAGGGATATTCTGTTCCCACGCGTTCAGAGGTCTGCTTCCTTAAAAGGGCGGAGAATTTATCACGATGCGTTTCAGGAGCAACATGACAGCCCTTTCCTTTGCAGTAATCCCCTTTACACTTATAGTCCTTTGGGCGTTGAACCGCATTCATCACGTGTATTTCACGGTTCGTTCCCTCTCCTTTTCAAAATCACCCCACGTATTCTCATTGTATTTTGTACTAGCTAACCGATTTTCCAACTATTGGACCATCTGGATTTTTTGGTTCATTCCGCGCAATTAAGATATGGCTCACTGAGCCCGACAGATTGCTTGAAGAAGGTTACCGGAAGGTAAGTTGCACATGCTTCCGGTACAGTTTGGACGAGGTTACCAACACAGTTTGCGCACAGTATCCAAACATGCTCTTCAAGATATACACACAAGATGGATGGACTCTCTTTACTTCTGGTGATGCCAGGCTTGCTGAAATGCGCGCGGCTCCAGACCGTGATCTCTCCTTTGTCGAGCACATAAACGATGTGAGAAGAATGCTTGCAATCTTCCGCAACTTGTTCCTCAAAACTCTTCTGCAGGCTTTCCAACTGGAGGTCACAATGGGACCAGGAGTAGCTCGGGACATGTTCGGTCGACATTCAGCAAATGTTATGGTAGGTCACATCCAGTTTACCTAGGCTGAAGCACACTAATCACTACGTCAAATCTATAGAATACTGTGACTCGCAATTTACCATTATACTTTGATGAAGGTTTGACCTCCAAATTCAGTCTTTGATTGTGCGCTCAGTCTCCGCCAGTGAGAGAAGAAGCCAATCAAGCGTGCGAGGATAATATACCATCAAAGCATGGTAAGTTATAAATCTGTTTAATTTGGTTACGTTGACTTGAGGGAATAGATTGGGTGGCGGTTCCTGTCCTTGCAGCGACTGGAAAGATTGTGAGCCGTGGAGCAAATCGAATGTTCCTCGGAAAAGATTTGGGTATGCTGCTCCCAAGTTTACTGCACTCAAAGATTTATACGATGTTACCTTCAGGACGCAACATCGAATTCACAGATCTTATGGTTGCCTTCACTCGAGAAGCCATTGTCACAGGTATACTTCTCCGAACGTTGCCAGAGTTTATTCGTCCGTAAGTAAAAACATTGCGTGTGTTTGTCCCTATTTCGATCATATCTTCAGAGTGGTAGCAAAACTAGTGACGCGCACTGAGTATTATTATAAGCGAGCTCGACCACATCTTGAATCGATGTTAGCTTATCGCCTTGAACAAGAGCACAAGCATGGACGTGATTGGGAAGGTAAACCAGTGAGTTGGCAGTCTTTCTTGTACTTCACTTCTGCTCACCCGCAGCGCTAGAACGATTACATCTCGTGGTTGTGTGCCACCAAGTGTCAAACATCAACAGTTCGTGACCTTGCTTTACGTGAGTCCCCCATGGAACACCCACACCCCTGGTACCAACGAAAATCTATAGGCGTTCTTGGAATAAACCTTCCTGCAATACAAACAACCTCGAATGTAAGTTTTTATACCTGTTGCGATAATTTTCCACATATATTTTACTTTGCTCTAGTCCTTGGGTCATTCGATTTTCGACCTCGCCCAAAACCCACAATACGTGGAGATCCTTCGCGAAGAGATTGAAAGTATCGTTGCTGAGGATGGCTGGTCAAAGGAGTCACTTCAGAAGATGGTTAAGTTGGACAGCTTCGCTAAAGAAAGTCAAAGGCTCTGGGGCATTGCACCAGGTATGTTAACTCGTGGTTTCCCTATGAATTATTGGCTAATGATGACTTCAATCATTTAGCATCCTCTGGGCGTCGCACATTAAAGCCATTTACATTTTCGAACGGCCAGACTGTTCCTGCTGGACATGACATTTTGGGTAAGCATTCACACTTTTTGATATCTTCCGCTCTTAGACACATGCATTAACTCTTTATCCCTCAAGTAACAAGTCAAGCTATCCACTTGGATGACGCACACTATCCCTCCGCACGTGAGTTCCGACCATTCAGGTTCGTCGAACTCAGGTCGCAAGAGGAAGAGAAGAGTGTCCTGTATGATTTCGTCACTCCGAGTAAGACATTTGCCGCCTTCGGCGTTCCAAGTAGGCATACATGTGTCAGTTTGCTTTTACTTCATGTTTTTGGCTTTCACTAAAACGCTTTTTGTTAGCCTGGTCGGTTCTTAGCTGCCATGTTGATCAAGCAAGCCTTGGCGTACTTGGTCCTGAATTACGATATGAAGCTGGAGGGTAACGAAAGGCCAAAGAATTTAATGCTTGGGTCGGTCATGGGACCGCATCCCTGGGCTTCTGTGTTGTTCAGGAAGCGGCAAGCGAAAGAGTGACGGCGAGGTTCCTCTGGTGTGTCTTCATGGAGGGAAATTTAAGTACTCTTTATCTATCAAATCAAATTTACAAATTCAACGAGTTGCTTTGTATGATTTCAGAGCCCCCTTCTCTGTCGAATAGAATGAGTAATTTTAAAGCTTGGGATCTTGGACAAAGGTTGTGTCACCACGTGAATCTCTAGTTCAACCCAACTCCGTCTCACCGCAATCCAGTTGCTCTCCAACTGTTTCCCAACTCTCTTCCCCTAAGGATAGAGAGCCCATACATAGAGGTAATTCTCAACTTCATCTGTTTGTCATAGCCAGTTTTGGCTTTTTAGTACCTCGCAGTACTGAACCATGATGGCACTGCTCGTGAACAAGTATTTCAAGACATTTCCCTGGAGGATACATTCACGAGGAGTAACCTCCAGGTAAGTAGCTGGCCAAAGCACTCACATTTTAGACAGTAGGGGAAAACTTGGAGCATTTCTACGTCTCCAACTCAAAACGTCGCACCAGAAGAGCGAAACGGGAGTGTTTTAATAATGCACTAGTGAAGTTGGCACCTTGAGTGCTGCTTGCGATATTATAGGTCTTTCCACTGTGGAAACCAGAAGGGCACATGGTGTAGTTGGTTATCACGCTCGCTTAGCATTGACCACCGTTTCGATTTGCGAGAGGTGTTGGGTTCAATTCCCAATGTGTCCATTTTGTGATGAGACGAATGACCTTTTTCTGTTACTTATTCAACACGGTAAGTAACATTTTGGAATGATCTAGTTTTGAATGGGATATGAGGGAGGATTAATTGCGACCACAACTCGTCATACAATCGAGCCAACAAAAAATCTTCTCTCAAGCTGTCGTGAATGTTTTATGGCAATCATCTCTGGCCCAAAAAATCTTGGTGAAGCTCGTCTTGAGCTTACTGAGGACTGGAAACGAGGAAACGAGGGAACGAAGGAACGAGCCCGTCAAATCACCAGCTGATCATTGCCCTGAGCTTTCTCACGATATCTTTGGAAACCACGATATAAATCCTCGCAGTTGGTATAAAATGCCCATTATTCAAATTACTCAACCATCTATCCCTTTGCTCCGTAATGAGCTTCAGTGCTCTATTTCTTACCATCAAAAACGACCCAGGATTCAGGGATGAAGCAAGTCCCCCAAAATCTCATTGGAATCTCAAGGATATCCCAGACTTGACTGGGAAAGTTTTCATCATTACTGGTGCCAATACTGGTTCGTCCCGGGGCCTAGGACTTTCCAAGATTCATATCTGATAGGATTTCTTTAGGAATTGGCTATGAAACGGCCAAGAATCTCCTCAAGAATAATGCGAAAGTGTATGCTGCAGTGCGAAGTCTAACAAAAGGTCAAGAGGCGGTCAAGCGCATGAAAGAAGAAACTGGAAAAGATGCAATCTTGCTTCAGCTCGACTTGGGCGACTTGAACTCTGTTAAACGAGCTGCGGAAGAGTTCACGAGGTATGATAACCCGTACTTTATCGCTTGTTGAGGGCTGACCCTGGGGCATATCAGTAAGGAATCTCAGCTCCACGTTCTCATGAACAATGCGTGCGTTTGTTCTTAGGCTTTTAGCCTCCTTCTTTCAACTGACCTCGGTCATTAGCGGTGTCATGTGTCCCCCTAAGGATAAGTTTACTACTCAAGGATGGGACCTTCAATTTGGAACGAATGTTATTGGCCACTTCCTGCTCACAAAATTGTTGCTTCCTACACTCCTCATTACCGCACATTCTTTACCCCCTGGTACAGTACGCATCGTGAACACTAGCTCTAGTGCTCAGTATTGGTATCATACTATCCCTTTCGATGCGCTTAAGGACAGTAAGGCAAGAAACAAACTTTGCCCGGAGCAGCTTTACGGTGTTTCGAAGAGGGTGGGTAGTACTTTTTCTCATTAAGCTTAGTCTATGGGATCTCATGAGACAGTCGACAGGGAAACATCATCTTTTCAAATGAACTTGCTCGGCGGTACGGAGAGGATGGTATCGTCTCTACCTCTCTCAACCCTGGGGGAATCGATACCGAGCTACAGCGACATATGGCGCCATTCGCCGTGCGAACTTTCGTTCGTCCTTTTCTTTCCCTTTTCAAAATTACTTTCATTGAAATTCACACACTAATTAGAACAAATATATCCTTCATCCGCCCACTCTCGGTGCGACGACGCAATTGTGGGCAGCGACCAGTGATGAAGGGAAGGATTTGAATGGGAAGGTTGGAATTTTTCTTTGTTTGAAGCTTCTTATTGATTTTGACGATCCTCATTAGTTTCTAAAGCCTTGGGCTCGGGTTGGAAAAGCGGCACCAGGGTGTGAAGATCTTGAGATTGGCACCCGCTTGTGGGATGTCCTAGAAGATGCGGTGAAGGAGTATGTGCAATAGAGAGCACCAGTTTTTTTATCATCAAAATCCTCTCCTTCTTTGGTAATGTTATTCTAAGAACCCAATCGTCCAGATTTTGCGGGGGGAATCCCTAGTAAAACCATCAGATATTACTCCCAATCGAACTTTTCTACTTGATAAAATTTCCCAAATCTCCAACTACGTCAGGGGCATGTAATATGCGGCTCGTTAATGCTTACCGCTCAGAGAAGTTATGCGGCTTTGATATTTGACATTGAAATGATCAGTTCTCTAGAAGTGATATGACAAGGTGATGCTACTTCCTGCATATTTTTCTGCTCAACGCCTATCCTACCTTTCCCCAGTATACAAACTATAATATAGATGCTCGACAACCCCGGACCACTCTGACCAATCAATATTGTCAATCACGAGATTCTCGAGGTTGGGAAAGTGATGTGCCAAATATCGAGCTACCTCTTCCTCCTCCACATCCCTGCCAATAGGACAATCCTGAAGAACATACAATGACCGAAGGGACGTAGATATCATAGAATCGTGTGAAGAAGGTGAGTACGGTACCCACAACGCGGAGAAAGCAACGTTCACATGCGTAAGTTGGGGGTGCGTCGCAACCAGTTTTGTCAAGCCTTCCAATGTCAACCAACCAGTCCCATGAGAGAACGGGAACGGCTCATTGTTCATTCCAAGCTCGGTACTCCCGAGTGCCAAGGAGGTCACATAGGGCCACGCATCTTTGAGTTCGTTGAGGTCTTCGTCTTCGAAGCTACACACATAGCTTGTCCGCAAATCAATTGTTTCTAAATAATATAGCCCGAGGAGGGGACGAAAGATAGTAAGCGGTGGGTCTCGATTGCTTGGCAATGGGTAGTGTTCGATGAAGATAGACTTCAAAGTATGATAATGCGCTACAGGCTCCAGAACTGATTGGAGAGGTGTTGGGTCCATGTCGGGACGGTCGGGCGAACCCACCATGAAGGTAAGAGAGAGAGACGTGAGAGGAGAATGACCAAATGATGTAAGGAGATCAATGTGATTTAACGAGGAGGGAAGGTTCAAAGATACTTTCTCGAGGAGAGGGAAGGATTTGGAGTGGGGGGCATGAAATTTGGAAGGCGCCGGCCATCTCCAAGTTGTCCATTCAAATTCGCCCGTCAATTCAAAGCTCTGAAGTCGCGGAAAGGACGGATGCGTCGAAGGAAAGAGCAGCGAAGACCCATAGACCAGATACCTGATTGACAGGTGGGTCAGGTTTGGGAGTACAGCAAGGGCTAGAAGAAGATCGGAGCCAATAGGGGTCTTGGGGATGTGTAAGTCAACGTATGAAAGCTCTCTCCATGCCGCCAATGCAGCAACAACACACGTATAGTGCATGGAATTGAAGCTTCCAACATTTGGGCCATCGCTGTGGGACTGAAGCTCAAACCGCCTAATACCTGAGCATTCTCTTCGCGCTCGAATGAGAGTATCTTCCATTTTCCACTTGGAAAGAATTGTGAGAGTTTTGACTTTGGGACCGAGGAAGAGTCGGGCCGTACCAGCCATACAACTGGGCTCAACGTTGAGGGAGCGGACATTCAAGAACAGACAACCAGTAAGTAGATAAGTGTCAAGGCCCTCGGTCCGAAAAGCCAAGGGTAGCTCGAACTTGCAGACTCTTGTCGAGATGTGTTGAATGCGCCTCGTTCGATGAAAAATCCTAGTGAGATCTGCTTCTTCAATAGGCCGTAGCATAACCTAAGCAAAAGTCAGTGCAACTCCATCCATAAAAAAGAGATCATAGTGACCAGCTGATTGCCAACTACGGGGTCTCCGATGATATCTGCAGGCAAAAACCGAAGAGCGTGTGCAATGGGCACTTCACTCTCAGCGTAAAGCGTTTCTAGGGCAATACACTTCCACCAATTACAAGTTAGAGCGAGGCGGAAAAGAGAAACACTGTCCCCACTCAATGCAAAGGAAATCAGGGAACACAATTCGGCAACGTGAAGCACTTGATCCATCGTAAACCCAGAGAACACCCAAGGAGTTCTAGAAACCTTGAAAGAACTTGAGGTGGTGATATGTACAGGTCCGGGACGGTGGTGATGAGGATGGTCAGAGGCAAGTTGTTCTGAACTGGTGACTCACTTGCGCGCTTCCGGCAACAAGTACTATAACTTTCGTTCAATTCTTCGGGCACAAGTGGGCGGTGAAAAGAAGAAAAATAAATTGAATAAAAGGTAAATCATTCATGTAGTTTGATTTTGTTAGCGGTTTGGAGCGGCCAAGTGAAATCCGGCAGTGAGCCGGTAAGTTTAAGGTAAAATATTCGTTATTCTCTAGCTAACTACTACAGGGTTTATATAGTATTTTAGGTAGAAGTACATAGAAGTATTTAGAAGGTTAACGAAAGCTCCGGAATATACGAGAGCCCTCGCTTGACTAATCCGATTATTAAGGGAAATCGTACACTCCTCCTCAAGCAGGGAGTAATCCGAGTTCCAGTCGGAACTTCTCGAATTTCACTCGAGGCAATGCCTTGGTGAAAATGTCGGCCACCATCTCATCGGTAGGGCAGTAATCTACGTCGATAGCACCTAATTCTACTTTTTCGCGAATGAAATGATTACTAACGTCAAAGTGCTTCGTTCGAGCGTGATGTTGCGGGTCCCGTGCGATGGTGAGCGCGGCTTGATTGTCTGAATATATTAATGTAGGACTTTCGAAGTCGATAACTTCAAGTCCGTCAAATAAAAACGAGAGCCATAAGGCTTCTCGTGTGGCTGCTGCAAGAGCGGAGTATTCCGCTTCAGTCGTAGACGTAGCCATAGTAGACTGTTTCTTTGAATGCCATGCGATTGCGCCTCCTCCTAACATGTAAACGTATCCCGACACGGATTTTCGATCGTCGGGATTCGATGCAAAATCGGCGTCGGAATACGCACCGAAAGTATCATTAATGTTAAGGTTTTTAGGAAGTCCGCCAAAGGTTAAGCGTAAGTGACTTGTACCTTTTAAGTAGCGGAAAATTCGCTTTACCGCGGTCCAATGGACTCGACTCGGGTTGGCGGCAAATGCACCAACTCTCGAGACGGCAAATGAAATGTCGGGACGGCAAATTGTAGCCAACCAAATGAGTGCGCCGATATGCTCGGCAAATGATCGCGACGATCGCGTTTTGCTCTCGACAGTCATGTTCTCTTCACTCTCGGACTCCTCCTCCTCGTTCTCGACTCTCTTGGTTAATATTACATTTGGATCGAGTGGCGTTGTTACACTTGTCATTTTCTCGTATCCGAACTTGTGGAGGGTTTCCGTGATGTAATTTTCTAGGCCGATTTGTATGGTGCGTTTCTCTCTGTTTCGATGAATTTCTATCCCAATAATCTTTTTTGGTTCTCCTAGATTTTTCACTTCGAAATTTCGCCTCAAGACAGCTTCGACAGCGTCAAGGGCTGCCTTTGTTTCGGCAAACACGAGGAGGTCGTCCACCCACACTGTGATAGTTGTGGTGCGGTCTCCCGTTTTTACGGCTCGTGTGTATACGCCATGGTCCACGGGATGTCGTTTAAATCCCGCTTTGGTAAGTTTTTCATGTAAATCGAGATTCCATTCCCTTCCTGATTGTTTCAACCCATACAGAGTCCTATTCAACTCTGCGACACGGTCAGTTCCATCGTCAAACTCTGGTGGTTGTTCCATGACGATTTTCTCCTTTAGGTGACCATTTAGGTAAGCTCCTTTTATGTCTAATTGACGCATTTCGAGGTCTTGGACTGCGGCTGTGGCCAATAAGGCTCGGAGGGACTCGAGACGGACGACTGGGGAGAAGGTATCGGTGAAATCTATACCGAAAATTTGTGAGTACCCCTTGGCGACAAGTCTAGCTTTGAATCGCTGAAGGTTTCCTAGTTCATCTGTCTTTGGAGTGAACACCCATTTACAGCCAATTACCTTTCGGTCTGCTGGGCGTGGAACTAATTTCCATGTCCCCATGTTTTTTAGGGTTTCGAGCTCTTCCTGGATCGCTTTTAGCCAATTTGGCCAATCCGGTGAGTCTCGTGCTTCCTTTAAGGTTTTCGGAGTTGCTGGAATCTTTTTAGGTTTCAGGGTTTCAGCTGCAGCGAGAATTGCATAGACGTATTCCGAGACATGGTTGATGACCTCGGGGTCGTCATTATCTGGTTCGTCTTGTATTCTATTTGGTTTTCGCGTTTCTGCAGGCTTACGAGAGGCAGGATTGTGTAGTTGTTTATAATCTATTGCTTTTGTCGGTCGTGTGAGCACTCTGATGGGATAACGCTGGTCTCTGGTATTCCGGCCAGGTTCTGTTGGGAGTGTCGGAGAGGATACTGGAGCCTGACTCTGTGGTCTAGGTGGGTAAGTGTGTTCCTCCTCCAGTTCTGGTGCTTCGGTTGACTCTTCCCTTATAGATGTGTCATCTGACGATGTACTGGGAGTTAGAGGTGATAAGGGAGATGGGGTTTGAGTAGGAGTTGAAGGTGGGATGCCTTCGGTTTGTGCAGATTGGGTGGAAGGTGAACTCTGGTTAGTTGGCTCCCCCCCTTTCGCCCAATTCTGGACACTAATGACATCGCTATAGCCTGTAGACTTTGGAAATTTAAAATTTCTTGATATTTTAGTCCTGTGGGTCTTCGTGTCATAGTAACGGATTGATTTGGGACCGTCAACCCAACCTATGAACTTGTGTTTCTCAGCTCTAGGGTCTAATTTCGACAGGGATTTGACATCTTCTCGAAAAATCCAGACGTCGGAGCCGAATTCTTCAAAATGAGAGACATCTGGCTTCTCGGTAGTGAACACTTCATGGGGTGTTAGTCCCTTTGGAAGGGAGCTAGTGGTGCATCTCGCTCGGATGTATACGGCATGTTTGATTGCCCACTCCCACAATGACGCAGGTAAGTCTTTTGCTCTTAGCATTGCTCGAGCTAACTCTGGTATAGTTCTATTGAATCGTTCAGCCACTCCGTTTTGTGCTGGAGAATGTGGAGCTGTTTGGTGAAGTTCGATTCCTTTTCCTTTTAACCACGAGATTAACTCATTATTAGCATATTCCGTCCCCTCGTCAACTCGTAACCATTTCGGCTTCATGCTGAATTGTCTCTCTGTCCACTCGATGTATTCTTTGACCTTGTTTTTAGCATCTGATTTCGACTTTAGGAATGCGACACTGGGGTGTCGAGAGTGGTCATCAATGAAGGATATATAGTATAGGTTCCCTTCGGTGGATCTAATACGAGCGGGACCCCATAGATCGGAGTGAGTACCGTCTCCTGGGTCTTGTGCTCGGGTTGAGGCTAATTTCGGTTGAGCAGTGCGGTGCATTTTCGCTTCTATGCAAAAATCACACTCGTCAATGTCTTCGAGGGTCTCGGGATTGACTGTAAGTCCCGTAACACTTTCTGTATCGATCATATTTTGAATTGTCGACATAGTAGTGTGTCCGAACTTCCTGTGGATGGATTCCCAGGAGTTTTCCAGGTCGGGAACTACAACTGAGTTGATATTCTCTCGGTTTGTGGTTCTGGCCTTCCCAATAAGTGAGTATAGGTTGTTTTTCATCTTGGCAACCATTACAACTTCATCCTTTGGGTTTAGGATTTCAAGTCGCTTCCCTTTTCCTCTCCATGAGCCTCCGAGACGGTCGATTCTGGCCAGTGAGAAGAAATTGTCTTGACTTTCCGGTATGTACATTACATCCTCGAGGTCGACAGTTGTCTTTTCATCTCCTACAGTACAGTCTAGAGTGACTGTTCCCCTTCCTAGGACCTTGGCAGTTGCTCCAGCAAAGCCATTTGCTTGCTCATTGGTAGGTCTGTAGTCCTGGAAGTGTTCGAGACAGTTACTGACATGACTTGTAGCTCCGGAATCAATAATCCAGTCTTCATTTGGCTTGGATTGGGGGGTTCCGGTGACCATGAATACAGCATCTCGGCTCACCCTCTCCGTAATCTGGCTCACCCGGTTGTTTGAGTTGGAGGATTGGGAAGGCTGAGCATTATTCTGCTCGGCCGATTGGTTTCCTTTCGAGGATTTGGATTTGGACCAGCACTGGGCAGTCGTATGACTGTCCTTCTTGCCACAGTTGGTACAGTGAAGTCCTTCCTTGTTGGTATTTCTCTGGGAGTTTCCTTTTCCTCTATGGTGAGTTCCTTTCTTTCCATCTTTATTGGATCGGTTGAAGAATACTTTATTCCCAGAGGTTCCAGTTCGCTTCCGACGACGATTCTCCTCCAGAATCAGTGCGACAAACTCATTGGGAGTGATGCCAATGGTTGGCCCCTCCTTTGTCGTGATGGTTTTGGTAGTTTTAGTCTGAGTCGGAGCAGTTATTGCAGCACTGGCTGTTGAAGTTGTCGAAACTGAGGTAGTCGGCTGTGTAGGTGCCGTAGCAGTTGTACTCGGGGTAGTTACAACTGTTGTTTCCTCTGTTACGGTCTTCTGGCCTTGTAGTATAATGTTATTAGCTGCTAAATAGGAACCGATAAATTGGTCCCAAGACTCTGGCATTGATGTAGCGAGTAGGATTATGAATTCTTGATTATGTACGGGAGATCCGATTGCATTGAGGTGGGCTACAACTCGTCGGAACTGTTGTATATGTTCCTCAATGTCGGTCCCCTCTTCTGCATTTGTACGGTAAAGTTGCCGTCGGGCAGTCATTACACCTAAGAAGCCTTTCGGCTCTTTGGCATCGCACAAGCTCTTCCACATTTCCCATGCCGTCTCACAACCTTCAATATGAATCATTTGGTCAGCGGCAAGGGATAACATAATCTGGCTGCGCGTTTTTGCCTCGCGGCGCTCCCATGCACGAATGTCCTTCTTCTCATCAGCTGTCGGATGGTCAGGGTCAGCCATGGTAGGCTTATCCCGGTACGTTTCTTCTTCTAGGAACTCTTCCAGTTCTCGGTCCTCCAGAACGGCAATCAGCCGCTTCTTCCATGGCTGCCATTTGTCATCTCCCTCAGTGAGGTGTTCGATGCGGTGGCTAGATGATGTTTCGGCCATTTCGAATCAGGTAAGATCTTCTCGTAGATAGATAGATTGTGCAGGGAATATAACGAATTAGAATTGGCAGTCAGGGCCCATAACCTGTTAGCGGTTTGGAGCGGCCAAGTGAAATCCGGCAGTGAGCCGGTAAGTTTAAGGTAAAATATTCGTTATTCTCTAGCTAACTACTACAGGGTTTATATAGTATTTTAGGTAGAAGTACATAGAAGTATTTAGAAGGTTAACGAAAGCTCCGGAATATACGAGAGCCCTCGCTTGACTAATCCGATTATTAAGGGAAATCGTACAGATTTTTGCTGAGCTTCCCCGCTTCCCTAATACAAAATATTGGAATTGCTACATCAAATTTACTCCTCAGCAACGACAACAACAGCCTTTCCGACATTCAGTCCCTTCTGAACAGCCAAAATGACGTCTCCAGCTTTCTCTAGGCCCTTCGTAATATCCTCCTTCGTTTTAATCTCTCCCTTTGCCACCTTATCTGGCATGACTTTCCAGAATTCGGCATCCCATTTGTGAGTGAGATCGCGGAAGATGATGAATCCGTAAAGAGTAATACCCTTGGATACAATCTGCATGAGATTCTTTACGTGGTAAGGCGTTGTATTGTATTCTTCCATCATACCACATTCCTAATTGAGAAGGTTAGTATGGGCCGAGTATTTCATGGAGCTTCAAAACAACTGACAATAAAACGCGCCCCAATATGTGCAGCCTCCAGGGAAGCTTCCAGCTGAGACCCGCCGACGTTATCCCAAAACACGTCAATCCCACCTTCTCTCTGCAATACCTCCAGAGTGTTCTCCGTTTTATAATTGAAAGCCACGTCCGTTCCAATTTCTTTCAAAAAAGCAACTTTCTCCTCCGAACCGGCTGACCCAATGACCTTCAGCCCCTGGGCTTTAGCGAGCTGAACGACGATGGCACCAACGGCACCGGCAGCAGATGTGACATAGACAGTTTCACCGGCTTTAGCACGCGAGAATTCTTTCCATGCATGGTATGCGGTTTTACCTGGTCCACCTAAGATACCAAGGAACCATGTCCAAGGAAGATTGTGCTTATTATTGATTTTGGTAATGCCTTCTTTGAGGATAGTGTAGTGTTGGAGGGCTGGGATTCTAGGTTAAAATGTTTGAAATATGGGGGACGGGTTTGAAGTACTCACGGAGAACTCCAAGGATATGATCTCCTGCTGTGAAGCCATCCATCTCAGATCGTACAATGGTACCAACTCCATATGAGCTAATCCTGTTAGTTGTTTAAGATATGTATTCCCGTGAAGAGAGACAATGCAGAGAACGGACGGTTGACCTAGTGGGAATGCCGGAAGGTAGGAGGGAATATGTGGTTCTCTCATGCGACCACGTAAATACGGATCTACACTGACCGCCAGTGTCTTAATGAGGATTCCCCCATCCAGGGATACATTATCGAGATCAATAGTTTCGCGGTCATCGTAGATCGTCGTTTTTCCAGGTTCAGGATAGCCTAGGAAAAATGATGCATGAACTACCCATGTGAAAGGAAGACCTCTTTGGGGAGAAACAGACCTTGAGGAATCGAATTGAAAATCACTTTTCCATTCACAGTGGGAGACATAGTCGACTGAACTCAAGAGGTGGTTTTGAATCTCTTCAATATATATTTGCGATGGACAAAATGCCCCACAGAAGCCCAACAGCCCGTGTCATTGACAAAGCACACTGCGGCTCGGGGGCTGACTTTGAGTTATTGATCGTAGTAAGTGCCAGGATCGGTGAAGTCACAAGTATGGGTTGAGTTAGCCCGGGAAGTTCAAGGTAGCTCCAAGTTGCAGGTTGCTGTACCACTGGCAGCAGTCGGCCAGAACTACTCGTCTATCTGCCTCCGCATGTTGGTGACAATTTGGCCACCGCTTATAGCATAATCCAATGTCAATGTGAGCACCTTGATGACATGAGTAGCCAATGTTCCAATCTGGGGGATTAAATCAATGACATTGTGCAAATGACACATTGACGAAAGCCCACTTTGATCACAGTGGAAGGATGCTAACCACCATATCAGCGCCCATCCTTAGTCAATACCTGCAATCCCAAACTTCTCCTGATTTTCAGAAAGCTTCCTCCAAAAGGCTCGAGTATCAAACATAAAAGCAGTCGAATCAGTATGGTTGTCTGGAAAGTTTAGACGAGAGCGGGGAGGGGGTCGTTCTTTGAATTCGATACTACAGTCGACTTCCGGTGAAATTTAGCATAGTAGGGAGAAGACCTTTCAGGCGCCAGAAACGCAGAGTTCGCCTTGGAGGATGAATTCCTGTGGAAGGCGTTTCAGAGATGACGTTTCGGTTGATATACACCGATACGCTTGCTAAAAGCAAAGGTTCTAGAAATAGGTTTGAATTTTCTGGAAATAAATGCACCGAATAGAGACGTCGTAGCCATTCAAGGAGAAAAGCTCGAGTCTCCTCGAGTATGTTCAACTCGTCCGGTTCGATAAAAAAATCCTCATAAGTTTTGCTTCTTCAATGGGCCGTGGCAAGACCTAAATACAAGTCAGCACACCCACAATAAAGAGGGCGAAATTACGGTGAACAATTAGATGCCAACCAATTGTCTCCAAAGACAAACCGTAGGGAGTACGAAATTGGATGACGTGAAGACGTAATCTACCGTAGTATTTAAAGGGCTGGCGAAGACTTCAAGAAGTCTTGAGGAGTTTGAAGTGGTAATATGTACAAATCCAGGACAATGGTGATGACGGTCGTCGAAGGCAAGGAGATTCTCGTCTCATGAAGCTGTTTGAGCGCCTATAGCGTCATTCTTTCCCTTCACTCCGTCACTTCACATTCCGTTGGGTTGGCTTCCAATACCTCGGTCACGCTATTTCTAATCCTTCTTCACCCTTATCATGAATTTCTGATTCTTCGTCCTCGGATATGATCCTCCTCCTATGCCCACCAGCCTGTTTTCTGCATTGGCAGCAACCATGAATGTATGCCAATTATGGCATTCTGTGTTCTGCTAGCGTAGCTCAGCGGCACCTAGAGGATCATGTTCTTTGTTTTCATCGATAACGGTTGATGTCAAATCATGAAGGGGCGAATAGAATCAATGGTCTAATATATCGAGTCAGAGAGTTCCACACGAGGTGCCGCGCGGCTCCAACCTGCCCTCGACATCCATCTGGGATAATGGCCACAACTTCCTCGGAAGAGAGGGAGACGACGATTATCGTGGAGAGTTATGCTACGGAACAGACTCCGCTGCTTCTCAACACTGCCGCCAAAGACAATTCTTTCTCGGCCGAAAAACCTTTCCCGACTTTTCAGTTGACCATCGTCTTTCTCATCCAGCTTTGCGAGCCTATTACGTCTGGTGTTATCTATCCCTTCATTAACCAGTTTGTCCGCGCCACTGGAATAACGAATGGTGACGAAAACAAGACTGGTTATTATGCTGGCATTATTGTAAGCTCCTCCACAAACGACGCGAACCATGCTTACATGATCACATAGGAAAGCATATTCTTCTATGCCGAAGGTTTTACTGCTCTACCTTGGCAACTCGTGTCTGATAGGATAGGTCGCAGGTTAGAATGACCTTGTGCCATAATCGCGATAACGGACTGACTCGTATCAAGGATCCCCATGTTGATTGCCCCCTTAGGACTTGCGCTCGTAACTGCGGGGTTTGGAATATCGACATCCTTCTCAAGTCTTGTTATCTTTCGCGCTGGCCAGGGCATTCTTAACGGGGATATTGGGGTTAGCAAGACCGTTCTGATCGAAGTATGTAACTCTCCCTCGACTCCATGAGGCTTCCACTAATTTGACGTAGCTCGCTGAACCATCTCAACGAGCGGAGGTGCTTTCTTGGATGCCGATAGTATGGAGTCTGGGCACTATTCTCGCGTACCTTCCCATCACCCCCTTGTCTGACCTCATTGCTAATAACCCTTAGGCCATGTATAGGTGGTGTCTTCGCTTCTCCTGCAGATAGGTGGCCCAATTCGATAGGTCACATCCAGATCTTCCGTGACCATCCATACTTTCTCCCCTGCTTGATCTCTGCCGGCTTGGCTCTTATTGCCTTTTTTCTCGCCGCATTCGGCCTCAAAGAGGTAGTTTCGTTTATATTCCGCAATGAAGCTATCTAAATTACTATCAAAGACTTCTCCAACCATTCTTCGGAAACGCAAAACTAAGAGTTTGGAAACTTCAGAAACTGGGCAAGTCCTCGAGGAAGATTCTAGCAATGGATCTAAACAGTCATTTCTGTCCATCTTAAACCGCCCGGTTCTGTTACTCCTCGCTGTTCATTGCTTCTTCAATCTCTCTACAACTTTTTACTCTGCCCTTCAACCATTGGTGTGGTCGACTAGCATCGGTGAGTTTCTATGCCCCTGCGTGTCTTGTCTCCCACATTCCTGATTTATTGCCGCTAGAAAATGGTGGTTTAGGATTTGATGCGTTTACCATTGGCACGGCTAACACCGTCTTTGCCGTACCAAATGCCATCCTTCAATTCTTGTTTCTCAGTAAATCGATAAGAGCATTCGGTCCCAAAGCAGCAACTGTCACTTCGTTCGTCGGCTCAGTCGTTCTCATCGGTTTATTCCCCTTGCAAACTTATTTCGCTCGCGAAAATGGAGTCGTTGATTGGAGGGTATGGTCTGTGATCACCATACAACTCGCGACTAGTATGGTATTCTATGCAGGATATGGTTAGTCCCTTTCTCTCAGTTTATCCGAGTTCATATGGAATACTCACACGAAAATTTCCACCATCTAAAGGTTCAATTATGTTCTTTGCCATTGATGCATCACCCAACCCAGAGAGCATGGGTACCATCCAAGGTCTCCTTCAGACCGTTGGCGTTATCGTTCGAGGGTTGGCGCCTGCTATGGCCACCTCCCTTTACGCGTTTTCACACGAAAATGATGTTTTAGGTGGAAATTTTGTTTACGCCGTCCTAGCGTTGTTGTGTCTTTTTGGGGTCTATGTCTCCATGTTGCTACCTAGAATTTCCGCTTAAATGCCCCTTTCCGCTGTGTTTCTCATTGCCGCCTTCGTGCACCTCTTCATGCAATGTTCGGAGCATAGTTGGTTAAAAAGAAAAAAATTAGTCTCCTATGTGGGATTGGTGGGCAAAATTGACATGTTTGTGCACTTGATGCACCGCTCTTCCATAGGACTCAATCTGTCGCGAGGTCTGTGTCAGAATTTTGAGTAGTATATGGGGCGTACATCTTTCTTTCGACTACATGATTCTACAACTAGAACACCCATCATATATACGACATTCAAACAAATAGACCTGATTCAATCCATCCTTTACTCTGCAATGGAGCCTCTATCGGCAACAGTCACTGTATGGCTCAAGCTCTTCGGCATCGTCAGGGGTAGCCCCTGGAAGGAGGAATAGTAACTCACCTGCGGAAACAACCACACGAACGTTTGTTCAAGTCTTCAAGCACAAGTAGCAGTAGAAAGAGGACTGAGAAAGGACTAAAAAGACATATTTGAGACATAAGTAATAACGGTCTTCTCATGTGCCTAGATACAACATATTGGAATTCTGTACTTACTTACCACGCATGTTACTCCTCTGCAATAACAACGACAGCCTTTCCGACGTTCTGCCCTTTCTGAACAGCCAAAATGACGTCGCCAACTTTCTCCAGCCCCTTCGTAATATCTTCCTTCATTTTGATCTCGCCTTTCGCTACTTTCTCCGGCATAACTTTCCAAAACTCGGCATCCCATTTGGGAGAAAGGTCTCGGAAGGTGATGAACCCGTTAAGAGTAATTCCCTTGGAGACAATCTGCATAAGGTTCTTCACATGGTAAGGTGTGGTATTGTACTCCTCAATCATGCCGCATTCCTAAGAGCACGCAAAGGTTAGTGAGGAGTGAGTATTTTGTAGGAGTTCAAAATGACTGACGATAAAACGAGCCCCGTTATGTGCAGCCTCTAGGGCAGCTTCCAACTGAGACCCGCCGACATTATCCCAAAACACGTCAATCCCACCTTCCTTCTGTAACACCTTCAACGTGTCCTCCGTCTTATAATTGAAGGCCACGTCCGCTCCAATTTCTTTCACAAACGCAACTTTTTCCGCCGAACCGGCTGACCCAATGACCTTCAGCCCCTGGGCTTTAGCCAGCTGCACAACGATAGTACCGACTGCGCCAGCAGCGGACGTGACATAGACGGTTTCGCCGGATTTGGCACGCGAGAATTCGTTCCATGCATGGTATGCGGTTTTGCCCGGTCCGCCCAGGATTCCAACGAACCATGTCCAAGGAAGATTGTGCGTATTGTTTAATTTGATAATACCTTCTTTGAGGATAGTGTAGTGTTGGTGGGCTGGGATTCTAGATTAAAATATTTGAAATATAAAGGACGGATTTGATGTACTCACGGAGAGCTCCAAGAATATGATCACCTGCTGCAAAGCCTTCCTTCTCAGATCGCAAAACGACAGCGACTCCTGTGGAAGCTATCCTGTTCGTATTGTAAGGATTGTGTCTGAAGGAAACTAGGTCAAAGAGCCTACGGTTTGCCAAGCGGGAACGCTGGGGAGTAGGAGGGAATATGTGGTTCTCTCATGCGGCCACGAAAGTATGGGTCGACACTAACTGCTAACGCCTTCACGAGGATTCCTCCATCGAGGGGAACGTTGTCAAGATCAATGGCTTCGCTGTCATCATAGACCGTGGTTTTTCCAGGTTCAGGATAGCCTAAAGAATAAGACGCATGAGTGGACTGTCTTGATAGAAGAATTCTTTATTGAGAGACATACCTTGAGGAATCGAATTGAAAATCACTTTTCCGTTCGTAGTGGACGACATGATGGATGAGAGTCAGGAGTTTTGGTTCTCTCATCTGCATCCAATCCATATAGTCGATTAGAAAGCAGAAAATGACGCAAAGAAGCTCGCGTCGATGACAAAGCGCGACTCGGTTCGGAGCCTGAGTTGGAATTTGGGTGGTAGTCTGTGCCGGGGCCGGTGAAATCACAAGCATGGCTGGTGCTTAAACCTCGACTAGTGACAGGGCTGAGCAATACATTCATGAGCAGTTCTCGCCACGGAATGTGCCGAGAGGGATCCTTGACAATGGGGCACAGTCGACATGGTGGTTTGAGAGAAGGGGCGCGAGGCGGAGGGTGCAATCCTGAAGGGGTAACCGTCATCTTTGTCTCAACGACCATCCGACCAACAGAACTTCCATTTGGCGGGTTTAGAAATTAGTTGCCAGGGTTTTTCGGCTCCCGAATTGGCTGGCCCAAACATTCTCCTTCGACAGCCTAATGACGCTTTTAGCGAGGACCATAAATGCATCCCGCATAAGATTTTAGAATGAAAATTGCTCTTAGGTGCAAATATTCGAGTCACGCAGGGCACCACTGGCGAATCAAGAATTAGGCTTATGATGTACTTCTGTCTCAGCTGAAGGTGTCAAATGCTGAATGGGCTGCTTGTTAGGAAGATGGATTTGACGGTTGCAAAACATAGGGGATAAATCGTCGAGCAAAAGATACGTTATTTGACTCAGATTTCTTCTTTTTCCTGCCACTTGATGGTGTCTATTTGTCCAAGAAGCGCGGATTTGGCCTTTCCCTAGGCGATTTGTGGCAAAGATCTTGTATTAGAGCTTAAAGTATCAGACCCTGCAAACTCCTAATTCTCCGCATATGATGCGGCAAAGTCTGGGGTCAACAAGAAAATAAAGCGAACGCTGAAGATCCTCTTGACCCCGTTGGATGTCCAGAAACTCCCACCCCAGACTCAAGCGCGAGGGCTCATGTCCACTTCCCCATGCAGTACAGTGGACGCTGATATTATAGCATCATGGCAAACCTTTCTCCGCACTTATGCTGCTGGAGAAGGATTATCTGTGAATGGCGCACCTTGCAAGCCTCCACTTCTTCCAGGAGTTGTAACAGACGAGATTCTTCCCCCGGACCTCCATCTGGATGTACCACTATACCCCGAGGACGAAGATTCCATTACTCCTGAGATAGCGAGAGGTATTGCGAAGTTCTACAGCGAAAACCATTTCCTCCCTGCACCAAGACGTGTCAATTCAGATTTGAGGGATAGGCTGGTAATGGAGTACGACATATTCAAGCCAGAACAGGTATGGTCGATAACTTATAATGAGCTTCAACTAACTCACGAGCTCAATTGTAGCTTAGGAACTTCGACCGTTTTACGCGTTTGGCTCGTTCTATTATGGGTGGAAGGATAGCTACCGTGTCCATCTTCAGTCCTTTCAAACGGAATACCCAAGTGGTAATGGCCGTTGCAGGTGATATACCGGTGGTAGTAGGCCAAGAGCTCACTCCAGAAACGACAATATGCGCCCATATCTCTTTAAGGACAACAGCCGGCATTGTGGAGCTACATTCAACTCAGGACGACTGGAGGTTTGAGAGGAATCCGTGGGTGTTATTAGGTGTGAAGGGCTATGTTGGTCAGTAGTTCTTATTCCCTGCGAGTGTCAGCAGGCTCAGCCTTCCAGGTGTTCCTATTTTCTGTCCAGTGGATCCCATGGACCCGTCGAATGAGCAATCCATTCCAATTGGCGTCCTGAACATTGTGGACTCGGAACCCATCCCTCCTCTTTCTAACGACCAGCTTGATGACCTACAGACACTCGTCGAGTTGCTTTCTTTCCAGATCTGTGCGACTTGGGAGGGGTACAATCGAAGAAAGGACCCTCAGCTCCGAGCGGCCGTTTCTACCTTCCTCGAGCATGCCCTCGTGAGAGAGCCCGCGGTGTCAGACATCACATCTATGGACAGTTGTAGTTCATCCTCCAGTGGGTCGAAAGTCTCGTCTCCGAGATCTAATGGCCTAGCAGACCCATCTCCGTTCGGCGGTGCTAAGCTTGAATCGACAGTTCTCTGTACTGCTTCTTCGGCTGTTCACCAGATTCGTCGCGTCCTCGAGCTCGACCTTGCAGTCATCATAGAACTCTCATCCTTTCGTACCGCACCAGTCGGCCAAGGGGATGTACGAAACCTTAGCTTCGATTGGCTCGAAGACTCTTCTTCGCCCCTGTACTCCACGGCTCGGGCGATTGCATCCTCATCTTCTGAACATAAATTTCAAGACCATTGGGACAGTGCGTTTCAAGGAGCAAGAGCGATGCCCGCCCTTTCTTCCTTTCTCTCGCATCACTCTTCGACCTCCCAGGTCACCTTTGACTCTTTCAATCTCCGAACTTCTGGGCTTGAATCGTTGCTCCCTCGCCAAAATATGTCGCATATAGCTATCCCTTTCTTTATTGCAAACCAGCCGACGTTTCTTGTAGTGGTGGCTAGTGCTGCCCCATTTTGCACATTTTCTCCATCTGATGTCTTATTTGTGGAGAACATGGGAGTAGTGTTAGTAGCCACTGAGATGAGGGAGAGGATTGTGGAAGCCTCTGCGGCTAAAACCTGTGAGTTGTCCTTTTTCTTCTGGCGTTCAAGGTAGCTTAGTACACCGCCGCAGCCTTTGTCTCCCGGATTAGCCATGAGCTTTTAACTCCGCTTCATGGAATTATGGGCCAGATATCGATGGTACGAGATGCAATTGATATTGGGGACCTTACTGAGGTGAAAAAGCTGCTTGGGTTAGTTATTTTTTCCCTTCGTCATTCATAGGCATCATATCTTTCAGAACTGCTGAATATTGTGGCACGACTCTCAAGGAAATTATCAAAAACATGTATGTCTTCAATTTTTTGGTTCGTTGCCTTCTTAAAGCCTTATTTTATTTAGGCTCGATTTTGGTCAGCAAACCTCTGTGACTCCCGGCATCCCCAGCCGCCCGGGTTCGCCATTACCTGCAGTGTCCGGGGTAGACCTTATTCGTCTCACGTCTAAAACATTACATCGTTGCTGGGACAAGAGACAAGTGGCTGGCGATGCAATGCCCGTCGACCTCATATTCACCCACACGAACCTCTCGTCATTACCAATGTTACTGGATGGCAACGGGTATTCCAAGATACTCGAAAACCTCATAGACAATGCGTTGAAGTTCACGATGTGTGGGAAGGTGGACGTTGAGCTGCGAGTTACAATGAAATGCGGACGGCGTGAAAAAGAGCACTTTGCTCTTGAGTTGACTGTCAAAGATACAGGTGTTGGCATGTCTGCCAGCTTTATAGACGCTGGAGTGTTTCAGGCTTTTCGTCAAGGAAGTGCTTTTTCTGGTGGTACCGGGCTTGGTGAGTTAGGCTTCTTATATATTTATCCCGTGTTTCCATTTTCCTCATTCTTTTATATGTGAAGGTCTTTTTCTCACTAAATCTATTGTGGATAAGCTGGGTGGTGAGATTGGTGTTCATTCAGTGGAAGGCGTTGGCACCACAGTTTTGGTGTCTGTCCCTGTCAATTTTGCAAAAGAACTGGATGTTATCACCATGAACTCGACATCCGGGGTCTTACAACAATGGATTTCGAGACCGCCCTGCACTCCAACAGTTATAGCCCCGTACTGCCCTGCCATGCCTGCAGCTCTCGACAACCTCCCAGCAACGGCAGTGGAGACTGAACACATAATGCGTGTTTTGGTTGTTGATGACAGTACGTTTTTCCTTTTTTCTTCTTCTAATAATTATCCTTACGAGTGTAAACCTCTTGCCACAGATATCATTGCTCGAAAACTTCTTTTTGCCACGGCTCAGAAACTAAACGCCATTACCCAGCAAGCATCTGACGGTGACGAAGCAGTTGAACTCTACAAGGAGTTTAAACCTCATCTTGTATGGACAGACGTGTCGATGCCTCGAATGGATGGTGTGACCGCCTCGAAGCATATACGTCGATTCGAGCAAGAAGCAGGGTGTGGGCCTGCTTATATTGTTGCTATTTCAGCTATAGCATCTGTAGATGTAAGTAGCTGCACTGATACTTTTGCCATAGGCTACTACAACTCACTTTGTTCCATGTAGACATGGCTTGGAAAGGAAGCTCTGTTAGGAGAGGCTGCAATTGATGAATGGATGGTCCGTTTCCCTCCCAGTATTCTCTTTCTCTTGGATGTTCATATGCAGTTTCCTTAGGTTAAGGGCCAGTCAAACCGGCAGGTGCTTCGTGAAGGATTCTTCAAAGTTCAGAGTCGGTTACATTCACTGGTGCAGCAGGTCTAATTGCATTTTCTCTCCTTTTTTCTCTCGGCTTCGACCCATACTTTGTTGTTGTTTTTTATTATCCTCTGGACCGCTTTCCCCATACCAATATTCGCCGCTATCCATCGCTATCCAGTGTCCAATTGTTATTGTAGTACCAGTCACTTTTACGGATCTCTTCATCATATATGTCGCATTACTCAATAGAATAGCTTTGGTTCTTCTAGAGCACTAATTTACAAAAATAATGCTCGTCTATGAAGGGGCAAAAGATGTTCGCAATTCGAGATGATGCTGTTCGCCATGCCGCCAAGTGAAACCTACCCTTGTTAGGATTGAACGATTCGGCGCAGCTTCGCATCGACTCGTACATAAAATACCGAGGTTGTTTCCATAGGCTCCTATGTGTGTGTACCGACAACGAACAGAGCTTCCATTCTAAAAGTCAAATTCTGTGCAGGGATTCTGTCGGCGTGCCTCCGTCAGCGGGCAATTCTTTTTCTTCTTTGTATCACTTGTTCCGGATTCGGAGCCTGAGCTGTCGCATACTACAAATCATCTAGGGTCCATGGCGGTTAAGACTCAACTTAAATTAGTAAGCTCTAAATCACATGCAATTCAGGTGATTCGCAGGTAATTTGCAGGGCCCTAAAAACAGCAATTAGTGGGTAAAAAATTCCACTCGACCTCAATACGTCTATGGAAGCAGAAGTGCCACCTTTGTCTTGTAGCAGGTATAACAACCAGCCCAGCACTTGTCTTATTTCTGCTTATTCCCAGCATGAACACAACATGCGAAGCTTGGGTGACCAACCCTTCGTCTCACTACCAAGCATATTTACAGCCTTTCAAATTCCTTCTCATTTGTTGGCCGTTGACAGAACCATCTATCCTGGTGGAGGAACCCAGCCTCTCAATCTCACCCACAGTCGAGCACAGTCAGGGACCCATCAAACATCCACTTCCAATCGCATCCACGGACTCACCGCAATCTTCCTTGCGACTGAAATTTGTCTGGAGAGTCCAGGCTGTTACACTCCATTTGTACTTTTCATGTCAGATGCTAATTAGCTTCCAGATTCGCAAGAGTTAATCAAGCAATGCAAATCTCGACCGCCTAATTCCCAACACGGAAGACATCTATTTTTAATTAAGACCTTCCATTCAGCACGGCCAACAGGATTACAGGGGATGTCTCAGTTATGGAAACGTGCCTTTCTTGGCCTCTCGCTTGGTTCTGTTCGGAGGCCGTGATTTGCACACTCCGTTGCGGGGGGCGTCTGCATTGCCTTCGTTTATCACTTAAAAGACTGAGTGCCAAGTCTAAAGCCATTCCTTTCGCAACATGGGTGCTTTTGATCTTACCATTGGTGTGTAACCTGTGGTCCGCCTCTGCTGCTTTCTGTCTCACTCTCTGCAGGACCTATACTCCTTGGCGTCTCTCTCAAGTGAGCTTCCGTGTTTTGCGGATTATAGGGTAAATAATCATGTTTGCAGTATGTATCTTTATGGGTTTGTAACCTACCAATATTTATCCTACAAGTCTATGGAATTCAATGATCCGATTTGGCTTCGGTGAGCAAGCGATATTTTACCAACATAAATCTTCTTTATCTGACTAGAGAACAGGGCACTTGTGGCAATTTTATTTGTGATAGATACATCTCAGACGATAGTCGAGATGTATGCTGCCTGGTACTTTGCGTAAGTGGAATTCCAAAGTGGACGGCGTGATTGAGGCTCACTCCAAGTCACCTGTCGAAATAGGGTCGAGAACTACACACGGCCCGGTGTATTAGGCGGTTAGTATTTGAGTCATTGGTTTTGGTTCGCCTAATTGAAACAATCGCAGACATTATCTGGATAACACCTTTTATATGTGTGGGAACTGCCCTCTCGACTGTGATAGTTCAATCTTTCTTGATAAGTCGGTGCGTCAATTCGTGGGGTCAGTACAGGACTATTCCTTCTTACCCTCGTATCTAAGGCTCTATCGACTTACAAGACAGTTATGGCTCTGCCTTTTCCTCGTCGTGGCTGCAGTTGCAGCATCCTTGTGTGGTCTAATTGATTGCATCAAGGCTTGGATGCTTATCGAGTAAGTTTACCTTTTCTCAGATTTCCCGTGGGTTTAATTTCGTCGTTCCAGTATTACAAAATTTGTTACTCTCGTTCCTTTGACTACTGCGTGGCTTGCTATTGAATCTGGGGTCGATATTATGATCACTGGTAAGCTATACTCGTGTGATACTTGTCGATATTCTAAACCTGGCTAGTGGTACTCAGCAGAGCACTCTGGCGAAGCAGGACGGGGATTGCAAGGACAAATACTATTATAAATCGGTGCATCATGGCCGCAATCCAATCTGGACTCTTTCCCTCGGTCTTTGCCTTCCTTCACTTTATCGTTTTCTTCTTTTGGCCATATACCTATCTCTACGCGATATTCCACTACCCACTTGGGAGGATCTACTCAAATGTAAGCTGAGCTACTCGTGATATATTCATCTCATTGACTGATTCATCTAAGTCCCTCATTTATACATTAGTTGTTCGCAAGGAGCTTGCGAATATTGCCTCTGCACCGGCGACAACTACAGGAGTCAGTCCAACACCTCTATATCTGAGCCTCATTGACGAGTTGACTTTCCAGTCCAACGCATTCCCAGTGATCCCTCGGACTACCTCCATTTCCATTCGACTTCACAGGGAGACTGTGAGTGATGTCATGGTGGTCGATGGGGACACAAAAACTTCTTTGAACCGGACTACCATTTTTTCTCCATCACAGAACGAGGGCTGATTTTGGCAGCCACCTTCTCTAGATTGCTGGTCACCACCCGGAGTAAAAGTAACACTTCTGGGGTGTCTCCGCAGTACCTCGCCGTATGATTGTCGTTGCACGGCTGTGCGACGAAAGCCATTCGTTACTTTTGACGAATACTCATCCTTGTTGGTACTGGATACGTGATGTAGCTCTATAAAACCTCCCAGATTGACAAGAAAATCTGTTGCACGTGCGTAATTCATGTGACTGAGAGTGATCATTCCACTATACCACCATGTACCTAGCATAGAACTTAGGAAATTTTCGATATTTTAAAACTGGATTGCCTGACTGCTCAACTAAACACATAAAAACGGACCCCCAGAGTCCATGGTGATTACGACAAAAGTAGCATTTATTCTGGTACAGCAGGCCCAACAGATGTCGTATTTTTCGGACTTGGGCATTAGTATTGGATATGAAGAGAACAATGCACCCACCTTGCGAGGACTAGGTCACAGGGCTCCAAACTACACCTCATTCACCAGCCCAGAGGATATCACCCAATAGAGAAATGACATGTCATCGACTTTGCTGAGCCGTATGTGGGTGGCTGATCAGAACTCGCATGCACTGCTTTTCATACAATTCATTGGGTTCAGCTTATGTAAACTTCCACAAGTGAGCGTTTAGCGGGAAGTAACAACCGGCTGCACCTCGCTTGCACTAGCTTACTGCACGCCACCTTTCGAAGCTAATGGGCTTCAAAGATTGCAAACCCCCATGGAAATCTCAACCGTTTGACTCTCCGGACCCTTGAATCGGCCTCTCCTGCTCTAAAACGTTTTTGCACCACCATAACAAACCGAAAACAGGGTCTCAATGATGGAGCTTGTGGCTTTCTTGGCCTTTTGCTTGGTTCTGTTCGGGCTCCACATTGCCTTGCGGGTCCGCTGGTGTCGCTGTCAGCCACAGCTTATAAGACTGAGGGTTGAGTTGAGGGATGCACTCGCAAAATGGGTGCTTACGATCTAACCGTTGGTACATACCCTTTGGTTTACCTCTGCAGCTGTCTGTCTCACTGTGCATAGGACCTATGATCCTTGGCTTTGCCATCAAGTGAGTTCTCATAATTGACTGATGGAAGAGTGAGTAACCATGCACGTAGCATGTATCTGTATGGGTTCGTCACTTATCAATATATATCATACAAGACTATGGAATTCGATGATCCGGCTTGGCTTCGGTGAGCAGTCGTCGCTTTGTGTGAAAAAATACAAGTTCCTCATCAGACTGAGAGCAGGGCTCTTGTGGGAATCTTATTTGCGATTGACACGTCTCAAACGATCATCGAAGGCTACTGTGCTTGGTACTTTGCGTAAGTAGAGTTCGCAAAGTAGGGGTCTTTCGAAGCTCATTTGTCGAAATAGGATTGAGAACTACACGAACCCTAGCGTATTGAGCGGTCAGCGCCTGAGTTACCGCATTTTGTTCATTAAATTGACACAATGGTAGATATTATTTGGCCAACACCTTTTATATGCATGGGAACCACCGTCTCAACTTTGATGGTTCAGACTTTCTTGATAAGTCGGTGAGCATCTTCGTGTAGCCTGTAGAGTGGCATTCTCCTTACTTCCCTTAAGGCTCTATCGACTTACAAGGCAGTCATATTTTTGCCTCTTCCTCGTCCTGGCTGCTGTTGCGGCATTCTTGTGCGGCATAATCGACTGTGTCAAGGCTTGGAGGCTAAGGGAGTACGTTTATTGCTTTTCAAAAACACCTGAGTTTCATTCCCTCCTAGCACTACAAAATTTGTGACTCTCCTCCCTTTGACGACTGCTTGGCTTGCTATAGAATCCGGTGTTGATATTATCATTACTGGTAAGTGAGGTTTGTCCGTTATACGTAGATTCTAAGCCTCGTTAGTTGCACTGAGCAGGGCACTCTGGCGAGGCAGGACCGGGATTTCAAGGACGAATACCATCATAAATCGGTGCATTAGGGCCGCTATCCAATCTGGTCTCTTTCCCTCTGTCATTGCTTTCTTTCACTTTCTAGCGTTCTTCTTCGAGCCATATACCTACCTCTACGCGATATTCCACTGGCCACTTGGGAGGATATATTCAAATGTAAGCCGAGTTAATTCTTTACAGCTGTACCTCATTGACGGATTCGTCCAAGTCACTCATATATACGCTCGTTGCCCGTCAAGAGCTGTCCAAGATTGCTTATGGAGTAACTGAAACTACGAGAGTAAGTCCACGACTGCTATACCTTGACAGCGTTGACGACATGATTTTATAGTCCAGCACATTTCCGGGAATTCCTCAGACTACTTCCATCCGCTTTCACCGGGAGATGGCTAGTGACTCTATGGTAGCTAATGGAGACACGAAAACGTCCCTGGACCAGACTATCGTCCTCCCTAGGTCGCAAAATGCGGAGTCAGCTTAGCAGCCAAATGTTTGTTGGCCTTTACTTCTGGGCAAATAGCACTTCTGGATTACCTCTGCACAAAGTTCGTTGCCGCGTGGTGGTGCAATAGAACCCCTCTGTTGCTTTGGACAAACGCCCATGCTCGTGCTTGTTGGCACTTGATACTTATTGTAGCTCTGCATAGTGCTCAGATTCCACGGAAACTTTGGAGTCCTGAGCCATTATTCGTTTTGCGCTATGTCACGAGGTACATAGCATAGAACTTTCCATGAATTTTTAGATGCTTTCAACTATCTTGTATGACTTGGTAACCACAAAACCGACCTGTGGAGTCCATGATGATTGCGACAAAACGGTAACATGTACTCAGGCTCATGACAAACACACCTTCATGGGATCATCTCATCGGCGACTTACGGACTCAGCGCCGAAAATATTCTTGCTCAGAAGCCATGGAGCGTAGCCTTTGCGCGAAGTCCACTGAACCAACCAAACAAGCGCCAACCACGGTTCTAACGAAGCCACCATCATGTCTCCGTTCAGGCCAGAACATTTCACCCACGCTCCTTCAAAATTTGGTAGCTTAGGCCATCTCCGTCCACACACTCGCCGAACATGGCAAATTTGATTCGAAAGCCGGCATCGGTCCTATGACCCGACACGCGATCAAGACCGGGGGAGGTTCACATTTATACCGGCACCAAACTTTTTCGCAGGACTTGACTCCTTCCTTCATCATCCCAAGGGATTTGGTTCGTCATGTCCGAAAAGAAGGAATCCTCCAGAACGTCCAGCCCAGTGAGGGAGCTCGATCCTATTCTCCTTCGACGTGCAGTTCGAAAATTGGTAAGCCTCTCCTCCAATCCCCTTGAATGTATCTTACTAACATTGAATCTTTCTGTTATACAGGACTATTCAATTCTCCCGATTATGACTCTAAACTACCTGCTATCCTTCATTGATCGAGCAAGTTCGTGCTGTCCCCCTTGTCAACTCCACAGAACGTCATCCTCACCTGTTCTTATAGACATTGGAAACGCTCGCGTCGCTGGACTCCAAAAGGGTTTACAGTTAACTGACCATCAATACCAAGTTTGCGTCACCGTTCTCTTCGCGCCGTACATCTTGGCCGAACTCCCCTCCAATTTGCTGTTGAAGAAGATCGGAGCGCGGACCCTCATGCCGACACTTCTCACAGTCTGGGGCGCTATTGTTACTCTTCAAGGTAAATTATCTATGATGTGCCTCGCAATTGTCAGTCTTGATGTTGGAAAAGGTCTTGTCACGTCTTATGGTGGCCTAGTCGCGGTCCGGTGTATTCTAGGTGCGGTTGAAGGTCCAATGTTCCCTGGTAAGTTTTCTCTCTCTGCTTCTCCTTTGCTTCTGGGATTTTAATATTACCTAGGTATTACTCTTTATTTATCCGAGTTTTACACCCGGAAAGAGCTCGCGTTGAGGCAAGTGCTAGCACCATGCTTTCTGCAATAAAGTGCTGACGTTTACTGGCAGGATCGGGATCTTCTTCTCCGCTGCCTCGCTTTCTGGGGCATTCTCTGGTCTTTTAGCTGCCGCAATCTCTAAAATGGATGGAGTGGGCGGGAAGCCAGGTTGGTCATGGATCTTCATTCTGGTAAGCCATCCTTTACATTGTTCTTTGCTTAAATTTATCCCAGTCACTTTTGTCTAGGAAGGACTGTTCACTGTGCTCATCGGTATTCTCGGGTTCTTCATTATTCCTTCCACGCTCGAAGAATCTAAATTTCTTACTGCTGAAGAGAAAGAGTACGGCTTTACCGCTTGATTTTTTTCTCAGCTGAACAAATTTTTCCTTGTAGAATTCTTACCCGCCGGTTGGAACTTGACCGACCTTCCACCCATCCTGCTGTCCACTTCAACGTTCGTGATGTCATCCGAACAGCTATGAGCCCACATGTCCTCTTTGTATTTGCTATCCTATTCATGATGGGTGCCAACCTTTATGGGCTGGGGAACTTCAGTCCCAGCATCATCAATCAACTTGGCTTTACTGCCATTCAAAGTCAATTGCTCAGTGTTGGTCCATATGTTGGAGGCTTTATTTGTGAGTTTTATGTTGTGGTTGGCAGTACCTTTTGTCTAATACATTTTCTTGCAGTCACTATCGGGTCCGCCTACTTTTCTGACAAGTACCAAATCCGCTCAGTTCCAACTGCTCTCCTCTCAATCCTCTCCATGATTGGCTACATCGTCTTCCTCACCGCCGAAGCGAAATACACTCGTTATGGAGCTCTTTATATTATTATGCCAGGTGTTTACGCAGCTGTCCCTACGGCTTCAGCGTGGATGGCAAATAATTCAGATCCTCACTACAGGAGAGCAAGTGCTATTGCTTTTGGATTTATCGCAACGAATTCTGGAGGGATTCTGAGCTCCTGGATGTATCCAACCAAAGAAGGTCCCAAGTTTAGGAAGACGACTATTATGAATCTTGTTTTGTAAGTTGTCATTTTCATTGCTAGGGAATTGGGCGCCTAACTGGAAAAATAGTACGATTGCTATTGTTGTTATCAGCACATTAAACGCATGGATATTGCATGGAAAGAACAAGAAGAAGGAATCTGAAAGAGAGGAGCTTTTGAAGCCATTTAGGGATCAAAAGAATCATGATGTGGAGAGTGTGGATTCAAGGGATATTGATGCCTGGATAGAGCTGGGAGATAAACATCCTGACTTTAGGTATTCTTTGTGATCGACTATCAAGGGGTAGAACTAGAGCAACTCTTTTTGTATGACAGCCACTTGACCATGTTGATAGCGTGTGGGAATGCCGTGATAGTACACCCACCTGAAATCCTTGACATCACACTAGGGAGCAAGTGAAAATAATCCGCAATGAGTAGTTCCTGAATAATGTCCTTCATTCGAGGGTCATAAGATCACAATGTTGAGTTACAATAGTAAATTACGCGAAAGCACAGGAAGGAGTTGAGAAGTCGGAAAACAGTGATGTATTCTCCTCTGGCTTATATGCTGCCGTAGAAGTCTCCTAATCTCCAATTTAATATCCTCACTGACCCAATCCATCCAACGAACTGGCCGAGGATAGCATAGCTCATTCACCTCTGCACCACGATGCAGAAGCAGCCGGATAGCTTCAACATGACCACTCCTTATAGCTCGATACAGGACAGTGTCGTGGGCGACGCGAAGACCTTGGTCTATTTCGGCTCCGTTGTCAATAAGGAAGGAAATAATGTCAAGGTTAGGCGAATCCTCAGACCTGACCGTCATTGTCAAGGGCGAATGAGAAAGGTTATACTTCAGAGGAAGAGCTAGGTTCACATTTGCACCCGCTTCAGTGAGGAACTTGACATTGTCGAGATTGCCGCTAGCACATTCTTGCATGAGCGTTGTCACATGTTCACTTGCACTGCTTAGAAGATCATGCTCGTCTACACGAGCACCATTTTCTAATAACCATTTCATGTTGTGCGTATTGCCACTTGCCGCAGCTTCATGAAGAGGTATTCCACCTTCGAAGTTCAGATTTGCGCCCCAACGGAGAAACTCTGTTCCCTTGTCCAATGTGATGTTTTCTCGACGCAGATGAAATATCAGCGCCCAGCTCACAGTGGACACTGGAATGTATAACCGAAGTCCGTGTTCCTTGTGAAGATAGCTCAAAACGCCGAGAAGTCCAGTCAAAGGATCGAGGCTGGCGTCATTGGGATAGAGCGTAGGTGCCTTAATGCTGGCTGGCTCCAAAGAGTGCAATGCTGTGTCTACCAGGGAAAAGATTGGGAGGTGTTCAAGAAAATACTGAAATACGGGCGGAGGAGCAAAGAAGGAATAATATTCTCCATTTGTGTCAACGTGCACCCACCTATCCGTGATATACCCGTAGAGAGCCTGCGAGACTATTCGCTGAATGGAGATATTCTTGGAGAGAGTGAATAACTACTCGAAAGACCTAGCTGTCACAAGGGTATGGCCCTCAAGTTGGAGAAATGGGCTAGGTTGCCTCAAGAAACTCTGTTCAGCGTCTTTGAGAGACAATAAAAGTTGTTCTTGATGCTGTGCAACAGGAAGCCCTCGAAGGTGGCTTCGTAATGGTGCTGGTAAGGCTGCATTATGAGAGTACCCTAGAAATTTGCACACAAGTCCAAAGAAGCACACCATAAACCGCGAGGGCCTGAAAAGGAGGGGGATGCGATATGGGCATTCTAACCAGAGAGCGGGCAGGATAAGGGTGATAAGATAGCCGCTCAATGACAGAATCATAACGATAATAACAGTCGAGGACAGACTGGGGTGAATATCATAGACGAAGAAGGACAGCCCGGCGAAGAATACAACGAAAGAGACGTGGAGCAGAAGGGGAAGACTTCCCACAATCTCTGGAAGTTTCCATTTCTGAACCCCGTCGAAACGAAATTGACGAATAAGAGCTTTGTCTCTGGCGCTGCCCGAGGTGACCGTTGTATACGCCTAACAGAATTGTAAGAAATCATCGTGAATCAAACGTGTACAGTGAATATACTTGACACCATTGCTTCACAAGGACAGCAAGCAGCGCGGTAGCCATGGATAGAGATAGACTAGTAAAAAAGAGGCCATTGACCCAGAGATCTGCACACGTATAACTAGACGTCTCAATAGTTGTGCTCGAGGATGGGATTGATGCCATAGCGCTCATGTTACCCCCTGCGCGGAGAAGTGCAACGTGTTCAAGTTGAACAGAAAGAGCCAGTTGAGCAAAATTGGGTTTTAATGCCTGACTTGTTTGAACTACGAAAGCAGCAACGATTGCTGAAAAGAGACCCGCCTACATAGCAGCGATGTCTTCAGCCCGTGGTAAGAGATCGACTCTAGGAAACATACATACCAAAACTAACAAGGAGTCTATTGTGTCTCTGAAACTTTGGATCATGTCGTGGTCATAGCTCTCAGCCTCATCCAAGTAGGTGGCCCAAACGCGGGCTTCGCCGCGAGCCTCTTCTCCAAGTGGATCTGGGGGATACTTCTGCTCATAGTCAAAGCTTCGACCACCTGAGCCTCCATTATCAAAGAAGGGGAATAACACCAAGAAATAGGAGAGCCCCACCCGAGAAAGGCTGGTACTTTGGCATACCAAAGAACTTGGAGTTCAATGTTTCCTCTTCACGTCCTTGCCGGGTCATTCAAGCAGCAGTAATAGAAACAGAACGAAGATTGTGGGCTGGGCGGTTATATCGTGAGGATTTAAAAATACAACACCTAGGCGAGACCGGGGATGAGAATGATGGGAATGGTGGAAAGGTATCATTTGTATGGCATGGCACAGCTATCCACCTCATACGAACTGCACGGAATACAGTACGGAAATACGATACTGTCCCTATACCGCTGGAGCTGAAGTCTGGGACATTAGCTGTGGTGAAATGGAAGGTGAAGCCTCATACTACATGCACTGAAATACAGCTGTATATACGGGCATGCTACAGGGGTCATGCCGGCACCTAACGGACAGGCAGCTAAAAAGGCAGCCTAGAACAGGCGAAGATGAAGAGAACTTTTGGGTGGGAACCTGCGAGAAGTCCTGTTCAAGCCACTGCAGTTCTGAGCGCAATCTCTAATGCAAGAGTGGAAGTGGCGTGGTCGCTGTAAAACACTGGCAGCTGTTCCATTTCCAGCAATTTTTAGAGCGAGTATGACAGCTACATCGTCTGAGAGCAAGATAAATGCTAGTAGTGCAGCAGGGCAAAAATTGGAACTTGCTGTTGTATTATCATGATGTTGCCCGCGTGATTCCAACAGGAGGACGTGCAGTAGTCAACTGATATACAGGGTGCATAAGCTGTTAGAATTTAAAAGATCCATAGGCGAGACCGGAAGACGACGATGAGAGGAGAAGGAGACCCTATTTATACAATGCACACCAACTTCTCACGCTGCCACCATGTCAACTCTATCAGATTTGCCGTTTGAGGTTCTCTCTCTCATCCATTCCTTCGCGTTGCATGGAGAAAACTACACTGTCGTGAAGAGGAATCGAGCTGCTTGGTGCGGCGTCTGCCATGCACTGTGTGCCTTTAACCAACCAGAACTCTACAAGACCGTTCAATTTGCTCTCGATTACTTGACTACTGACTCCTATTTTACTTCTCTTCTGTCCCCTGATCATATCATATACGACATCCGTATTTCTTTATTTTTGAGAACGGTCCAGGAGCACCGCGAGCTCGGAAAAATGGTCACCTCTTTGGAACTGAGTGGATATTCACTTGCGCCAGCCGTCAATGGCAAGAGCGAGCTGAAGATGCTTCCGAGATATTTACCGGCGGTTCAATATCTCACATTGGGTTCGGCAGAGAGACGAGCCGACGGGAATTCTATGATCGACATGGAATTCCTTGCCACCGCTGGACGTTTGTGGGAATTGCAAATGTTAATCATCAGAGGATTCGATGCTGTCCAGTGTCACTCCCTCCTCCAACCATGGAAGTCTGTCCACTTCGTTCAATTGGACCACCTTGAGACTGGGCCATATACTTTCCTATCTCTCCCCAAATTTCGGAATATCAAGAAATGGTTTCCCTTTTTCAGATCTAATTTGGAAGAGCGGGATCAGGCATCCTTCCGCAAAGTCTCCCTTGTTCTATACGATCACAGGCGCTGGGACTGGTACCGAATGCTAAACGGTCACTATAGACAGGATCATTTCCCGTTCCCCCCATTTAATCCAAGGAACCTTACTCATCTGCATCTCGGCGGTACTATATTTTATTATGGCACCTTCCCATACGTCACACTCTCCAATTTCCCTTCCCTTCAGCGGCTAGGCAAGGCTGCTTCGTGCTGGTCGGAGGTCACCTATAGCGCGAGTTGGATGTCCAATTTTCTGCGCGGAGATGTTTCTCGCCCCGACCAGACATCTCCAATTTCAAAGACTCGCAATAATCTTCAGGCGGTGGTACTGGACATAGATTCCATGACATTCTCACAAAATTCTTTCGAATCAATTTCCCCAGACTTTCGAGACCTCGATTTACAAGCTCGACAGCTGAACCTGAAAATACATATCTTCCATGACGCGTTCGAGTTAAGCCTCAGTTCTGCTACAATTTTACGTCTTTGGGAATTGGCCTTTCCTCACTCCTGGAAAGCTGGCCAGGTGATCGTGTGTTGGCGATATTCTCCCCCGGGAAGACGAACGATCCCTGGGGTGTTTTGGGGTGATGATGCGGTAGAAGCTGCAAGGCAAAAGAAACCAGTTGAATAGGTGACGTTGAAAGCGTTGCTTGAAAGAGACTGTGATTCAAAACTGGTTCCAATTCTTCTTGTCTTAGTGCGGCCGTTTTCGAGCATGTCTCTGTCGCTGAACAAAAAAATTACTGCATCACGGAGACGGTGATGTGCGGGACTAGTTCAGAGACGGGCGAGTTCGGTCGGAACTCTCAGTAGGCTGAGAGAATGAGCAACAAAACCGCAGCAGGGCTTGAGAAAGTTTGGGAACGCCCTTTGTGTAGTAGAGAAACCACATTGACGTAGATCACTCTTGGCGCCAACAGAGGATATACCAGGTAAAGGTTAGCAAGGTACTAGCTCACATCCGATAAACATGGATACAGATCTCTTTTTCACACTCTACATCTATCTTTATTTGAGTTATACTGGCCAAAATCGTGAATGCTCCATTTTTTTCCACTCTGCTGGGTTATCACACTTGTCTCAAGATAATTGAGAAATGGACATTAATATTGCTCTCGATAGTACAGAGTCCATGCAGCATGCGAACAGGTTTTTGAACTCGGGTAATTCACTCTTGCGCAGAATTTGGGGCATGAATCTCGGTCCGAACTTCATACTCCTTTAGAATTCCTCCATTGCCTTCTCGCTGAATGCCGTTGTTTTCGGAGCATATACCGCTGACTGAACTTCATGTTACACAATATCCGATAGCATTCAAGTTTAATCTTCCATACTCGGCGTTTTGTAACGATAGGCGTGTGCTACAGTCGGCGAAAGTTTAGATTAACCAGACGAAGCTTGCTAGTTTCCTTCGTCGTCTTCTTTGCATTGAAACACCGGTTCATATTGTCTTGAATGGCGAATAAATTCTATATGCAATACGGCATTCTTAAAATTGGCGCACATCTCAAGTTCAAGCTCAAGCGGAGACGCATCTCTTTTGCATTTGTCGTGCGACTCGACATGTTCAGCCAGCGCAGCTCTATGTCTGTTTTCATATAAAGACCTGTTGGGATCGCCCAAAATATTCTCTCGCCGGCAATCAACTTCTTCAAGTTCTTGGCGAATTTGTCATCCTGCATGACCGGGTTTCTGAGCCCAGCGCTCCATTTAGCAGTTTGGATTGATTATCTGTCACGAATATAGCTGCGCTCAAGACCCTCTCTTGCACACCGTGTGGACAGAATTCATTCGAGGTTCTTCTGAGAATTGAATGGCCTTCGTTTCAACGTCTTCGAAAGACGCCGAGTGTATAGAACTGCCCCGGCTGACTTGGTAGCTGCTTCTTACCGTCATCCGATGCTCATTCTTGACCATGAGCTTCGTGGCCTGCTCATGATAAGACCTCAAGAGTGGTATTCGTGCGGTTAGAGTACAAAACTGGTTATTAAAGTGGTAGAGCTCTACCGCCTTTGGTCCTTCCGAGTGCTCTTTCCTCGAAAACACTCTCTCGTCATCTATCGACATGCATTTCGCCACAAGTTTCACCACCCTCGCCCTCTTGGCCAGCGCCATCTTCGCTGCACCTGCGCCTACTCACAAACAGGTTAAGAGGGCTGAGGCCACTCTCACCGGTCGTATGATCGTCACCCTCAAGGATGGTGCTGACCGCTCGGCTGTAATGTCTGATGTTGGTCTCGTTAGTGCTGCCATCGATGACTGGGAGGTTATAAACGCGTTTGTTAGTAAGTAGTGTGGGCATATCATTCTGATCTGCGAGTAATTTCTTTCCGACAGTCGAGAATGACGAGGCCATCGTCGATGCACTCCTTGCTCATGACGATGTTCTTGAGATTGAGGAGGATGGTATTGCTACCATTTTAGTTACTCAAACGAACGCTCCCTGGGGATTGGCTCGATTAAGCTCCACTTCGCCGGTCACCGGCTCAGCTTCGTTAGTCTTTTCCTTTCTTTTTAGTCGCACATAACTTACATCTTTGAATAGCTCCCTCACATTCTCGTACACATACCAAGATCCTGCGGGATCTGGATCCGATGTTTATGTTGTCGATACTGGCATTCGTACGACTCACAGCCAGTTCGGTGGTCGTGCCAAGTGGGGCACCACGTTTGGAGGTGTGCTTTGAATTTTATTCCCTGGCATCCTTGTCGCCAACAAAATATAGGTTACGCTAACGCTGATGGTAATGGACACGGTACTCACTGTGCTGGAACCATTGCAGGCTCACAATTCGGTGTTTCGAAGGCTGTGAGGTGGGTGGACATCTGTTTACTGCTCCCACCATTTAGTCTTATTGTTTTGAAGCGTAATTGCTGTCAAGGTCCTCAGCGACGCAGGTTCTGGTTCCTTCTCGGATGTAATCTCAGGTATCAACTACGTCGCCGCACAAAAGGCAGCCACTGGCCGTCCGACCGTGCTCTCTATGAGTTTGGGAGGTTCCGCTTCCACTGCCGTCGATAGTGCTGTTGCCTCTGCAACTGCTGCGGGCGTACACGTCGTGGTTGCTGCTGGAAACTCAAACACAGACGCAGGATCTACAAGCCCGGCGCGCGCTCCTTCCGGTAGGCTCGCCTTTTTACTTGTTCCAGTTGTTTGAAATTGACTTCCGATGCCGGTAGCTGTCACCGTCGGCGCCACGACCATTACTGACGCTCGCGCGTCATTCTCCAACTACGGCTCAGTCGTCGACATCTGGGCTCCTGGTCAGGATATCATCTCTGCCTATGGTACCTCCGACACTGCGTAAGCATTTCAATATATCGTAGGTGGAACACCCATATTTAAACCACCTTCCCTAGTACTGCATCCCTCTCTGGCACCTCCATGGCCACTCCTCATGTTGCTGGTCTTATAGCCTATCTCATCTCTGTCACTGGCGAGAAAACCCCTGCTGCCATGACCGCCTACCTTCAGAGTCTTTGTCTCAAGAACGTCGTGTCCGGTATTCCTTCTGGTACTATCAACTGCATTGCCCATAACGTTTAAGGACTGTGAAAGATACATGTACTTGTCATTTAGAATTACGAGTCGAATGAGAATGTACGACTTTATTGCGTTGAATGCAGATGTTGACAATTCGTTCAGATGAAGTGACCAGAACTGTTAAGCAATTTGAATAAGGTGAGTGGTAAGTTCTTGCTTTCCCAAGAATAGGGCAAGGTAGCTGGCTGTTCTGAAGAGAACGACAGAACCGGCAGAAGTAAGGGCCGATGAATTTCAAGCGTAGGTTTCATATTTAGTTAGGACGATACTACGGATCTGTGCTGTATTGGATAAACCTTTTATATAACATGGATTCCGCGGTTCCGCCGTCGCGGTAGGAGCACAAAAGAAAGTTGGAGAACGCATGCCCAGATTGGCAGAATGCAAATTACTTTCGCACCTGAGTCCGTCCAAAGGTTCCCGATATTCTGCTTATTTGACTGCTCGGGTTCCTTGCAGAGTAGGTTATCCGCCGATACAGAGCAAGCAGTGATAAAACTACAATGAACGGCTCTCCGGAAATGTTCTTTTATGCCCTGGTGAGAAGACAATATTATTTAGCTAAAATAGATGATTGCGCGAAAGCACAGGAGGTAATCGAGAAGTGGCCAAACAGTGGTATACTCCCCTCTGGCTTGTATGTTGCCTTAGAAGTCTTGTAATCACCCGTTTGTCATCTTTACTAACCCAATCCATCCAAAGAATAGGTCGGGGAAAACACAACTCATTCACCTCCGCGCCGCGATGCAGAAGCAGTCGTACAGCATCGACATGGCCACTCCGTATAGCTCGATACAGGACAGTATCTTGGGGAACACGAAGCCCTAGGTTGATTTCGGCCCCATTGTCGAGGAGGAAGGAAAGAACGTTAAGATTGGGGGGAACCTCTGACATGACAGTCATTGTCAAAGGTGATTGAGGAGGGTCGTAGCATAGAGGAAGAACGAGGTTCACATTAGCACCGCTTCCACGAGAATTTTGACAGTGTCAAGACTGCCTCGAGCACATTCTTTCATTAGCGTTGTTAAATGTGCTATGGAATTTTCCACAGGATCGTGTTCATCAACACGAGCACCATTTTCTAGCAACCATGTCATGTTCTCCATAGCGTTAGCTTTGGCAGCCTCGCGCAGAGGTGTTCCACTGCCGATATTCAGGTCTGCACCCCAGCGAAGAAATGCGGCTCCTTGGTCAACGGATATGGTATTTCGGCGAAGATGAAAGACCAATGTCCAGCTCACAGGGACAACTGGGATGTTTAATGGGAAGTTGTGGACCTTATGAAGGAAACTTAAAAGATCCAGAAGTCCCATTAAAGGAGCGAGGCCGGCGTCGTCGGGTAAGACCACAGGTCTTTTCAAAGTGATCGGCTCCAAAGAGTGTAATGCCGTAGTGACAAGGGAGGAGACTGGGAGGTGTCCAAGAAAAGATCGTACTACCGGGCCAGAAAAGAAGGAATCAAACTCTCCTTTTGTGGTCGGTTGCACCCACATCTCTGTTACATACCCGTAGACCGCTTGTGCGACGATTCGCTGAGTAGAGGTGTTTTTAGAGAGGGTGAACAACCATTCGAAAGACCTAGCTGTAGCGAGGATACGGGCATCAAGTTGGCCAAATATGCTGAGTCGCCTAAAAAGGCTCTGTTCTGCATCCTTCAGAGAGGACACAACGTGCTCTCGAGATAACGTGACAGGAAGACTGCTAAGGTCTCTGCGTAGTGATGGGGGTAGCGCTTCGAGACGGGAGTAGCCCAAATATCTGCGAAAAAGTGCAAATACGTACACCATGAATCGTGTAGGCCTGAAAAAGAGTGGGATGCGATATGGGCATTCTAACCAGAGAGCGGGCAGGATAGCGGTTATGACATAGCCGCTCAATGATAGAATCATAACAATAATAACAGTTGAAGAGAGGCTGGGGTGCAGATCATATACGAAGAAGGATAGCCCGCCGAAGAATACAACAAAGGCCAGATGGAGCAAAAGGGGGAGACTTCCAACAATTTCTGGAAGTTTCCATTTTTGAACACCATCAAAACGAAATTGACGAATGAGAGCTTTGTCTCTAGCGCTGCCTGAGTTGACCTTTGTGTATGCCTGATAAAAATCAAAAAGAAACGCTTTCAACCATGGTACGGAGTTGTTTGCTGGGCGAACTTACTTGACACCACTGCTTCACAATGACAGCGAGTAGTGCTGTAGCCATAGACAGAGATAGACTGGTAAAGAAGAGACCATTTACCCAGAGATCTGCACTTGTATACGTGGGTGTCTCAGTGGTTGTTCTCGAGGATGGGATTGATGCCATAGCGCTCAGGTTTCCCCCAGTGCGGAGGAGCGCAACTTGCTCAAGTTGAACAGAAAGAGATAGCTGGGTATAATTCGGTTTTAAAGCTTGGCTCGTTTGTACAACGAAAGTGGCTACAACTGCCGAAAAGAGACCAGCCTAAATAGCAGATGTGTATTCAGCTCACAGTAATAAATTGTCCCCAGAAAGCAGCATACCAAGACTAACAAAGAGTCAATCGTATCTCTGAAACCTTGAATCATGTCATGGTCGTAGCTCTCAGCCTCGTCCAAGTACCTGGCCCAAACGCGGGCTTCGTCGTGAGCCTCTTCGCCAAGCGGATCAGGAGGATACTTCTGCTCGTAATCAAAACTTCTACCACCTAAATCAGAAGTATTAAAGAGAGAAAAGAACGAAAGAAAAAGAATCAAAGAGCCTCACCCAAGAAGGGCTGGTACCGTGGTATACCAAAGAACTTCGAGTTCAATATTTCTTCTTGACGTCCTTGCTGAGCCATTCTAGTGGCAAGAATAGTAGCAGGAGTGAGATGATGCGGTAGGAGAATATGACCTCAGGCAAGACCGGAAAATGATGATGACTGCAGCAGAAGACCTTGTTTAAACTGGGCGGACTTCTCACAAGATTTCTCACGTTCTGCCACCATGTCAACTCTATCAGATTTGCCGTTCGAAGTCCTCTCCCTCATTCATTCCTTCGCACTTCATGGGGAAGATTTCAATTTCATGAGGAGAAATCGAGTCGCTTGGTGCAGTGTCTGCCATGCAATGTATGCCTTCAACCAACCAGAGCTCTACAAGACTGTCAAATTTACTCTCGATTACTTGACTTCTAATTCCTATTTCACTTCTTTTGCGTCCCCTGATCATATCGTATACGACACTCGTATCTCCCTACTCCTGAGAACAGTCCAGGAGCGCCCCGAGCTCGGGAATTTGGTCGTGTCTTTGGAGCTCAGCGGGTACTCACTTGCGCCGGCCGTGACCGGCGAGAGTGAGCTAAAGAAGCTTCCGAACTGTTTGCCCGCGATTCAACATCTCACTCTGGGCTCGGCAAAGAGACGTGCAGATGCCAATTCTATGATAGACATGGAGTTTCTTGCAGCTGCGGGAAGTTTGTGGGAACCTCTGCAGTCGCTGACCATCAGAGGATTTCATACTGTGCATTACCATTCCCTCCTACAGCCCTGGAAGTCTGTCCACTTGGTGCAATTGGAGCACCTTCAGACTGCTCTTTATCATCCCCCGGCTCGCCCTAAATTTTGGAATATCAAAAGATGGCTTTCCCGTTCCGCCACTAACCTGGGAGAGAGGGATCAAGCATCCTTCCGCAAACTCTCTCTTCTTCTGTACGATCGTAGCTGGGACTCACTGCTTTTCGGTTCTAATTCATCGCGTTATTTCCCATTTCCTCCTTTTAATCCAAGGGGTCTTACACATTTACATCTCGGCGGGTCTCATTCTTCCTATGACACCGTTCCATCAATCACACTCGCCGATTTTCCTTCCCTTCAGCGGTTAGGGAAGGGTGTTTTATGTTATTCAGAACTCAGTCCTAGTGTGAGTTGGATATCCACTTTTCTGCATCGAGACGTTTCCCGTTCCGGTAGAATATCCTCAATTTCAACGACTCACAGTCATCTTCAGGTGGTTGCCCTGGGCCTTCCAATCGATTGCATGACATTGTCGCCATATTCTGTTCATTTCTCCAGGCTATCCTTTCAAGACATCGATTTACAGGCTTGGCAGCTCGGGGCGAAGATACATATATTCCATGAGGTATTGTCATTACGACCCAAGTCTGCCGACATGTTAAGTATTTGGGAGCTAGCCTTTCCTCGTTCTTGGAAAGCCCACCAGGTGGCTGTGTGCTGGCAATATTCTTTACCGGGAGAACGAAGACTCCCTGGGGTCTTTTGGGAAGATGAGGAGGTAGGAGCTGCCCGGTGGCAGGGACTGGATGCGTAGTGAGGGCAGTGTTCGAATGGGTGTAATCCAAAAATATGCCACAGATATATTTGATTTATTCAGGCCATCTTCAATAACCAGGAAGATTTTTACACGCCTTGCAAAAAATGAGGAGGGGCCGCACCAGTACACGGACAATCAAGGATGGTTGGGCGTCTGAATACATCTGGGAGAACGACCAACAAAACTACCGAAAAAGTTCGAAAAAGCTAGGGAAAATCCTTCGCTTTCACTAAGTTGGATGAACATTATTGGCTCTTGGCATCAGACGCGAATGATCCACTTGAAACTAGGAGGCCCTGAGTCTACTTTCGCATAGACATTCAAATCCATGTAGCATGATACAGTAAGGACTTTGGTTCTCAAATGGTGAAGCAACCGTACAACAAAACATCTCTTTTCTCCAATATCTATCTCCGCCTTGTACTCCTCCCAGCACTCTGAAACTTGCTAGTCTCTCTCCTCAATCTCCTAGTAAACCTCTCCCCTTCTACTTCTCTCCTCTCTTTCTCTTCCTCTGTCATCTCCTGTAACCTCGTTTGGAACTCCTCTGCCTCTGCATGGTCCCTCCAGATACTTTTCAGCACTCTAGGTCCTGGTCCTCCCTTGGTCCAAGCACTGGCACTATTCAAGCCTAACCCAGTCTTATCTCGAATTTGTTGAGCTCCAGGCCCAGTGTTGGCAGGGTTGAGAACACCCCAGTCAATAGCATCCTTCTTGTGCTTCAGGAGTTCTTCATGCAAAGCATGCGTGATGAGCGGGATGGACTCCCCACCCAATCCAACTTCAGCACAAAACGTAGTAGCGAATTCTTCAGGTGTAAGTTCGCTGAGAAGGTCCCACTCGATGTGGTCCAGTAGATGCTGAGCAGGCGGGATGTGTACATTGATAGAGAGGATAACTCTACATTCGGGTTTTTCACCGGTGGATTGCTCATACTGCATAGCTTCCTGGTGAATATCTGCGCTTGCTACTTCTAGATGTTCTTCAATTTGTGTTTCGATTTGGGCGCTGATAATGTCGACGTAGGAAGCGTCGAGCTCGAGGTCTTGGCACATGACTTTAGCAAAGCCTTGGGGGTGGACAATGTTTTCATGAATATTCCAGAGGAATGAATCACGGATGCGGTGGGTAGGTGTGTTAAAGGAAAGTGTGATCGGCACGAGGGACGTTCGAGTCGGAGCTGGTGTTTGGTTCCCACTGTGGCAGAGATGGTTATGAAATGTAGAAAAGACAGAGGGTCTCTAGAAGCTTACCCAAGGTTAACTTCACCAAACAGCTCTCTCGCGCCATGCCCATTCCCACCTTCTGGTATGCGCCGCCATTTCAACAACCTCTCTGGTACCTCGAGGCCGAGATAGCTTTGATTAATTTCGTCTGCCATAGTTGGCACAGCAGCAGCAGCGGACCGTCCACTACGGGAATATCCTGCCCTTCTCAGCGAAGTTCGAACTCCTCCACTCGCGACAAAATCCTCGTCAGCTGAATCTACTCGCTCCCCTGCATCAGGACCGCCATCTTCATTGTCCTCAGGCTCATCTTCTGCGCTGCTTCCCTGATCAACATAGGAGACCTTTTTACCGGCTGCTCGACGTGATGATCGTTCTGCTACGATGGACGCGACGGGCTGGGGCATCTGCCTCTCGATAGAAACCACGTTGGTTGTTGGCGCAGTGATGATAGGCTGCATGAGCAGGGAACAGCCAGTTCGGAGTCGAGATGAGTAGGTGGACCAAAGTGCTTGTTCCCTCATATTCTTTTTGGCAGCATATGGGAATTGGGGCCACCCACCACCAGGGAGTTGCCTAGATACAGCTGGTGCGGGAGAAGCACTGTGTCTTGTCTGGGTTTGATAAGGATGGAACTGGCCATGTTGATTTGGTGCAAGTTGAAGATGAGTTTGGGTGCCGGCTGATGGTTGCGGGGTAGAAATTCGCGAAGGTCGTGCTGACCTACTCTGAGTACGAGAAGCATGAGTAGCTGGAGATGCAGAGGTAGATGGCCAAGGCTGTCCATAAGCTAGAAGAGATTATTTTGAGAACGCGTCGCTGAGGTAATTGGAAAAGACATACTGCTAGCTGGCTGAGGCGACGGAGCCGCGTAGACGTGGGATTGCATTTTCAAATAGCACGCAAATAAAAGGGGCTACGCTTGCGCTTTGAGATGGGGACTGGTGCAGGAATCTAAGAATTGGTGATGCTTATGTTGCAATTGTCACAAGTCGAAGTCAAGTACGAAGTGACGAAGGAAGATTCGCGATGTAGAAAAATTGTTTTCTTGAAAGTAGGAATGACTGACGTCAAAAGCCAACAAACGCAGATGGGAGCAGGAGGAAAGGCTAAACAAACTTTTAGCGCCAAAAGTCAGTAACATCAACGCAACCTTCACCTCGTTCCTCCTTCATGAGCTGGGAGCGTGCCGAAGATGATCCCATTTTAACATTACACACTTGAGGTTTCTTCATCTCTTATTCATCCCTTGGCATTTGTGCCTTGGGTGCCTGGAATGGCACCGCCCGCTCTCACGTGGAAGTACGCCCATCCTCCGCAACGCAACAATGTTGGCTACTTAGGACATCTCCCGGTTACTGAGAGCTCTCGTTATTATTCTATGTATGTTTGAAAAAATTTCTCCAAACACTGCCCGCTTTCCCGCTCACTACTCATTCAAGTCGTTTCCGCCCCAGACCGTGGCGAGCAAATGGTACTCCGAGCGATCTTCATAACTTCTCGGTGACCTCGCTCACCTGGTCCCATGCCCCCCAGATTGGTTAGTCAACGGTATTGATATGGGGATCATGGGCGGCATCTATGTTCCTACTTAAGACCACTCGTACTTTTGGTACTCCCGTGGTCTTCTCTCCTAGCTTTGTTCTTCAGGATGGACCCTACTCAGGACATTGCCACACCCCTCGATATTCCAGTTCCCGAGGCAATCGAATTCAACGCGATTCACAATCCTCAGATCCCTTATTGGCATTATCACGATGGAATCGCCTTGAAGAAGGTTACCCATCTCGAGTTTTACCACGCAACTCTCCGCGCTGCGCATTTCCTCAGACCTGGTAGACTCGGAGGACGAGATGGAGAAGTTGTTGGTTTGTTCGCCGTGGCCGATATAGTGATTTATCAGACTGTCTATGGTGGGTCAATGACTGCCGGACTTGTTGTACGAATTTTTTTCGCTTTCGGTAGTCCGGAAAAACTGATACCAGTTGCTTTGGATTAGCCGTACTTGATGTTCCAGCGTCTTCCAGCTCCTGCTGTGTGGACGATGTTGAAGGCATCAAATTGTCATCGACTCATTACGACGCAACAATCTCTGGGCAACGTTTTGGAGGAACTCAAGAGCCTAGTTGACCCAGACTGGAATCTGGTTATTGACGAATTCCCAACACTCGATGACCTATTTCCCTCTGTTCATGTAGAAGAACCAGTTCTGCCAAGCTATCCGAAACCTGTCAATCCAGTCTCTCTCCTCTCAACGTGCATGTTCTTCCATTCTTCCGGAACAACAGGATATCCGAAGACAATCCCTGTCTCTCATGAAGTATTTTTATCGTGGGCAGGCGAACGTAGGTCTTCTCTCTATGCGCCCTTTCTTCGCTGATAAAAATATATCTCAGCATTCTTTCACACTATGGCAAAATGGACGCCTCGATATGTGATGTCATCCCATATTCTCCCTAACGCGCATTTAATGAGCTGGTGTGCTTCCTTTTTGGTGCCCATTTACTCGCATGGCGTCAATGCTATCTTTCCCCCCAATGCGGCTGGTGCACCAATGACCCCGACACCGAAGAACGTGCTAGAACATGTTGCGCTGTCTGAAGCCGATTGTTTAGTTGCGGCTCCCGCGTTCCTGGACCTTTGGATTGGAATGGGTAGTGCAACTTTGGAACGGTTAGCTAAACTTCGCGCAGTTGTGAGATTCGTTTCTTTTTCTAAGCTGCTTTTTACAATGCTAATGACATTTATTCTCTATGATAGTGGTACGGGGGCGGTCCATGCCCTCGCCTGACTGCACAAGCACTCCTCAACGCAGGTATCATCCTTCGCTGTGCGGCGGGTGCGAGCGAGTTTGGACTTATATTTGATTGGGGGAGCGAGGAGTATGATTACATGTTGGTTCCTGAAGGGAGACATTTTAATATCAAATGGGTTGAGCAAGATGAGGGGAGTAAAGTGTATGAAATGCAGCTGCTTGTGAGCTTTATTTTATTTTATTCTTGTCCTGAATGGCAGATAATGAACTTCTTTTTCAGGATTCAAAGACTCATAAACCCGCTCTGCACAATATGGAGGATTCAGGTATAAAGGGATATGCAACCTCTGATTTATGGGTGCCTCATCCCACCAAGAAAGATCATTGGAAAATGTAAGTTTTATGATCCGACCTTCCCTCTGATGATGATCCTGACGCCAGGTAACAGTGTCGGAAGGTTGGACGACGTGATTGTTCACTCAACAGGCGAGAAGACTATGCCATTAGCAATGGAGATGACTATTTGTGGGCATCCTTTGTACAATGCAGTTTTCATATCTTTTGACTGCTTTTGTCTCAACACCGATTTCATTTAGGGTCAATGGTGGAATTATGTTTGGAACAGGTCACGCAATGGCCGGGTTCCTAGTTGAACCGAAAGCACCTATCCAGACAATCAACATTGCCAAATTCCGCGATGGCATTTGGTATGAGTTTTGCATATATATCTCCGAGCTTTGAATTTACTCCGTCTAGGCCCGCTGTTGAAGAGGCAAACGCTCAAGCACCGCCGGCAAGTCGAATATTCAAAGAAATGATTCTTGTGGCAAAGAATCCTTTACCAAGAGCTGGCAAGGGAACTGTGATGAGAAAGGCTGCGTTGAAGATGTTTGAAGATGATATTGAGGAAGCGTGAGTTTGTAGGATTATGACCCTTCATGGTGTTCATTTTCTTTACAGATATCGAGCTATGGAGCTTGGCAAATCCAATCAAGTGAAATGGAACGCAGCGGCCACCCGAGTATGGCTAAGTGGAGAAGTGACAGAGCTGGTTGGAAGGTCTGTGTTGGAACATGAAGATCTTTTCCAAGCCGGGTTTGACAGGTATGTGCTCTCCACCTAATGCACGATTGTTTTATGACGTGAAATTCGAGTCTGAGCGCAACAGTTCTGAGACAAAGAATTGTTGGCCAAATGAAAGAGTCAGCTGAGAAGATTGTCCGGGACAGGGCAGAGGGCGTATCCTCGACATTAGTCTTTGATTATCCGACTATCTCCACTCTCACAGCTTTTTTAATGGGTGGTGATGTCGTTTCAGAAGCCGTACCTGTGCCAGGAGCTCCATCGAAGCAAGACGTATCCTTCGAATCCGCTGGTGCCCCTCCGTTCCGAGAGACCATTGACGAGGGTGATGGAAATGACATCGTAATTGTCGGCCAGTCCCTGCGACTTCCAGGAGGGATAAATGACCCATCCTCGTTTTGGGAGGCTCTTATCTCTCAACGCTCCGACATCATCACCTCTATCGAAGCTACGAAACGTTGGGATCACGCCTCATATTATCGTGACCCGCCCTCTTCCCAACCACCACAAGATGGTGATATCATCTCTACCAAAGCAGGATTTATCGATATTGAGAGCTATGATAACCAGTTCTTTGGTATCTCAGCTGCCGAAGCAATATTTGTTTCGCCTTCCAATCGATTGGTTTTAGAGGCCGCTTTTACTGCCTTGGAAGATGCAAATATCCCGATGAGGGCAGTCAAAGGGAGCAACATGGCAGTGTTTTCGAGTACTATCATGGATGAGGGATATTTGTCCATGCTAATTCAGGAAAAAGGATTTGGAGGTAAGGGCTTTATTTCTTGGTTATAACCTTTTTTTATTCTTTATAGCACATTCTCGGTACTTGGCGGAAGGATTATTGCCGAGCTTTGGGTCAGGAAGAGTCAGCTAGTCGGTTTCATACCATTTCCTCTCTGATCCTTTCTCTCATTTGTCATTTATGTAGCCTGCTTGATGTTCATGGCCCTTCTATTACTGTCGACACAGCTTGTTCTGGTGGACTTGTGGCTTTTGACCTTGGTATGTGCTTAATATTATTACATCTTCCTAGTTATAATGAGACCTGTTAGCTGTGAAACACCTTAGATACAACTCAGACGCAGAGACCGCTCTAGTCATAGGAGCATTCACTCATGCCGGGTACATGTTTTGTTGCCTATATCATCCTCCAACTCATCCTTTGAATACTAGGCCTGGCCATTTCAGCGTTCTTTCGGACCATGGAATGATTTCACCTAACTCCCGTTGTGCAACGTTTTCTAATGGAGCTGATGGGTTAGTTTGGAATTCTGCTTCTGAAGCTTTCATCTAACAGAGCATTCTTCAAGCTATGTTCCATCCGAAGGGGTATCAGCTATGGTATTGGAAACTAGGAGCAGCGCCATACGTGATGGGAATCGAATTCTGGCCGTCGTAAAGGCGTCTGACGTACGCCACAATGGTCGAACTCAAGGTATTGCTGCACCCAGCATTGAAGGACAAGTGACTATTGAGAATCGAGTGCTTCAAATGGCTCGTCTCTCTCCTAAAGATATTCAGTAAGCCTTATTCACTCAAGCTGAGTGCATGCGACTGATTCTATTTCCTAGCTTCGTGGAAGTAAGTCAAGACCACCAAATTTTAAAGTAAAAATTTATTGATTTCCAATTGAAGACCCATGGCACTGGTCAGGAATTTATCTGTTTCACCCAATAATGATTGCTCACAAGCTTATCATAGGGACCACTCTAGGAGATTCAATAGAAATACGGGCCCTCAACCGGGTTTTTGCGAACTCACATACACGTGAGGCACCACTTATTGTAGGTGCTGGAAAAACCGTCGTTGGTCACACAGAAAATGTCTCCGGTCTTATTGGCATTTCCAAGACAGTTCTGTCCTTTGAACATCAAATTGTTCCCGGGATTGCGCACCTAACGAACGAAAACCGCAATCCCTCCTTGGATGTAACGAGCATCCCACTTTCAATTTCCCCTATCCCGGTGACTTTGCCACACAACTCAAGACACTCGGCTCTTGTTCTGTACGTTCTGCTACCAAATGGCCAAGAACAACTGATCTAATATGTTACCAATAGAGCAAATGGAATCTCAGGGACTGTCGCAGCAGCCATTCTACAATCACCGCTTCCTTCATCAATATCTTCGACGCGCGATTCCTTGACTGTAGCGCCGTTCATTCTGAGCGCGAAAACACCCGAAGCATTAAGCGAGTATGTCAAGTCGTACGTCGATTTCTGCCAGCGGCACTCGTCTCAAGATGCCAGTTCTGTTTGCTACACTGCGTGTGTTGGACGCGAATACTATCGTTACCGTTTTGGATGCACGGTGACATCAATGAAGGACCTCTCCGACAAGCTTACTGTGGACGCTGTGCTGCCCCATATGAACGGAACTCCACGTCCTGTTATCCTCGCCTTTCCCGGTCAGGGTCTCCATTATCCAGGTATGGCGGCGGGTCTCTCAAAATTGCCAACATTCCGAACCATCTTGGAACATAATGCCCGCCTTGCTACAAAGGTCTCATCATTTGATGTTGTGGGTTACATGACCGCAACAGAAACGGAGAATTTCAGTGCCATAGGAGGATACTCCCAGCTTGCTATATTTGTATTCCAGGTTACCCTAGGACAGTGGCTGCAGAACATTGGAATTCAGATATCTGCAGTTGTAGGTCATTCACTTGGCGAAATTGCTGCTTCAGGTGAGTTAGTTTTGGGTCATTTATCATGTGGTCGGTTACTCATTATTTTCACGTTAGTCATATCCGGTGCTCTCTCTTTCGAAATGGGTTTAGATCTGGTTGTATGGAGAGAAGCTCTACTTGTGAGCCCTGCGTCATCGCCATCGGGGATGGCACTTGTCGCGGCTTCCGAAGACGAGATTCGTTCCCTTCTTCAAGACACCCCAGATCTCGTTATCGCAGTCTACAATAATCCAGGGAGCCACGTTGTCTCTGGACCCCTAAAGCAAATTGAGGCGTTCGTTGTTGCTACAAAGGCACATGGCCTTCGATGTACTCAACTAAATGTTGCTCATGGTAAAACCGTTTTATCTAGGGCTATCTCAACATGTATTCATTGCGATTTAGGCTTTCATAGTCCTTCTATTGCAGGTGGTCTTGCGGGACTAGAAACTTGGTCCAAGCTTCATAGTGACCAGTTGTCGCAGCCCACCATTCCTTTCGTTTCGAGCACTTATGGGCGAATATTGAAATCTATCCCACCAAATTACTGGGTACGGCATTCTTTCATGAACAGTTTGGAATCTAGTGCAACTGAATGTTGATAGGCCACCAATGCTCGTGACCCCGTTCGATTCGATCAAGCAACATTTGCCATAAGAGAAGCGTACCCCCAAAGCATCATATTGGATGTTGGACCACAGCCCGCGATCTACCCCATCCTCTCCTCATCCCACAACTTCGCTCCACTTGCTGTTACGTCGCGCCGCGGAGGTGACCAATTGGAAGCACTCTTTTCTGCCCTAGCACAGCTCTTCACCCATGGTATTGACCTCGATTGGAACATGGTTTTCCGGGGTTTGAATATGCAGACCACTTCGATTCCAACCTATCCATTCCAACGGAATCGACACTACCCAAACATTCAGCCAACAAGGAACAACTCCTTCAGCCATTCCACTGCTCAGACTCACTCCGTTGAGGAGATCACGCTCTCGTCTTCACCAACCACCACCCAGGCTGACAAAGTATTCGTTTGCGCAATCCAGGCTGTTTTGGGTCTAGGTCCTACCGATACACTTGGTAAGCTTTCTGAGCCAATGGACACTGAAGTCTCTCGCTCACGAGTATTTCTCTAGACTTTTCAGCGACCTTGAGCGGTATTGGGGTTGATTCGATCTCTTTTGCACATATTCAATCCAAAGTTAAAGTTGCAACAGGAAGTGTAGTCCCAGTTGACTGGTTTTCAGATAACTACACACTCCAAGATATGGTTTCTTTGCTCAAGTGAATGTATTATTATTGTACCTACATTAGCTCCACTCCCTGCTGCTGTTGCCTTTTTTTCTCATTCTTCAGGTTCTTCGGACCCCGATTCCTCGACAGAACAGTCACCGCTGGGCTGAAGAACCCTTGTGGTAAATTTCGAGCTTGATTTTGATTCCGGCGTAGCACGGCTGTAATATACTAAAGAATTTCTGAGAGACTGAGTAATTGGGCGAGAGAGCGGTCTATGAGTAATTTTGCGTGGTGTATGAGTAATTGAACAAGAGAGTCGCCCGAAGGTTCGGTCTCGAGTGCGAACGTGGTGCTTGAATAGTACCAGTCGGTCTCATTATACCAACTCCAAGAAAAACAACTCAATTGGAGGGAAAGACTGCTCGGGGTGAGAGATGACAATCAGCCGTTTGTCTCCTGTATTTAAAGAGCAGTTCATTGGTGTTAGTCTATTAACCACAAAACTACAACAATGTCTACAACTGCTAAGATAGGTTTCACAGACATCCCTGCCATTGGGCTGGGTTTGATGAATCTCTCGCATACATATGGTCCTGCTGGCACAGACGAGGAACGCCTCGAGGTGGGTGCTCTCCTTATCCATGCCCTTACACGAAGTGATGTTTAGTCTCTAGTTTCTTGACTCTGCGTTCCAATCTGGAGCCACGCATTGGGATACCGCTGATGTTTACGGGGATACTGAGGACTTGGTTGGGAAGTGGCAAGTTTCATGCTTCTAACTGTTCACTTAACCCAGGGAACACCGTCTCATTTTACTACACCTAGGTTTGCGAAGACTGGAAATAGGTTCAAGATCTTCCTCGCTACCAAGTTTGGATTTGTCACGGAACCTCGAATGATTAATGGCGAGCCCGAGTATGTCAAGGCTGCGTTCGCTCAGTCGCTGAGCAGGCTTGGGGTTGACCAGATCGATCTGTTTTATGCCCACGTAAGACATAGTGTCCTATTATTGTCCTTTGTATGATCTTATTTCGGTTTAGCGAGCCGACAAAACGGTCCCTATCGAGAAGACTGTGGGAGCCATGGCTGAGCTCGTCAAAGAGGGTAAAGTCAAGTACCTAGGACTTTCTGAAGTGTCTTCTTCGACTCTTCGTCGCGCTCACGCTGTGCACCCCATCTCCGCTGTTCAGGTTGAATATAATCCCTTTTCGCTTGACATAGAGCGCGAAGAGATTGGACTGCTGGAGACGTGCAGAGAACTGGGTATTGCCGTCGTCGCCTACTCTCCTGTTGGAAGGGGATTACTTTCAGGACAGATAGTATGAAAAATACCAACTTGCTCATGATGCAGGCCGACTGACATGCTTTCCTCTCTAGACCTCCCCAGACGACTTTGATGAGAATGACTGGCGCAAGACCGTCCCCCGCTATAGCGAGGACAACTTCCCTCGCATCATGAAAGTTACTGAGACGCTAAAGTCCATCGGTGTAAAGCACGGCGTCTCAGCTACTCAAGTAGACCTTGCCTGGCTCGTTGCACAAAGTATACCTGGTTGCCCAATCATTCCTATCCCAGGGACAAGAAAAATCAAGGTTGGTGACGCCCACATCATTATGCTTCCCATTAACATTATTTTTAGTATGTCAAAGAGAATCATAACTCTACCGATGTAAACCTGAGCAAAGAGGACATTGAAGCCATCAGAAAGGTCGCTGAAGAGGCTGACAAAGCAGCTGTTGGCGACAGATTTCCGGAGGGTCTGAAAGAGACCTTGTTCGTCGATACACCTTCTCTCTAGAGATGAGCCGCTATCAAGGGTGATTGCGAATTGAGAGACTTGGACCCGAATTCTGAGCAATGCCCTCGCAAAATGGACGACAAGAGGAGGGAGCGAGCGGACGTATGGCTAAGCCGAGTATTTGATTCGCACTGAGATTTGCTAAGTAGAACCTTAGTGGTAATTTTGAAATTGATTTGATTCAGGGACAGCACTTTCATACTATACTAAAGAATTTCTATGGACCCAAGTGATTGAGCAAAGGGAGAGCAGTCTATGAATTCCGCATGCGAAGCAAATAGTTACATAATTTGAGCGAGCGAGTGACATATGAGCAACTGAAGGGATTCGCCGGAGAACTTGCTCTCGAGAGCAAACTTATGCAGCACTTGAGCAGTGTCGATCGGTTGCATCACTGGCAGCTCACTCACATTTTACCAGAGTACAGCTGAGTCGAAGAAGCGCTGTCAAAACGCTTGGCTTTCACTTCCATCACTTGCGGCATTCTACAGCTTTTTTAAAGACTCATCGCACGGTCGAGACACCTCAAGCGTTTACAGTTCGGACATCGGCTCTTACGTCGCTACTATTGTTCATGACACCAACGGTCCCTCCAGAACTCTGGGCTCAGATTGTTGCTTTCCTACCATATGCGTCACTAGATGTCGCGAAACGCGTCAATCGCGCGTTTTATCAGATTTGTAGAACCCGTCTATTCGAGTCTCTAGACTTAGTTCCCTTTTTCACCAACAATAATGTGGATGAACGGCTTGAGATACTGTCGAAGCGGTTGAGTCTGGCCTCGTATGTTGCTTAGTTGTCTCTGTTTCCTTCATTAATCTTTACTAGACAAAATCCTACTCTCGTCAAGAGACTTCGCTTCATGCCTTCGATACGCCTCCCAATTAATTCCAACCCGATACAGCCCCCGCCCAAACCCGTTACATTCCTGAAGCGAATTTTTAGGCAAACAAAGAAGATTCTCACTCCTCTCGACAGCTCTTGGAATAGCTCTTTCTACCCAAAAGCGAATGAAATAGATGTGCGACTAGCTTCTTTGCTACCCTCTCTCACGTCACTCGACGAGCTGGCAATAGGAGACTCAGTCCTATGGCCGGAGCTATGGGGACCGAATGGAAAGCTTGCACTGAGTATGGTTTCATCCCGCTTAACTGTTCTCTCTTTGCAGTATCCGGTCCTCAAAGACATGTATAGTCATCCCAACGATCCCCTTATAGCTTTCCCCGTCCTCCGTGTCCTTAACCTGTATCTAGGAATGTACCCCAATCTCGATCCCGATCCACGCATTCGAAAGATCATCTCCGGATCTCCACTTCTCAGAGAAATTCAATACCGTCTCATCAGCATTCCCTTCCACAACGTGGTTCTCTTCTCTCCTCTCAGAGCTCCAACACACCCTAATTTAAAGGTCTTTAAATGGACCCTGAGAAGTCAGACCTTCCCCCTGCCCCAACCAATAGCAACTTCCATTCCATTAACTCCCCTTTTCAAGGCCCATGCATCCCAATTTCATGTGGTTCACATTATTCCACTCCCATCATTTGATGTTCTTCATGGGCTCAGCGTTGGTCAGCTGGTTGAGCTTAGGATCGATCTCAATCTTTGCGATGACGGAGCCGATTTCTTTACTCTCCTCACTCATGCTGATCAGCTTGAGACGCTTGAGGTCACTGGGTTCCGTTATTCGACTGCTACAAGTGACCCAGTCAATCTGTTTCCTGGACTTAAACGACTTAGGAACCTATATCTGGGCATCGCATTCGACTTCTTCAGTACCCACCATCTGAGGACTTTGGCATCGAAGACACCTGATATTCACAAACTTGTTTTCCTCATTGAACCTCGTAACGACAACCATTTGACGCCCACATTACTCGAAATCCTAGTACGTTGTTTTCTAAGACTGTTGTGAGTGGACGATTGATGATTCTGCAACTTCCAGGTTAAACACAGAACTTTGCTGCGTGACTTGGACCTCCCGACTGTGAGCCCGTCCCTTTCAAAATTGAAAATTGTAGACTTTGGTATCCTCTTCCGAGACCGGAATGGTGGAGTTATAAACTTTGAAAAAATTTTGATGGCCATTTCTCGAAGAGTTCCTTCCATTAGATCATTTTATGGGACAGGGAGTTTGCGTTTATGGGATTCGATGGAAAATGAGATTGACCAGACTTGGGGTGGTGAGTTATGGAGCCAGAGGAATCCGAAACTATGGACTGAGCCTGTCTTGTTCTAAACGAGGCTCAGTCCTCCACCCGGAAGTTCCCCCCTTTTCAATCTAATGTACAAACAAGCAGCGTGAGTCCGGCTGGTTGAATGGATGAAGCTTTCCATGGTATTATTACATACATTTTTTTGTCAATTTGTTACCAATGGAAAGTTTCTTCAATTCAAACTTCTCAGAACTCTTGCAGGATTTGTACTATAACATGTAAGGTACCGCTTTAACATTTCACGCAATTGGAATGTAGCGCGAACAGGAGCGCTTCCCGTCTCCACCCCATCCTTGTGTCTTGTTGATAGGCCACTCCGTTGCACAAACCCAAAAAAAGAATCCTCGTCTTTTCACTTAGACTATAATCGCCAGATTTTGCCGATAAATGAATTGCCTTGGACACCATCGTTTTCCAAATACACGATAGGCAAAACAAAATTGACAAGACTTAGTCAGAAGATTCTCTCACACATTGTTTTCTAGGTACGCTCATCTTAATTTCCTCCGGACTACGAACTCCCTAACTCCCTATCATTTTGAAAACAGGTGCAGCTTTTACAGTCTGTTGGTGGAGAAACGGATAATGAGCTATCAAGGCTAAAGTATGAAGAGGAGTCTCGGCTTCTAGGTGTGTCGATACTTCATCCTAGCGGGCGAAGTCGAGTAGCATGAGCGAGAGTCAAATGTTTCAGAAAAACATGAAGAATTACGTATTGTCATAATTAAGAAGTAAAATCAGAGAGCGCAGGATGTGAAGAATATTCTTTAAAGGTCGTGAAATCTAGGGAGCTACAACTTATAACGGAAATCGGGGTGAGTGTCTCCAAGCGTCAACCAAGCTTTCAAGCCCTCTGTCTCCGAGCTAAGGCTTTCCGCGTCTTTACCTTCGGAGAACGGCTTCAAAATCTTGTCCCTCTCTGCCTCCTTCTTCTTGTTCTTTGAGTGTAATATCCAAGCATTCAGGGCACTAAGAGCAGCAATTGAAATTGCACTGTCATTTACGTTAGCCTAACCCGCACAAAACACTCTCTCGGGTAAAAAGAAAATACTCACAAAACTAGGTTCATGATCGTCGTCTTCCTAAACTTGGGTCCTTCTTTCGTTGGATACATCCAAGAGCTCAAAATTCCTCCAGAGTTAGCACCAACTGCTGCCAGGGCAATGGCAGTTGCCCTCCGATAATGAGGTTCAGAGTTATTGGCCATCCATGCGTATGCGAGAGGTCCTGCCGCATAGGTACCCGGCAAGATAATGTAGAGGGCACCATAGCGAGTATACTTGGCCTCAGCAGTGAAAAAGACTACGTAGCCGATCATAGCGAAGATGGAGAACAAGGCTATTGGGACGGATCGATTCTGATATTTGTCGGAGAAGTAGGCGGAAGCTATGGAGGCTGGGATTGCGGATGAGGGAATTATTTAAATATCAAGTATTTCAAAGGACTCACCGACGAACCCAAGAGCATAAGGGCCAACACTGAGAAGCTGACTATGGATGGGTTTAAAGCCCAATTGGTTGATGATGCTGGGACTAAAGTTCCCTAGTCCATACATATTTGTACCCGCCAAGAAGAGGATAATAGCAACCAGAAGGACATGAGGACTGGCTGCCGCTTTGAAGACATCTTTCAAGTTGAATCGATCTGCTGGGTGAAGGGAAGGACGATCGCGTTCTAAGGCCAAAGTGATGATTCTACCATGGAGATTAGTTGCCTAAACGCGAATCACTTAAAAGGAGCGTACTCTTTTTCTTCAGCTGTAAGAAACTTGGACGTTTGTGGGGTAGAAGGAACAACGAAGTATCCTAGAACACCACAACAAACTGTGAATAGGCCTTCCTGGAAAGAACCTCAGATGTCTGAAGAGATGAAGAAATGATTGTACAAACCAGGATGAAAATCCATGCCCATCCAGCTTTCCCACCCACGCCATCCATTTTTGAAATGGCAGCGGCCAACAGGCCAGAAAACGCTCCCGAGAGAGAAGCCGCAGAGAAGAATATGCCAATTCTGGAGGAGGAAACGTCACAAAAAAGAATGTTATCATGAGAATTAGACATACCTCAGAGCCAGTTGTTTTCGAGTATAAAACTCTGAGAGGTATAACATGACAGCTGGAAGAAAAATGAATATTGTTCAAACTTGTATATTCCAAAGCAGATCAACATACCAGGAAACATTGGTCCTTCAACGGCACCCAAAACACATCTCACTGCTATGAGGCCACCATAGGATGAAACAAGCCCTAGCTAGTGTGAGTGTTGACTGTTAAGAGTGAGCAGAGAGTACTGATTACCTTCGAGGGTGACAATTATACCCCACAGAGTAAGAAGGGTCGGCATTAAAGTATGAGCACCAATTTTCTTGAGGAGTAAGTTGGCTGGAAGCTCGCCCATAATATGGGGTCCAAACAAGACTGTGACGCAAACTTGATACTGATGGTCAGTTAACTTGAGGTCTTTCTGCAGGCCAGCAACGCGGGCATTTCCAATGTCTAAAAGTGACAGTTGAGGGAGTGGACTTCTTACGTTAAGTGAGTGGACTCACTTGCACGGTCAATGAAAGAGAGCAGGTAATATAGGGTCATAATGGGAAGAAGTGAGTAATCCTGAAGAATTCAGGACTCAGTAACCAAAAAAGCGGGGTACGGGGCAACGAACTAATTTGCGGACTGCTTTCCTAAGGCGAACAGTGTCGAGCTCCTTCACTGGAGTGGACGTCCTGGATTCTTCCTTTTCCGACATGACTGAGCAGCAAGGGAGAATTCAAAAATCCCACAGAACCGTGCGAGACTTCAGAGGAGAAGTAATTTCGGAGGTCGGTTAAGTATGTTCATAGGCCGAACTACTTTAGGACAACTGCCAGCAAAGCCTTCACAGTAGAGATGATTACAAGTGCTTGGCGGCTCTCTTCAGAAATACTTGAACTGTTCAAAAGCTATAGAAAAGACTCGTCAAGCGAAAATTGGGCTTGTAAAAGATCTAATCACCACTTCAGCGGCGGCGAAGGCGTCTTGTCGCTCTTCGGGCAAGGGGGGAGTCGATGCGTGCCATTAGCTTTGGATGGATCCATTTGAAGATGACACAGCGAAGAAAAAAGAAACAGTTTCCCTGAGGAAGAAACATGCTGTCCTTGTCAAAGCAGGATCTCGTAGCAGTCGTGTTGTGCGGGGGACGAAACGCCAAGATTTACATTTCTATGAATTGTTGTAGGCTACAAAGAATGGTTCAATGAAACGAAAATAGAGAGCTGCTTTTAGTGTACCAATGGTAAGCATCGCATCGAAAGCAGCTTTCGTGTTTCCGGTCGATTTGCATGATGAAACGCAAAACATCACCACGGCCGTCTGTTGAATCTGTCGGTTCTCCTGAACATGTCTACCAGTCGCAACGTCGAATGCCTTTAGGATTGAGACCACGGGTTAGATTATGTTCCGAGTAGTTGAAGCAAAAATGGTCATGGAAGACAGAGGCAAGACTTGAAACTTCCTCAAACCCGGCCGCCGGAGCCTTTCGTTCGCTCCTGCTCCACCTGTTCTCCGTTTTAGTGAAAGTTGTGGGATGCATACGGCTCTGAACGAGATAAATACCCGCGAAAATACGGCTTTCGAAGCCCGTCTCTTTGTATTATGCACACCAGAAGTTCATATTGTGATAGGGAAATGGGTGGTTTATGACATACCACACTTCTATTCTAACTGTGCCAGAATTCAAAGGACGAGCTCTAATAAATCGAAAGATACTGAGAGCCCATGAGATAGGTATACATAAGCAACGTGTTAGATATGTAGGAAAGAAAAAATATGCAACAGTGCTATCTTTTGGATTCGTTTTTTGTCCGTCTACTCGTCCCCAATCTTTGGTGCCAGATAATAGTTAATTTCTCCTTGACCAAAATCATAGGCGACCAAAAGTGGAACGTCGTTGCTCATCTTGAGTGCGACCTTCTTGCTCAGAGACTGACTCTTCCTGTCAACAGAGAAACAACCTCGTCAGGTCAACTGGCAGTAGGAAGAACAAAGGAAAACATACGAGAAGTTGACAAGGTACTTCAACGAAAACGTCAAGGCGACATGCGAATTCATGGCGATTTTCACTTCGTTGAACTCTCCATCGTCGTCATCTGACTTTTTGCTCTTTCGAGCCTTCTTTGCAGGTTTATCTGAACCGGCACTCTTCTTCTTCCGTTTCTTGCTTCCCCCATCGCTGTCTTCTTCAGCCTCACTCTCCTCGTTTTCATCCTTCTCTTCTGGCTCGTCTTCGTCGTCTTTTTCGTCGTCCATATCTACATCGTCGCCTTTTTCTTTCTTGACTTTCGACTTCTTGGCAGCTTTCGATGAGCCCGCCTCGTCGTCGGAGTTGGCATCTTCGCCGTCTTTTTCAACTTTGATTGGGCGAATGTCGCCACTGGTGGGCTGACAACAATCTCAACGTTCAGAACTTTCGCGTGCACGGCAGGAAGAAAATACCTTCAAAAATACATTGCCATTCGCACTCTCTCCCTCAGCGGCAAAACGTACTCCATCCTTAGCCACTTCGATTCGGACAGACTCGCCAAGCTGAGTAAGATCCTACAAGCCATAAATAAGTATCTGGTCACTGTCTTGGGACAAAATAAATCGCACCCTGACGATGCGAGAGAACTCGGCACTAGGCATAGTGACAATTGCTTCGTACTCGGTGTCTGGGATGCCTAATGTCTCTGAATCGATATCCATGAGCTTAAGATCGTATTGGGATATTCGGTCGGCGGCTACGAATCGAAGAATTATTAGTTGGTGTTAAGTTGGACAAGAAACTTGTACACGCACATCTCGCTTCGAAGGTGAGATTTAGTACGTCCGCCTCGTCAGTCGCGTGCAGCTGGACAGTGTCATCATCCTTGGCGCATTTCATAACCTAAAATGCAGGTGGTTAGATTTCGACGGGAGAGACACAAGAGAAAGGACGCGCCTTTGTCAAAGATCCTAAGTTCATACCCAACGGCACGGCACGATCGCAGCGGTACTTGGCGAATCTGGACGCGTGCAAAAAATAAGTCGCGCTGAAATGAAAGGAAAGAATAAAAACGAACCCAGAACGTTTCAGCTTCACCGAGACAAGCGCGACATGAGAGTTGTCCATGGCTTGGAGGTTGATGCCCTCTTCCTCGCACTGGAAGTTGGCATCCGTAACGAGCTCCTTGACGGCTAAATATGGTGGCCATGGTATATATGAGACGATATGAACGCGTCACGACGGCATCCGGAAAGCAATAGCAACGCGAAAAGGGAGGTGAAAAATAGGAAAGGAACCACGATCAGTACCAGGCATACACGCGTGAAAATGGCAAGAACGAACAGTCAAGGAGTTTCTTGAACATGGATGCTTCTTGGAGCTTAGCTTCAAACATGGCGGCAGGCGGTGATGTAAGCCCGCGGGTAGAGGTGGTTGTGGGAGCAGAAGCGTGAGACGCGCCTGTCACACGATCACAAAACTGACATGGTGACTCGATATTTTTGGGGCCCCGATCTCCTCCCAAGTTTCCTTCGACTTGGATTGTAGAGACTTGAAGCTAAGCCTAAGAGATTAGCGTCAACTTTCGGCCATTCATTCTACATTCGAGATAGCCCATCAACGTCCGTCGGCGATCACTTGAGCGCTTGGAACCAAGCTTCGTTCAACTCTCACGTGCTTCTAAGCTGTTGAAAGTTAATGCGCAGGACGTCATCCATCTAATAGAGCTGCTTCCTGAATAGCATTTGAGAAGCTAGTTAGTAGTTAAACCGATTCCTGAATTCTCTTCCCACGATAAATTGCCTAATTCAATTCGTGTCTCGCAATCTAACTCATCCTCGATCCCAGTTCGGAGTAATCCGTCATCTCTTGGACGCGTGGCTCAACATTACTATCCGCGGACGTGTTCGTCCAGCTATTGGAGCACTCTGGAACGATCTAGCCATGCTTTGTAGGCCCACCCCCAATTGTTTTTACCGAACTCACATTCTAAAGCTGTATCCGGTGATAAATCCAACTGTGCTTCTCTCCCTCTATCCATAGCTGCCAATCTCATACTCGGTCCATAGCATAGCTGGCCTTGGTGTTTCCGTATGGGGCAGTCCCATAGTGACACACAATTCCGTCCAGCAACGAACATCGTCGATCGTCTCGGCAATGCTTCACACACACCCAACTACGCAACCAGGAGCAGAGGTCCAATAACCGGAAACGGAACCTGGTCTGGACCGCATATTTGTACAACTGTTGCGCAGCGTGTTCAAAGTGAGTCCCTTAAAACCCAATCTTTTCGTTTCGATTCTTAGCCCATTCGTCCCCTTCCCTCTCTCTCGATGAACCACGCGCTCTCCATCGTTGAAATCAGTTCTATGATCTGTTTCGCATTGTGCGACTCGAAACCCAGCTTAGCAAGGCTGGCGCAGACGAATAAATTCTTCTCTGAACCGGCTCTCGACGCGCTCTACAGCTCAGAAAGTCAAGTTGGGATACTCCTCCAATGTCTACCCAGAGACTTGCTAGAGGTGAGAAAACAGCCGTTTCTTGGACTCCGAGATGAATTGGTATGCCTCTTGTTATATACTTTTCCAGCCAACTAGAATAGCTAATCCATGACGCGTACAAAGATGTTTCTCCGCCCCTTTACAGAAAGAGAAATCTTTCGCTTCGCGTCCTATGCTCGTCGTATTCGCTCTCTGGATATCTCCCTCTACATCGAAGACGCGGCGCGCGTCCTAGAACACCTCTCAGCCGCGTGCCTTCCTCAAGCCAAATTCGTCTTCCCGAATTTGCGTCGACTGTCATTTTATGATTATACATCTTCATGTCGCGATTGGTGTTTCAAGATAAACGCACTCCTCAGTCCCCGCTTGGCCCATCTTTCGACTCATATCCTCTGCCCTGGCGCTGCTGGGGACGACGAGGAACAGAGTGTCGAAAAGTGGATCAGTACTCTTCCCACCCGTTGCCCTTCCCTTCGTCGCATCGAATTTGGCGGTGTTCGCACCCGTCAATCGAAGCTTTCCGAGGTAGTGTCTCAATGGGATGTGAGTCATATTGACCTGCGAGGCTCAGTACTTGAGGCGTCGTGTTTGGAGCATCTTGGCGATTCCACTGTACTTCGAAGTCTTACGATTCAGGACGTGGCCATTTCGCACGGACTTTCGATGCCATCTTTGCGTTATGGCCACTTCCGCGAGCTGCGTCATCTAGAGGCCACACTCACCGAAGAAGTGACCTTCATTGGCCCATCCTATCCTCAGCTGGAAAGGCTCATTCTCACAGGCGATCCTCTTTTGAGCGCAGATTTCCTAGAGAAAGCTAGGGCATCACCGCTGAAAGAGATAACTCTCTCCTTTGTTAACGGGGCGACGACGACAAAGTTCTATCAGTCCTTGTTTTTTACCCTCTCCCACTTTAAGTGCCTCGAAAGGCTGATTATTCACGAATTTCCCAACCATTATGTCACTACAAACGTGGTCGAACTATCCCTAGCAGAACTTCAGCCCCTCCTCTCCCTTGCTTCCCTGTCTACCCTCGACATCATATTGGCTAAAGGAAAGCTCACTCTTCACGACAAAGATTTATTCAAGATATCTCAATCATGGCCAAGCCTCGTCCACCTAACTCTTTCCTCTCCACCTGCAGCACATCCAGCACATTCGACGCCATCCTTCAACGGCCTACTCCACTTTTCGCGGTGTAGGAACTTGAAAACATTATCTATTCCCATCAACCCCATCCCCACTGCTCCCAATACTTCGACAACGTCAGAACCGAATGCGTCACTCCAGTCCCTCTCGCTTTACACTTTGACGCCAGTTACACATCTGCACGAAGTAGCATCCTTCATCGCTGCTCTTTTCCCTAATATTTCCCATATTGGAGGTGGAACAGAAGGTGGAGCGCAAGTAGAAGGATGGCAATACGTCAATGAGCTGCTAGCGGTTGTAAGGCAATGACGCTAGCAGGTCGACCAAACTTCCACACATGTTCATGATAAGTCTACGAACCCATTTTAGATTATGCTTTCCATGTTATTCTAGCTATGACGACCTCACTACTATGTTAATTCGTAATATTTTCCTATACACGATCTTTTCCAAACCTCTGAAAGTAGTGATGTCATTTGGCTCTTGCAAATACGACAGCCTCAAACTTAGATCCCAGTGAAAACATTCAGCTGCTACTCTCATCGAGTTTGTCTCCAGGAACCCGATAATTTCCGAGCAGTTCTTTAACCCGGAGCCACTTTTCCCCGTTTCGAGCCTGGTCGAATTCTTCTCAGAATCGGGAAGGCTGCCTCGCAAAAGCGGGCACAGCAGCCTCATCCTCGATTCAACTGCACACTCGCGTAGAGCAGTATTACAGGCAGATTCTGGGCGATGGGGCCCTTGAAGATATGAAACCGGAATGACTGAAGTCGTCAGGTGAGCACAGTCTGATGCGAACGCCACAAATCCACAAGCATGTCTTTGATGCACTGCAGAGAAGGAATTCGAAATTCGCAAAATTCTTTCAACGCCTGGACCAATCCAAAGAGTCAGCTGTCTGAGCTGATGCATCGACAGGAGTGGAGCGAAAAGATGTTCAAGGATCATTTATGTACGTGGCCGTCCCTCTCTGGTGTCGTAAACTAGGACATATCTGCAGTGAGGGAATCCAACCAGGCTGTAAGCGGCAACAAAGCCAACGCTCAGGAAGGCGAAGATTAATATCCCGCTAAACCTTAGAACCATTCATTTATTGGAAACGCAGAGAGTATAAACTTCAAGCGTCAGGGTGTTCTCCATTGACTGGTGGTTACTTGGGTCCGTTGGAAGTCAGGACCTAAATTATTAGTTTTCTAATGTTCTCGATTTTATACGTGAATCAGCTAGTTACTCCAATATAATAATATATATTCTAGTATCTCCTTGTTGTGAAGCTATCAATCGCTCTAGGGTACCTTGACTTGCTACTAGTACCAATTAAATTCGGCTTCATCGTCACTCTCCTCATCTGGATCTTCTCCAGGACCTGTCCGATCCCCGAGCAATTCTTTGACTCTAGCCCATCGTTCATTGTATGGTTCTGGTAGATCAGAGTCCGGACGGATTATTTTCAGATTGGGGAATGATATCTTGAAAAAGTTGGCAATAGAGACCTCATTCTCAATTGCTGCGCATCCAACTGCAAGCCAACGCAAGGAGATATTGCACGAACCTTCGGGAGAATGAGGCACCTGGACATATGAAACGGGAATGACTGCGCTCGTGAGACGGGGACACTCCGATGCCAGTGCGATTAGTCCTTTCAACGAGATACCTCCTTCTGTTGTAATAGACAGAAGAATTCGAAGTTCTTGTAAGCTCTTCCATTGTCTTCCAATCTCGAAGGCATCCTGATCTGTCATCGTCAGCCCCGAAGGTGGACCAATCCAGAGAATCAGCCGCCTCATTCTATTCAATGATAGCAGGGGAGCGCATACATGACTAAAATGCCACAGGCCACTATCATGAGGACGCCCTAGAGCGGAAATTTCTATTTTTTCAAGCGTGCCAGACCAATACCTCAAATATGAGAAAAGCGAGAGAAAGTGTTCACGTTGAGTAAAGTCCTCCATGCGTGACTTAAAAGAAACCAGCGATGCCGCAGAGGTAGAAATAGCATAGAGCAACCTCTCAGTCGAGTCTGGCGTAATTCCAGAAACGTGGACCTTTTGAAGCTGGGGGAATGAACCCGCAGCAAAAGATGGGACTAATTCGGGGGAGTAAAGTCATGGAAGTTTTAATCGACGGAGGGATGGGAACCCTAAGGAGGGAACTTCGATGTCCCAAGAATTTAAAACATTTTGGCCATCAAATTCTAGCTTTTGAAGTGCTGGACAAGTTCCGAGTATTTGAAAATCGGAACTAGATATTGGAAGGATCAGGACGACTTCAATCAGCTTCTGGAACGATGTTAGGAGTGAATATGTCTCGAATGACATATTAACACCAAAACCAGGAGAGAATATGTCTCGAATGACATATTAACACCAAAACCAGGAGAGAATCTCATTCTCTGGAGCGCTGAGCAGTGTTTACTGAGGATGGGAAGCCAGCTGTACCCAACTTCCTCAACGTTCGACTGGAAGGATACGGTTTGAGCATCTGGTCCAAAGTACAGAGATGGATCGAGAAGTAAAGCAGCCGAGATACCAATCCAGACATGGCGGATATTGGGGAAAAGGTAGGGAACTCTCATATCGGAGGCCAATTCCCGAAGAGCTGGTATCCATATGGCACCGTTCCCAAATAAACAGAGCCTCTTGACACGCTGAAAGTAGCACATTATCTTCGGAACATCCCCCTCTACGATATTCCTTGAGAGAACCTGGGAAGGTGTCAGGACAAACCCATTTTGTTATCCAAAAACTACAGACCAGTGGAAGAGAGGCAGCATTTTTTGGAACTTCTCGCTGCACAGTCAAGAGGTCTGAGGGAAGACATCTCATCAGAGTTTCAATATTTATTGTTCGACCGTATAGAATGTCCAGCGCGGGATCTCGGAATGCTGAGGTTGTTCTTGCGAGCCGTGAAAGAGATCGACTGTTGAGGTATTCGCAAATCACGGAGCATATTTCGCTGACATGCAGCGGAGTTTCCATAAATACAACAGCAGCGGGTGTTGAGGCCGTGGGTACACAGAAGATGAGAGTTGAGAGTACGGTAACTATTTTTGGTTCCTCAGGTTGTCAACCTTTCCTCATTTATTCCCCTTCTCTCCTCAGTTAATATTTCCAATAACCTCACAACATGCTGCAACTCAATACGCGTAAGCAAGGTCTTTCTAGTAAACTTTGTATTAGGGGTAGTAGAAGAACGGCATTCTGTAACGTATATGGTTTAGTGCTTCTTCGAGCAGGGACTCGGACATTTCGCACATATTGTACCTTCAGTATGTGCCCTCTTTGCATATGCAACTTATCACCTGGGTATCGTACTCCCTGTTTTTGAGGATGAAAAGTCTTTATTCGGCGGATGGTCAGTATGCAATTGGAACCCTACACAAGAGATCCTCCGGATACTCATATTCCGTCCATTAAGCCACAAACAACTTCTCCACAACATCTTCCCTTGCCAACAACAGGACGACAAGGCTAACGAGGCAGTCATCTATCAAGTTCACGCCCGCTGGTAACACCTCAAGTTCGTGCTCTGCCAAGTATTTATTTGGTTTCCACACGGCAAACATCGGGTCTGCAAAATAGAAACGAGCCCAATGCACGGGGGGACGCAAGGGCATCCATGGATCGGGGAGGCAAAGGAGACGATGGTCCTTTATCTTTGTATCTGACATGTCTCGAATCCAATGATGGGGCTATGTAAATAAGATTGGGCTTTATTTGTGAAGAGGAAGGTGAAGATACCACGAACACTTCCAAGGCTTGGAACAAAGAGATTTGCATAAAAAATAAAGATAAGATATATGTGTAAAAACTCGGCGTACGAGGAATAAAAGTTTTTCGGCCCCATATTATTCGCTTTGACATAGGTGATTGTCCTTGAGAGCACGTGAGGTTTTGATTCAACCACTATCATGTCTCTCCCATGAATTCTGAAAAGTCAAGGGAGGGGTAAGCCGGTTGTAATGATGGGGTGCAACTCACTCAAATGTGGCGAGAACCTTGCCCTCGATCTCAGGAGGACCCCTTCTGAATGTACAGTTTAGCCAATATATCGAAGCAGGAGCGTAGGAAGTGGGAAAACCGAATAACAACAAGGTATGTTGACACTGAGACAACCTTTTTTACCACAAAGTGGTAAATTGGAGGTGCACGTCCGTCTTTTGACACAATAACGGTAGTAGTCTCTGTAGCGGTAAGAGTGGGGATGTCTCTGAAAACATATTTTCCCGGTTGGATCCCGGAATTCTCAGGAAGTTGGGAGTAACTAGGAATACCAAAAAGGTGTGCGAAGTGGTATTCAATCGAGGGGTAGTGAGCTGAATAGGTTAGACGCACCTAGGTGGTTGACTGTCACCAGAATACGACAGAATGAGCTCAGAAGATGAACTTATGTGGCCGTAGGAGTTAGCGCTCGAGGGATCCATGGTCGTTCACGACAAGATCCTTGTAGCAAGATAAAACCTGTGATTATACAGCTTGGGCAAGAGTCACACGAGCCACGTGCCAGTGTAATAGCTTGGCGCTGTGGAGACAACACGGAAAAAGATTTGCCTACATAAGTCAACCCTGCTAGTTGGGTTCTGTAAGGCATAAGGGCTACTTATGACACCTAAACTTCACAATTTGTTCATGATTAATCTGCATAGTCACTTGAAAAAATACATTCCACATTATTGGAGCTCCTATCGCCTCCCTACCATTTTGATGCCTGATATGGTTTGGTCTGCACAACTTCCGGCATTTCACTCAAAATCCGAGTTCTCCAATCCATCCCAGTCAAACCATTCACCATCACTATCACTTATATCACTCGCTTCATCTATTTCATTTTGAGGAAACCGCTGGTCAGCCAGCAGCTCTTTAACGCGGTGCCACCTCTGATCGTATGGAGCTGGTACAACAGTGTCTGGCCCGACCGTTTTCAGATTCGGGAAGGCGGCCTTGAGAAAGTCGGCCACAGCAACTGCATCCTCGATTGGAGCCCGCCCAACTGAAAGCTCTCGGAGATTATTGTTGTATGCAGCTTTTGGGAGAGGAGGTACTTGCTCGTACGAAATTGGAATGACTGCAATCGTGAGATCAACACACTCCGATGCCATCTCTACAAGTCCTTGAAACGACGAGCGTGCCTCTGACGTACAAGAGAGCAAAATTCGAAATTCATATAAATTCTTCCAATGTTTTCCTATTTCGGAGGTGTCTTGATCAGACATGGAAAACCCTGGGCCAATCCACAGAATCAATCTTTTGAGTCGATTCAATGGCAGAAGGGGCGCGCAGACGTGTCCAAAATGCCAAGTATCACCTATGAAATCGCCATCTTCTGCGGAAATGTGGACCTTCCCTAACGTCCCCGACCAGTGATTAAGTTGCGAGAAAAGCGATCGAAAGTGGTCTGGAGTACTAAAGGCAGCCAAGTCTGCCGTGAAGGACACAAGCTGAGCTGCACATATGGAAAATGCCTGCAGTAACTGCTCTGCCACAATAGGGGGAATTTCTGACGCTGTGATTGACTGAAGTTGAGGGAATGCACCTGCGGCGAAGGACGGCACTGCTTGAGGACTGTGGATGCTCGGAAGCATCAACCGGTGGAGAGACGGAAAGCTTGAGGAGGGTATGTGAATACCACGTGAATTCAGAATTCCTACCCCAGTAAAGTCAAGCGAATCGAGAACCAGACACGTGCCGAGGATTTCGAATAAGCCGTCGGATAGCGGGCACCGTACCACGACTTCAACAAGGTTCTCGAACAATGGGAAGAGTGACCAAACTTCGCAGGGGAGAGAAGAACGGGAGTTAAACCTGATTCGCCGGAGCTTTGGGCAGCGATTTACCATGACTGTGAGCCATTTCTCAATCACCTCGTTCATGGATGAGTCGAAGGACACGGCTCGGAGCTCGGCCGCAAAGTAAAGTGATGGGTCAGAAGGAAAGGATGCTATGGTGTTGATCCATAAATTGCGGACAGTGGGGAAAAAGCAGGGGACTTTGAGAGCCAACTGTTCGAGAAGAATTTTCCACGAGGATCTATCGTCACACTCAGACAAACTGAGATTTTTGATGCGTTCAAAGTAGACCATAATTCTGGGGACATCTTCATCCTCAAGATCTCTCAAAAGAACCTATAATAGCATGAGATGAGAAAAGATTGTCGTCTGAGAACTCACTGGGAAAACGTGATGGACAGGCTGCTGCATAGTCAGGAGACTGGGAGGGAAGCACCTTATTAAAACATTGATATCGATTTTTTGACAGTATAAAACGTCCAGCGCAGGCTGTTTGAATGCAGACGCTGTTCTAGCCAAACGAGCAAGGGATACACGGTCGAGGTTTTCGCAGATCAAATAACTTATTTCTCTTATGTGAAGTGGTGTTCCCATGACGGCATCAACGGCAAGAGGGTACAGAGCTGGTGATGAATTGAAGATGAGAGTTGTGAGCAAGAGGCGCGATGCTCCTTTCACCTGCTCAGTCATGAGACCTTCGGTCTTTTTCCAAGCCTACCGCGTCGGATGCATTCAACAATGTCATTATCCCGTTTCTCACCTTCGCACTGCAATGAATATTACTGGAGAAGGATTCTCTGAGCTGTCGTTTTCCTATGTACCCACGACGAGACCAGGGTCTACTCCACCCGCGGACGTTTTTCGTGTGCTTTCGTCAAGTAGCGAGCGCATTCAAGCTTCACAAATTTTAGGGTAATTTGTTTGTTGTCTCGATAGATGAATTTATTATTCCTATAATATGTTGCGTTCAAACGTATTCAAACAATGTTTGATGTTCTCAGACTTTAGTGGTCTAGACGCCAACCTCTTGGCTTCATTCCTTCCCACAGCACATTCCCTCAAGCTATCCCTTGCGCCTGACCACTATCTTTTCAATTTGTTTAGAAGGTTGCAGATGTACCGGAATCATGTGATACCTACTCGTCACGTTTCTCAACATTGACCTTCAGGGAATGGCTGGACAAGGGTTGTGCACGTAGCAGGTATGAGTTTCGACATCACAACACGACCCCGCAGGCTAATATTTTTTCAGAACCGGATGCGAATGTATGAATAATTGCTTACGCAGCCGATGTCCGGGGCCAAACATTTTGGAATGCGTTGGTTTAAGAGTCCTGGCCGGGTTGGCGTCGCCATGGCGGGCGCAAGGATGGTTACTAGTGTGAGAATGATCAGAGCTCCCTTCATTCTGGTTACATGTGTGAGCCTGAAGTCTTGTCTTAGAGGATGTGCAAACTTACTCTTATTAACCTGTGATAGGGGGAAGTGGATGGCTTAGAACTATCCCTTTCTTATAGTGGTCCAAAAAGTCCAAGCGATCTAGATATCGACGACAGACGTATCATTTGCGGGCTTCATTCTTATACCAGCTGCAAGATTTTACGGTCAGAGTTCGCCTAAGGACTTCATACATGAGTCGAACTGTCATGAAGAAAAGTTTGAGGCACACTCCGAGCGATACAATCAGTCACCAGCGGCATGCAAGTCTCTTGTGATTGCTACTGCTTCGGACGAGTTTTTGACCCTATGTTGCTAACAATTCACCCAACGATCCTCTCGGAACATATAATCTCATTGTTTTGGCGAAGTTATTCCACCTTCTCCGTAAGTCCCTACACGGTACATTGGAGTGGAGCCTTATAGCACAATCCAACATCTTCTTCATCACCACTCCATTGGCAACAATATCCGGTTGGCTTTTTAGCCCAGTAAGTATCTCGTATACTTGAAGTCCTAAATTACTTACACAAACATGACCAGCCTCGCACTCAACAAGAGCGCGTTCGACTAGAGGGGAGCCAAATGAGCTGGTTACAGCAAAAGCTGATATGAGCAATGCAAGAAATGTCAGCTTCATCGTCAAATCTGGACGTCTCATGAATTGGGCTTCAAAGAACGGTTGTAGGAACTTACTCAATTTGCCCCAATGTCGGTGTTCAAGTTGTTTGGGATGAAATGTTGCATTTCTCTCCTTTTTATACTGGCAATCCGTTGCACCGCCGATGTACCTGACGTGAGTGGATCGTGCCGCACCTCATGGAATCACTCATTTTGGGGTTTCCGTTCGCTCGAGGCTCTTCATTCGTAGAGCAAGTACGGACTGTCGGACACGAGCCTCTCTGTACCTGAGCGATAGTATCAATCAAACTTTTTAGTTCAATGACATGAGAACTCACGGAGCATCATGGCCGCTCAAAAAACCTCGGAGATGTGAGAAAACATTGTGCATGTCTCGGAGGGTGGTCAGTGCGCTTACATACTTAAACACGTACTCATCAGGAAGATGGAAACTTGAAGAAAAGTCTCAAAATAAGGAAGAACTGTTTGTTCCCTGAAATCAATTCGTGAGATAAATAAACACGCAACTTCCTCTTCATTTAATCTCTGCTCGTACCTGCTTAAAGAACCAGGGACACTGGCACTTGAAGACCGCCAAGGTAGTTTCAGGTGGCCCTCACCAGCCTCCAACCACTGGTGCCTCACGTTGACAGATACAGTCTATCCTGTCCGCTTGTCACTTGTCCCCTTGGCCGCCACCATGTCAAGGACCTGCAGGATTGAAGTGCCATCCGACAGCTGAGCGCCCAGCCGGGAACAACTTTGTTCCAAGCAAATCTCAATGACTTCCAAATGAAATAAAGAACCACCTTCATATTATGGGTATATTTGGACCTATGAGGAAATTGAACACATGGATTCTCATGTAGAGCAGCCAAAGCACCTGATGCCACGAGGGTCTTGTTACTTCCAGGGTGACAGAAGGTTGAGAATGCTTTGGATTCAGGATCTTGAAAACCAAATATTCAGAAACAACCAAGAAGGAATCAAGGATAGCATGATAGTGACACGTAAAAATGAATTACTGTCTAGGTAACAGACAGATGAAAGTACAAGTACAACACAAGAATCCTGCTTCCACTTAGGGGAAATCCTCAAACATGGTAATCTTCAACGCATTTAAGAACGTCTTCTTCCGACTCAGAAGCGCTCTGCTGCTTTGCCTTCAGCTTCCCTGACAGGTCTTCATTCAATTCCAGTGCCTGACCAATCTTCTGGGTCAACTTCTCTACCTCCTCCGCGACGTCGGTGGCTGGATCTGCAGTAGTCGTACCCATTTCTTCTGATCCTTCTGGGAGAGCAGTCTGGTCCCAAAGGTTTCTCAATTCTTTCTCCCAACCAAGTGCCTGCGCAAGTTCGATCACAATATCGTCGCATTTCCCCAGAAGCAGTACATCATCTCCTCTAGATCCAAAGTCTCCAACTTTATCAAGGTTAACAAGCACTCGAGGACAGTCATCCGTGGCGTAGAATGCAAGAGAGGCGAAGGGATGCACAGTTAAAGAGGTTCCCATAACAATCATGAGGTCAGCGTTCTGGATCGAAGGAATAGCCTTGATAAACTCTTCAGGAAGCTGAATTTCATATATCAGCATTCCCTTCTTGCATACGAGAAAAAAACAAAAGAAGACCTACTGATTCGCCGAAGAAGACAATGTCTGGCTTGACCAATCCACCACACTCTTTACATTTAGGAACTTGTTTTGTAAGTACAAGCCTCTTCATCTCCACATCGTCAAATTCGACCTTGCATTCAATGCACCGTTGGTGGGCGAAGCTTCCATGGGCCTCAATGACTTTATCACCTGGTACACCAGCAACTCGCTCAAGTGTATCAATATTTTGGGTGAAACACTTTTGTAAAAGACCCTTTTTAGAAAGGAGGCGGATGAAAGAATGAGTTATTGTTGGTCGGAATTTGCCAGGGTACAGCTCTTGTGCCAAGGTGTAAACTAGAGAATAAAAAACCTTGGTGAGTAATCCACTCTGAAAACTTAGATTGGGAATATTATTACATGGAACGGGATTCTTTCTAAAGAAGTTGATTTCAAAAACTGCCTTGGGGAAAGTTGAATTGAGGTATGGGAAAGGGTAATAAGCACGTACCTCAGGATATGGAAGCTTCAGGCGAGCAAGGTTTGCCTTAGGAAGTTGTGTCAAACAAAGGTACCATATAGCAGGCTGTCTTACATAAAGTCCAGTATCTGGCGACCGGAAATCGGGAATGCCAGCAGACGTACTCACACCTGAGGAGACGAGATTAAGTCTATTGTCGAGCTTTAGAGAAACTTACCAGCTCCAAGCTGGGTTTATAATCAACACGATAATAATTCAGTAAGAAGAACGGACAGCGCACCATAACAACAATCGACTTGCATTTCTCGGATTGGATGTATTTCACAAGGGAGGGCAAGTCGTTATCCTTGAGAATGCGCGATGATTGTTTAGAGTCTTTCTTGCGAAGAAAAGGCATTTCTATAATCAAATGATGATGCTTCGGAGAGGTTAGATTATCTTGAGTGTAGAGTGATATGAAGAACAAGAAAGTTCGGTCGAAGCTGTTGGCCGCAGTGGCGTTGGGCGCTAACTGTCCCTTCTTCTCAGACCATGACTACGTCACACCGAGTTTACAAATTCCAGCTTGTCTCCTGCCATCACTATGCCCTCTCGAACGAAATCTGTAACATACTCCATTTCCCGCGCCATTCTGCGTGCGAAATTGGAACCTGAAAACCACACTGTTTGGAACTACCTCAACTCATTCTTCTGCATATGGGCACTAGAACTGTACCCTTATCAGCAAAATCTCTTTAGGAAACTACGTATAGACTCGTGGGAGGTCAAAGATGATGCGTATAAGGATAGCTTCAAAGATAAAGATTCTTTGCAAGCTGTTGGAGATATGGGCTATTCAGGATCAGTGAGTTCTCTCGCTGCCTCTAGGTATTCGATGGTCTATGGCTCACGATTTATGCAAGACTTTTTTTATAACAAAGAACGGAAACTATATTGTGAAATCCGTCCCTCGAGAATTTGAGCACACGTTCTTCCGCGATGATCTCCTCGAACCTTACATCTCATACATGGCCACCCATCCCAAATCTCTCCTCGTCCGCATCGTAGATTTCCTCGCTTGTCCATACCCCTGTATTGGAAGCATCTTGTCTCTTGCTCCCACTCATCACATTGTCATGGAGAACCTTCTCGTTGGCGAGCAAGAAGCCGAGCAAGCCGGTGGCAAGGAATGGCGAACCTGGGACCTCAAGCCGCATTCGTATTTCTATCCTGAGCGAGACATTGCAGGTGGTCTTCTAGCTTCAGAGGCCACCAAGTCAAAACTTGCAGACAAGTTTGATGACGAAATTCTACTCAAACGCGTCGAAGCAACAGCATTCTGGGGCCAGCTCGAGGAGGACACCCTGCTGCTCCAGCATCACAACGCTGTCGATTACTCTCTTTTCCTCGTCCGAATCCCTCTCTCTGGGACTGGGGAAGCCATCGATCCATTTTCCGACCCAACTGAGCAGCGGGAGCAAGCAGACCTTCCACCAACACGTCCACCATTCACCCCAACTCAGCCACCCTCGTGGAGAACTGGCTTCCCCACAGCAGATCACAAATATGTATTTCGTGCTACAGTTCTGGACTTTTTCTGGGCCAAACACACTCTTCATGCCAAGACATTAACCGGCCTCGTTCGTTTTTGGAATGTCTTCGCTTCCAAGGGACATATGAGTATTACAACGACTCCAGAAGAATATAGGCAGAGATTCCTAAAGATGTGCCGAGAGATTATTCGGGTTGTCGACTAATATATTATAAATTTTACATCCTTGATACCTTCAGTTCCAGAGTAAAAGAAATGTACAGAATTAAGAGCCAAAGGCAAATGAACCGAATGCATATTCTTCTACAAGCGTGGTGACTCCTTCTCCTTCTCCCGCCCCAGCAGCGACATACAGAGGTACAAAATGATCTTCACGAGGATGAGCAGCACGGAATCCTGGGTGATTGACCAGGTTGATCATTGCTTTCTTTCGCTCTTCAGGCTAGAAATTTAAGTCAGCCTTTGTTTTAGCTAAGAATGCGCGAAAATACATACTTTCTCCTGGGATACAGCTTCATGCATACCCTTGTCAAATGATCTGAGGAGGTCACTTGCTGTGTCAGGTGAAAAGCCACTGAAATCCCTCAAATTGTGAATGGGGAGACCACCAGAAAGTACAAGAACGCCTTCGTCCCTGAAAGGTGGCTTCATTAAATATTCGCTTGAGCTAGTATAGGATGAGCCTACCTCAACTTCTTGACCGCTGAACCAATTTTCCAGTTGTCCTCCGGAGACAAAGTGTGATCAATGCTAGCCTCGATGATGGGCACATCGAGGAAAGTCTCGCCAAACATGATGCGGAAGGGTATGAAAACCCCATGATCGAATCCTGGTCCTTTGAACCCTCGACCATCTTGACCACGAGATTCCAACTTGCTAGTAGTGCGCGCGGGTAAGCCAGCCTATACATGATTAATGTAAATGTTGTTCTAGTGAAGGAGGTAGATACAAACGTACCTCTTTAAAAAGCTGAACCACTCGCTGGGAAATAGTCGAGTCGCCCTTAGATTTGAACTCAACGTCATAGAATGTTTTCGGGAAGCCATAGTAGTCATATAGAAGTGGGTTCTCGTCACCATAGTCTGTCACTAAACCCAATGTAGTCAGCATACACTCTTCAGAAGGGTTGGTCAGTATAACGAACCCAATCTTTCCTTTGCTGTTTCCCAATGTGCGCTGAACACGACAATTGCCTTGGGATTGTACTTCTTCAAAATGGCAGGGCCAAAGTCAGCAAGGAATTTGGCCAGCGGACCGTTAGGTCCCATCCAACTGTGGGGGAAAATGTCAGTTTCAATTAGTCAAAAAGCATGGAATAAACAAGCCAACGTACGGTATCCCCATATCGAACGCCAGACTAGGAGATCCATGAGAGAAGAAGAAAGCGGGGATATGTTCAGGTGATCCAGGAAGGTTAGTCAAAGCTTTCTTCCAGGAACCTTCTGCTGTTGTATTTGAGGTAGACATCGTCCTTCTCAGGAGTTGAGTTGGCAACAGTCGTCGAAACGTGGCGGGCTGGATTTGATAGAAGGCTGTAAGCACGGCAAGGATAATGGCCGAGAAAATCAACTGGCGCATGCAATGGAGGATAGAATAGAGAATGTGGATTGCCGCTTATAAGTTATTGAAGAATGTGGCATGAAGTAAAGGTGCTGACGAGCGCTTAGAAGGGCTGACTAAACTGCTAAACGGATTAACAGCCTCTGACAGATGAAGAAATGGTCATGGAACAACAATATCACGAACCTATTTGACTTTGATTATGACCCCGGTTAAGAAAACCAAGTTGAGCTCATGGCTAAGGTCGCTGCACTAAACCTACACTTGATCGGCTTGGGGTTTGGTCGTCCTGGCTCATTTCCTCCATTGCTCTTTCTTACATGGTCGGTCAATGGGAAAGACCTGTAAACAATATATCATAGCTGACAGAATATCAGGAGGTTGAGTCCACGATGATATCATCGAAGTCTGACTTTCTTCGAACTCTCATGTCTATTCGTTATTTGACTGCTCGCCTCGCTCAACAGGAACGTCACTTACAGCGTACATGCCGGATAGAATTCCTTACCAGTACATTAGATTGATGAAGAGCTTATGAACACCTCTGGCGCGTTCAGCCTAGATCAAGTAGACTTGTTCATTGTATCTGGTTCTTAGGGAATAATTCTCAGAACAGCTCATGGAACTGGCTGGACTTGCGTGCGCTCAAACCCTTGCTAAAGTTTACAATAAAGAAAAGTACCCGAGAGTGCTTGTTTGTTGTGGACCTGGAAATCAAGGTGAGCCGTTCTCAGCCGTTGATGGCCAGCTGAAAAGCTGAGCATGGACATTGAGGCGGGGATGGCCTCGTTGCTGCCCGGCATCTAGGTAGATGTCTCATATTTAGATTTTTGCATTCATCTCATCATTTTTGGAGGAATGTTTGGGTACAAACCCACTTTGGGGATGCCCAAGGTTTGTCATTGGAGACTCTGCATTATAATTCCCTTCTCATGACTGTTATTCGCTCAGCCTGGATCAAAGGATCATTACAAGGTATTGATAGTTCCTCGATTTCGGATCCCACTCTCATTTTTCATGAAGCGACTTCAAACACAATGCACCAACATGGCGATTCCAACTCTTCCTCCAAATACTGATAATCCTTCCACCCAACTCACTGAAGCTCTTTCCCAGTCAGATGTGATTCTGGATGCGATCTTCGGGTTTTCGTTCTCTGGGCCAGTTCGTTCACCTTTCGATGTAGCACTACCTCTGCTCAATGAGTCCGGCCTTCCTATCGTCTCCGTCGACATTCCTAGCGGATGGGACGTTGAAGGCGGACCACCCGAAGACAAGAAGGCAGCTTTATTTCCTGATGTTCTAGTCAGCCTCACTGCACCGAAAGCAGGTGCAAAAGAGTTTAAAGGCAAACACTTCTTGGGTGGGAGGTTTGTCCCAAAGTAAGGAATTTTGCCTTAGTCCCTAGCGATAGCTACTGACCAGCATACAAAGAGTGATGGCGGATAAGTTCCAGCTTAACCTGCCTGACTATCCCGGTTTCGATCAAATTGTGGAGCTTCCTAGTGCAGCAGCAGAACAGAAGTTGTGAAGTGGGTTTACTACCAGATGCACCAGGAGGCAATAATATTTGAATACATACAAAATTTTGCAAGTTCTATGCTTACATGTTATATACAAACCAGTAAAGACAGTGAAGATAAGTAACGTGAGTCAGGACTCAACCTAGACAGGAAGTACACGACCAAGGGAATAAGAATTATCATGACACCGGAAATGAGAGTGATGGCTGTTAAGCCAGATAAAGAGAGTGAGTCATTAGATAGTGTATCTGAAGAAGCTGGCGTTGTCGCCCTTCCAACGCTCAGCAGTTTTTTCAGATTCAGTATACTCTTCAGGTCGTTTATACTCCTCGTCCCTTCGAGCGTTCTCACGACGAAGGTAGATGGTCATGAAGATCGCGAGGATGGTACTCATTGTGACTGTTCCAATGAGGGTTCCGTGACCAGGAAGATAGCGAGGAGCATTTTTCGATTGGTAAATGAATCCGGAAATGGCACCCCCAAGGTTACCAAAACCCTATAAAAGTATATATAAGCGGAAATATGAGCAACTGGAGGCATGTAAACATACGACATGCATAGCGATACCAACCCCGCGTTTGGTGGAGCCACCAATATTGTTACCGTTCCAAGCAACACCTGTATCATGAACGAATATAGAATAGTGAAGGAGATAATAACGGAGAAGTCTAACCTTGAGGGACATTCGGGTAGATACCTGAAGCGGCCAGGATGCACCCAACATACTTGACCGTGTCATTGGTGGAAATGTACAACATGGTGAAACCAGTAATAGCCATGATGTTGAAGAAAATGATAAAGATGCCTCGCTGGCCTACTTTATCGGCGAGGTAACCTCCTCCAAGGGTAAAGAAGCATGCGACAACATAAGGCGGGACCTAAGATTTGTGAAAAATGGAGGTAGCGCAGCGAAGAAAACACTCACAGTCATGAGCTGCGCTTCATTGTTGGTGTAACCGAGAGACTTAACAATCGTAGGCAAGAAGAGGGAAATGGAGTAGAGAGGCGTGTAAATGCCAATAGTAATGAACATATGCACCCAGATCTTCCAGTCCGAAACGGCATCCCAGAAGTACTTGGGGTCGTATTCATCGGCGAGAGAAGAGCGGTCAAGCTTGAGCCGAGCCAAGACCTCTTGCTTCTCTTCATTGTTCAGGAATTTAGCAGTGTCCGGGTAGTCGTGCATGACGAAGAAGGCGAGAATGGCAACTCCCAGGGTGACGATACCTTCAATGATGAAGATCCAAGACCACCCAGGTCTACCAGCAATGCCATTCATTTCGACAATGGCTCGAGAGAGGAGGCCACCAAAGGCACCTGCAGCAGTAGCCGCGGAGAAGAAGATGGCCATTCGGAAGCCGCATTCGTGGCGGCGATACCATAAAGTGATGCTAGGAACGATATTAGAAACGCAGGGTGTAATATGTGAGAGAAGAGCGACTTACTAGTAGGTGACACCGGGAAAGAGACCACCTTCAGCAATTCCGAGGAAAGCACGAGTAACGAGGAGACCTGTATAATTGTGGACGAAACCCATCATGACACAGAGGAATCCCCAGCAAACCATGATAAAGGGAATCCACAGAGATGGTCGTGTAGCTTTCATCATCATGTTCGACGGAATTTCTGCTGCGACATAGAAAGGGAAGAAGATCGAAAGCGCAACCTGGAGGGTGTATTCATACAAAGTCAATAACAAGGAGAAGAGGGCATACATTATAGTTGAGACCTTTCATTCCAAGGTCCTTCTCAAGATTAGCAAGACGAGCATTACCAATGTTCGTACGGTCCAAAAAGCTCAACAGATAGAGCAGAGCGAGGAAAGGAATGAGATTGAAATCAATCTTCCTTAGGAGTCGCCTAGTCGCCTTCTTGTCAAAGGTCGATGGTTTCCCAAGTGGCGAAGGAGAAGAGAGCGCCCTAAGGGAGCTGGCTTCGACTTTCAAGTCAGCAGTGGTGGCTAAGGAAGTTGTACTGTCGAGATGTTTCCACTCAGACATAGTTGCGTAAAGAGCGTGTGGGCGGGTGAAGAGACAAGAAAGAGAATATAGGGAAAGAAGGACTCATTAGCTGCTCATATATAGTTCGCGGGCGCTCTTACCGTACATACCAGCCCGGGTCCTGTTTGCAGTTACGAAATCAACCAAGGCCTGAACATGCCTTATCTGTGCATCGTGAGAAGACAACACGACTTCGATAAAAAAGCTGTCATCCATCAGCCCCACACGCCAAGCCAGGCCTGAAATATTGGAGCGTTTCATTATGCTCGGCAGTTCATGAGCGGTCGTGAACCTAGTAGGTCCGTGCATAAAAGATGGAGTCTTAGGACTCGCCAAGCAGAATGAGCTGAAGGATCTCTGTGAAAGGCTTGGCTAGCATCGAAGCAAGCCACCAAAATGACAGGAACTTAAACCTTCTTTCGCGAATATTGTACTTGACCTGCAGGCCCGGAATCAATCACGGAAAAAACGAATTCTCTCACCAAATCAATAGCATGCCGGATATGAGGAAGTTGAAAGACCGCTCTCATCGCGGTAAAGCTTCACCGAAATTGTACACCTCAAAATAAGGTGGGTGGTGGAATAGGAGAAGTAGGTATTGGAGTGTTACCATACCAGAGTGAAATAACCAGGCTACAATGAGATTGAGTGGATTAGCAGACAACGGAAGCTCATATTGAGCTACAGGCAAAGAGCGTATACAGTAACGAAACAAAATCAAGATACCTTGATGCGAGAAGTCACTCAGCTGGAAAGATGTTTTCCCAAGTGTGAGACGAACCTTCAGTTTACTACTTCAGGGCCAGTCACCTGACATATATCCAGTCAGATTTGAGGGACTCCTCGCCCCCAATCGCAGAGGGGAGGTGGATTTGGATGATGGATGCAAGATTCCGGACAAGCGCTTGTGATTTGAAATGTCAAGACATGATACTTTATGAAAGCGTTTTATTCCCCTTTGCAGGGGCGTTGATAGCAAGATCGTGGCATGTTCCGTCCACCAATAGATGAGGTAAATGAGTGCGTATATGTTGCCCTGAGTTGGTCGCAAAGGAGATGGAGGTTGAAAGGGAAAGGAGAACAGGGGTGACCTGGCACTCACATATCGAATTGTCTGAGCTTCCCGGAGTTCTTGACGGTACCAAACTTTGATGTCGAGATAAAACCTGCTGCACATTGGTGAAATGCGGGATCCCACACATAATTGGGCGGATAAGGTATCCGTCACTTCTCTAAGTCGACTGGATCGAGGCTTCTAAACATACATTCTCGATAAACGAGGCCTAAATATGCACATTTCTTAAGATAAATGATACAAAATGTGGAACATAACGCCCGTTCTGGGAGGAAAATAAAGTAGCTTGAATTTTTAAAACTCTGAGACAGCAAGTTCAGTGATCCATGCTAAACCCTGTTTCAAGTCAGTTAAAGAAATATAAAATAATATGATTCCGTAAGCTCACGAATTTGACAAACTCGACGGCATGAGTGAGGTTGAACCCAGGTTGATACATGGTGTCATGAATGGTATGATAAGTCTCATCATCCCCACCTGTCCAGTCCCATGAAGGTTAATGAAAACGTATGGCGATTATAAAATAAATAGATTACTCACGTCTCTCGAAAATTCTCTCGAACACATACATACTAGGATACCCCGTCCTATTCCAAGGAATATGATCACTCCCACATGAATTCCCACAGTTTGTCCACTTCCATGGAACAGTATTGTACTTTTCCACCAATCCAGCCCCGAACCTAGTCAAGTTCGCATTAGAATCCGTATCGTAGATCGCAATGATGGGTTCTTCTCCAGGGAGAACCATGGAGACGCCGTCCATTTGGAGCATGGCTTTGACAGGCTTGGATTGCGCGAGGTAGGAGGAGGCAATGTCAATCGAGCCGAGGAGTCCGCCTTCCTCAGCGGCATACCAGTGGAATTCCAGTGCGACCCCGGGAGGTGGAATAAAGGAAAGTTCGACAAGAGACCTGAGAATTTGGATATTCACGACTGTCCCTGAACCATCATCATCTGCACCTATAGAAAAATAAGGTTAGAGTACGAAGCAAGTAAGGAACAGACCCTACCGGGAGCACGGAACAGAGGGAGCTTGTAATTAAGAGAATCCTGATGTGCACCGAGGACAAGGATTTGTCGGTCTGCAATAGGAACAGTCGAAGTCGCTGACTCAAGGCGAACAATCAGGGAGTTTTGGGGGAATGCATGAGGGACCTTGCGAATAGAATATACAACTTCGGCGGATGGATGTGCGTCCAGCAGCTGAAAAGGAGCAGAGGGGAAGAGTGAGCGGAGGAATTTGGAGCTGGAATGCTTTATTACTAACAGCGGAAACATGATCAAAGACCCAATTACTACTCTGAAGGCCCCAATGAGTCTTGTAGTTACGTGTCCCTGAGAAAGGTTTGGGTCAGAGTTGCATAGAGGAGGTGGGGAAGGAGCTCACAGAATGAGGTCAATTTCGTTAAATCAGCTTTGAGGTTTTCAATGACTCCATCCAGATCGTCTTCGACGGGTTTTACAAATGAATTACTGTCTTTCGTCAAATATTGGACTTGCGGAGAGTTGAACGTCTTGGGGAGAACGGGACGACTCGTAAAGTTTGGCTGTTCTGTGATGTCGAGGAATGCGTGGTTGTCCTCAAGAAGTCTTAACTTGTCCGCTTCTGTGACCCTACCATGAAGCAGAGATTAATATATTTGAAATAAAAGATGAGTAAAAACATTACAGACTTTCGAGGTTGATCCTCCCCAATGACGTGAATAAGTCGCTCCTCTTTGAGATTGTCATTGTAGAAGGCCGCGAGCGCTGGGTCCAGGTCGCCATCAGCGATCTCAAGGGGGACTTGATTATTCCAAGCGTCGCCGTTTGTCACAGCAATGCTCGCACAAGCTAGGACAGCTGCGAATGTGAAATACCTCATGGTGGTCAATCGGCAAAAGAAAACCGCAGTTCAAAGATATGATGGTTTATAAAAACATCATAGCGGATGGAGAGCGCATTCAGAAGCATAGTTTTATGTTTAGACGCGTGGATTGTTACCCCTCTTCCTGCGGATATGGCCGGTGGCAGTTTTGGTCAAGGATTCTGATATTCGGTCATGTGATCTTACATTAGTACTTCCTCTGTTTTCATGTATGCGTTTTAACGTGACCGTCACTATACAGAATATTGAGAATGGTGGAATAGATGGTATATATATGAATGATGGCAACAGATTCCTAACCTTCCCTCAGAATGCTACAAGTATCTCAAAGGAAAGCCGAGAAAGCTCTTTAGAAATATTACCCTCTATTTTCTTTCTCAAGTTATGGGTGCGTATTCCCCATGCGACTGGTAACTGTCAAGGATGTCAGGATTACAAAGAACTTCTTGATCAAGAGCTTGAAAAGGGGCGCTAGATGTGAGTAATTTCTCTAGCTACTGGCTTCATCTCATGTTTCTGGAGATGAAAAATTTAGAATAAGCACGAATTGAAACTGTTGCCTCGACTATCTCCAAAGAAGCAGAAGTTTAGTCTCTTGCAGCGCTAGGTGAGCAGGAGATATGGGCATGTAGTCGAAAGAAGCGTAAGTTATGCTATTCACCGCTGAAATGAGTAAACTAAGTATGTTGGCATGAACGTGGTTCGCTCTCATGGATGTTACATCATACCATTCGTTCTGTCTGTCAAGATCAATATTTCATGAATTCAGAAGTCACATCTAGAGTCAAGTCTGCGAGTCACGTCTCGGATCCGGCAGCAATAAATACTTGGGCGGCTGTTTTAGAACGCGTTCCTTTGCTCCCAACCACCATCATCTCCCTGTCACCTCACCATTTCACCCGGGGTTCGACATCATCCTCTCCCTCCCTCGTTGCCTCGATGGCAACGTTACCTACACCACACAGGGCTTCACTGAGGACACGCGAAATCTCATATGGGCCTTCAGGGTCGCGTTCAGCGCTCAATATCCCAGCACTCTATGAGCTTATCATCGGCGCTCAGCGTGAGCCTGTCGTTACTGGTAAGGGGAAGAAGCGCTCCAGTCCCCCTGCTTACCACGTTAACAAGCGGACGAAGCATACATCAGATATATCCAGCACCCCTCGAACTTCCAGTCCGACCTGGAGCGCGTCACAATACCCTTCGATCCGTGACTCAGATTCCACCATTGTACCACTCGATGAAGAGACATCTGTTAGCCCCATTCCTCACGAATGGGACATGCTAATCGAGTACTCCAACTTTGTCCCTACACGGTATTACAAGAGTTCTCTCCAGCTGGACAACGAAGATGCCAAAAAACACGGTTGGACTCAAGAAGAAGAACATCTGCGCACGCTCATTGAGTCTGTCGACGGTCGTCTAGATTTAGGCCCGGTGTACTTCACACAGCATAAAGCTAAAACCATTGCGTGGTCGGATATGCTGGAGGATAAAGAGGTTTACGTCCTTTCCGTCCCTACTCCTCGCGATTCGCTCATGGATCATGCCATGCTTACTCAATCCACCGCTCGCACCAAGTTGGCGGGGTATCTAAGCTTGGAACCAGACGATGAAGAAGTAGTAATTCAAGGCAACCTCCAATTCACTCTGCGTCTTCGCGTCTCTGTTGCCTTCATCTTCCCCACGTTTTATCGGCCTATCTCTCTTCCCGACGAGCATTCCCACCACACTTTGTCTCTTGAGAGGGCTCTCGCATTCTTCGTCAACCACTTCTACCCGCACGAAACACAGAACTTGCCCGAATTCAACGGCCATATCGACATCCCTTTCTTCTACTCTGCTCTTCAGCCTGCTCCTGCTCTCCCTTCTCAGCAAGCCATTGACGCGCTTCAGCCTCACAACCTTCTCCCGACGCTTCTACCCTTCCAACGACGCAGCGTCGCGTGGTTGCTCAAGCGTGAGGGCAAGACTATTGGGTCTGACGGTCGTATCGTTGATCTCCCTCGTGATGAGACTTTCTGGGGGCTGTGGGATGAGGTCTCGGAAGGCAATCATACGTTTTACATTGACCGAGCGTCAGGGACGATCGCAGAGACCAAGATGGAAAGGTTATCAAGTAATGCCTTTGGAGGAATTCTAGCTGAAGAACCTGGGTTGGGTCTGTTTTTTTTCTCCTTTTGAGTGACAAAAGAGCTCAAAGTTTTTGGTCAGGCAAAACCCTGGAGACTATCGCCCTGGTTCTACTCAACCCTTCCGCTCCTGAATACACTCCCGAGATGATTCGGTGGGATCCTGAAGCTAAGTTGGATGTCAAAGCTATCAAGGTATGTGCCTCTTCCTCTGGGTTCTTTTATTCTTATATAATGAGAGTATAGGCCACTCTGATCGTCACCCCACCGGCACTCGCCATCCAGTGGCGTGACGAACTCCGTCTTCACGCGCCCACTCTCAAAGTCCTCTTTTATGAAGGCTGGAACAAGCTGAAGATGCCCATTACATCAGAAGACTTGGCAGAAGAACGGGCTCGACGGCGCTCTCTCCCTAAAGCCAAATCAAAGTCGAAGTCAAAATCCAGAGCCAAGGGAAAGGGAAAGTCTAGCGACGAAGATGAGGATGAGCTAATGGACTGGACCACCTTTGCGCACTCACATGATGTGATCATTACAACCTACAAAACACTCCAAACCGACGTCCACGTCGCTCGTGCAGCGCGTGAACGACCTCGTCGCGAAGACGTCGTCTATTCGAACACCCGACGTCGTTCTCCTCTGGTCATGGTCGAATGGAACCGAGTCGTAATGGACGAAGTCCAAATGGCAGGTGCCGGGAACGTCGAAGAGATGGTCAGTTTAATTCCTCGCAGGAGCAGTGTTGCTGTCAGCGGAACACCTGCGAGAGCACAGGTGGCTGATTTGGTCCGAGTGATGAAGTTTTTGAGGGTGGACCTCCTTACTACGCCGCCGGGAGTTTGGCAACGCGTGTGTAATGACCCCCATCTCTTCACTACTGTCTTTCAGCACTATGCTGTTCGGACTACAAAGGCCTCCGTCGATCAGGAGCTCACAATTCCGCCTCAGACACGGTGGCTGGTTCCTATTGAGATGGGCAAAGTAGAACGGACTGTGTATGACCAGGCTTTGGAAGAGGAGTTGACGAGGTTAGGAGTCGATGTAAGAGGTGTTGCTAGTTCTGAAGGTTGGGATATGGACGGGGTCGTGCTTCGAGCCGCGATCCGAAGGTTAAGAGGAATTTGTACCCATCCCCAGGTGATTTTTTTTGTTCTTCTAACCTAATTAAGAGTCAGTGGCTAATTTTTTTCTTTGTTGGTTAGATTGGTCAACTAGGGCAACGTGTGGGAGATGGATTTGCAAAGACCGGCGCTCTCAAGTCGATGGAAGAGGTTTTAGAAGCCATGCGGGAGCAGAACTGGAAGGTTGTTTGTGAAGGTGCTAAGGATCTTGTAAGTTTTCCCTTTCTTCTACTGGCTATCCTCTAAATTATTGACATCCTGTTGCGTTATTTTTAGATTCTTCTTATCATTCGCCAAGCCCAGCTCATTCAACTCGACATTGGAAACAGCAAGCGCTACCAACAAGGACTCGACCTTCTAATTCGTGCGCACGAACGTACAGACGCACTTTTGAAAGATATTACTTCCGCTTTCGAGAATTGGAAGAAGAAGGCAGAGAGCTTGAAAGCTGCTGCCAAGGCGAAGAAAGCTGCTGACTGTGAGGGGGATAAAGGGAAAGGCCGTGAGCTTTTTAGTAGTTCGGACTCTGAGGGCTCCGGCGAGGAGGACGAAGAAGATGAAGAGACACTTGTTGATTCTGAATCCGAGCTAGCCGGTCTACCAAAGACACCGGCAGGCAAAGAACATCGGTCAAAAGGTCAAGGTCTTTTAAATCGTCTTCGAGAGACGAAGTTGTTATTCCATCGAGTTCGCTTCTTGCAAGGAGACGCTTACCATTCTTTGGGGAATAAGAGGATGGAGGATGAGGCGTACGAAGAAGCTGAGCGAGTTCGGCGGGAGTTGTTACTGAGTGCGCAGTTCATCTTTGCTTATCTGAGCGTAGCTGACCGGGCTGCTACTCTCTTTCCCCAGGCGCTGAGAAAGATGCAAAGTCCGCTATGAAGGACCTCATGACAAATTCGGCGGCAAAAAAGGTTACACAGAGGTCACTGCAGACTAAAATGCCCCTCTTGGAGCCTGGCAGTATCCGGACTGAAATCCTTGTACGTGTTTTTCTTGTCATCCATTTTTGATCACATGAATTGAGGTCCTGTGTAGGTCGAAGAGGCTGAGGAAATTATTGATGATATCATTAACGAACAAGGCGCGCTTCTATGGGAGTGGAGGTCAGAGATCAAGACACTCCTTACTGCCCCCCTCAATAGTAACGAAGGTGAGGGAGATTCGCAAGGTGATGACGGTCAAGGTGGTGCAGACGGGGCAGAGTATCAGAGGTCATTGGACAGTCAAGTTTGTTTCTAGCCTATTTCCGCTTTTTGAAGTTCTAAATTTTTGTGTACACAGATTCGAGTTGAACTGTTCATGCAACAATATAATGCTCTTATTGCCGACCGAAAGGCTCGCTACGTCGCTGAGCGGACGCTTCTCAACCAGCACGATCAAAGGTATGTTCCTTTTGTTTGTTTCTTATACCTCCTGACGCCGCATAGAGAAAAGAGGCTGCGTAGGACTCAGGCTGCTATCAAAGCCGCTGCAGATGCGGACATGGAAGAAAATCCTCTCCGAGATGTCGAACTTCCTCCTGAGCAACAAGTTGTTAAGTCAGAATTGAAAGAGAAGAGGACCAATTTGTTAGAGCTTCATCAAGGGAGGGCTCTGCGATCCGTAAGCCAACTCGCGCTACTAGGAGGACGTCTTGGGATTAATTCTCCCGAATTTAGATCGAGTTCGCAATGAGAGATGCACTACAGAAGATTCCAGATGGCAAAGCATATGATCCAGAGCGGAATCTCATCAAGATGAATTTGGAGGCGTTACATGCATATCTCGTAGATGAAGGTAACCACCCCTCTTCCCTGCCTCCCATCTACGATGAATGCTCATGATACCTATCCAGCTAAACTCATGGAAGCTCTCAATGCTGACCTAGCATTGATGCGCAAGGCCTTCAGTAAGTTGCCACGCTCTCTTCCCGTCAACGTTCATCTCACCATGCCATAATAGACCAGCGAATTCTGTACTTCCGTCAACTCCAAGAAATTTCTGACTCAGTTGCCGAAGTTGGTCCAGAGGAGGGCCATACCATTGCAGAGTCCGTCGAGATGTCCAGTGAGGATGAACGAGGCGTGGAGGGAGGCATTAAAATGGCCCGTGCAAGACAACGCTACCTGGACAACCTTGCGAAGAATAAGGGTAAAGGAGAGGACGATGATGAAGAACAGTGTTGCATTGTGTGTAGTTGTGAGTTTGTCCGGGGGTATCTGACGCAATGGTGGGTTCTTGATTTTTCATATTCTCCATGTGCCTAATCTTTCTTGTTTCTTTCTTAGTGCGCATGTATTCTGTGAGGTTCGTTCCATCCCCCCTGTTCATTCATAGCAGTAGTCTTATTGCCCCCGTTATAGCCTTGCCTGAAAGCCTGGATGAGTCGAGGTGGTGCACGCTTATGTCCCGTCTGTCGAAGTCCTGTCGACGTAAATAATATGCAAGCTTTCACAACGGACGAACCTCAAGCACCTCCTCCGCCCCAAATTGTCAACGGAGTATACGTTCCTAAATCTCGGCGTGTCATCGAGTACAACATCATGGGTACGTCTCCAGCTCTCGACTCTTCCTTCTGATGATGTTTAAATGGCCTTAAAGACCGTAATCTCTTCGCCATCATTCAAAACCAAGAGTCCTACGGGGACTTTGGCAACAAAGTGCAGAGTGTGGTACGCCACTTGCTCTATCTTCAGGACGCCGAGCCTGGTTGCAAGAGCATCGTTTTCTCGGCATGGGCAGATTCACTGCTGAGTTAGTTTCCCGTCTCTCTTTCTTTTCTTGTTGCCTTAATTCCTTTCTAGTCATGCAGCAAGCCCTGGCCCAAAACGGCATCAAGTCAATACGTATTGATCAGAGCCGCGGGAAAATCCCTGCACCTCAACGATTCAAGGATGAAGAAGACATCTCGGTTCTTCTCCTTCATGGAGAACGTGAGAACGCTGGACTGAATGTTACTTGCGCGTCCCGTGTGTTTTTATTGGAAAGCGTCGTACATCACGGCTTTGAGATTCAGGCTATTGCCAGAATTGACCGAATGGGTCAAAAAAAGCCTACAGAAGGCAAGCGATTTGTTTATTCCCGCTAGTAATGATTTCTAATTAACCACCAAGTGTACTGCTATTATGCTGAAAATACGCTCGAGAAAAACATTCTTGATCTTGCCGCCAAGAAAGGACTATCACTGTACACCAAAGACAACTCTGTTGGAACCCTTGATTCTTCCTTCGCTGCAAAAGAAGAGCAAAGTCAGGAAGTTGAGGCTCCGAATACGTCCAAGACAAAGAAGGCCAAGGCTGTTATGAAGGGCGACTTTGTTATGAAGTGAGCTGTTCATTCTTTGTTGCGATTAGTCCATCCTTCTAACCTCTGCTCAATAGGATGGAGGATATGCAAGCTATCCTATGGCCACATATGTTTGAAGACGTCGAGTATTTGATTGATCCGGAGGATGTTGATATGCACGATGGGACGAGTAGCTCGTCCTCTCTCGAAGTTGTTGCTGGGCCGTCGAACCTTCAACGCTAAATGTACTTGCAAGATCTCCGATTTATTATTTTTAGATAGAATTTTCCTTTTGTTTTTTGTGCTGCATCTTTGGACTTATGTGTATATGTATTTTGGAGAAAGGTGGTTCAATAAATAATGTATAAGTATGTACATATAATATATGGGCGTCGCTCGCAAATGTGCCAACTAATTACACAGCTCACATCACCAAGTTCATTCTTCCATCGTCCTTGCCGCGAACCAAATTACAGCCCACTTCTAGCTTTTCCACGGAGTCTTGGGAAAGGGAGCCCAGGACACACCTTCATCCACATCTCTTGGAGTCTTTTCACTCTTGGGACTTTGCTATCAAAGGTTAGGATGTTATCCTGACCCTGGGGAATCTCATATCCATAAACAGAAGTCTTCAAATCTGATCCCCCCAAGGGTCTTTCCATTGAAAACTCTTGCCGAGTACCCAAGCTCCAAGGGTGCCTGGTTTTCACCACCAATCTCTCCAACGACGATATACCGTTTCCTTCCTTCCACAATCTTCCAAATATCTCCTCGGCAGTGGGGATAGTGATAGGCATTTGTAACCACAGTGTCTTCTCCCACTCTTCAATCTCTTTTTTGGGTAGCTTTAATTGTCCATTGATGTCGCTGCCTTCTTGTATTTCCATCAGTGATTCCTTTGGGTTAAAGAAACTAAATCCACTGCCAAAGTTCAACGTCAAATGACGTAAACTTGGTGGGAAAGTCGTGAGAATATCCAATGCTTCGTCATTTGCCCGTCCGACGCAAAGAGAAAGGCGTTGGAGTATCGGACATTTGTCTCTAATGATAGGAATGCTATCCCTTCCAGTGGAGCAAGACGTTGGATTCACATCACCATAGACGCGTGGGAGGTCGTTCCGGAGATCGAGGCTGTTCAAGGTTGGTCCATGGGCGTCCAGAAAACCGGCAAGAATGGTCTCCGGAATTGGACTGACAGTTCGTAGAGTGAAGCTCTCGAGAGATGTACCTGTGCACCTGTCCAGAAGAAATGAACTAAGAACAGACTCTGGGTTTTGTTCGTAAATTTCAAGGGCAAGGTGGCGGAGGGCTGTGAAACTGAGATGACTATGGACGGGAGGTGTACGAGAGGGGAGTGGAAGTCTTGTCTCCAATCGTTCTAAACAAACTGGATCAAGGATGGTTATGCAATGCTCGACAAAATCCGAATGAGCAATTGTTAAATCCAGCTCGCGAAAGCGTCGGGTTTGCGGTTGTATCTCGCTATTAGGCAGCCTGAATGTCTGCTCCGCCAGAGCCATAGTCTGATCATGACCAGACCAAGCATTTCCGCATTTGGATTTCCCCGTTTTCTGAGAGGGTGCATACACTGCAAGTTTCTCCAACCGGGGAGCCAGAGAAACTAAACGACGGAGTGCGATGAATGTAAAATCATGCGGACCTGCATTGTTGACAACGTGAAGCTCCTTGAGAAGAGGTGTTCTAGCAAGGAGTTCTTCTTCGCTATTCAAATTTACATCCCTCCGTCCCATACTCCAATGTTCGATGACAAGCCGGATGTTAGGCGTATGGGTCTCCAACGTACGAAGAAAATTTTCAGGAAATCGGATGTAAGGGATCGAGAAAACGAGCTGGGAAAGATTCTTTGTTCGGGAGACAAGGGAGAGGAAAAGTGTCCAAGTTTCTGGGTTGACGGCCTGAAACCATGGCTTATTTTCTACTCTTTTCCAAAGTCGAAGGTGGCGAATGGCCACTAAGACCCAAGAAAAATCACTGTGCGGGCGCATCCAAGTTTGAATTCGGTCTACGTCTTCAGGTTTTAACCCCTCATTGAGATCGAAAGAACACTCCCGATAGATGAACGGGAGAGTAATTGAATGAAAGCTGTTGTTGACAATATTAAGAGAAAATATAGTGGGACGGTCCACATCGTGAACCTGAGATGAATGGAAAAATGGAGGTTATGAATTAGAAGCCCAGGTTACAAGTTAAATACGTACAAAGTGGACAATTTCGTTCAAGACGTCGTGACTCAGTTTGCGAGACATGCTACAGCAAGAGGATATTGGTTCAGGGTAGCATAGACTGGAAGCGTTATCAGATATAAAAATCAGGAATAGGGATCTCGGGATTGGTGATTGCCAGCGGGTTGTAAGTAGTGACTGTGGTGGCAGGAAAGAAGAAGGTTCCTCGGTAAGCGCTGAAGGTGCTTGCACTTTCCACCGTCTGCTGCATTTCTGAAGATGAGTCGAGCAATCATGATGGAATACATTCCCTGGTAAGAATGAAGTGCTGCTGCTGCAGAGCTAAAGACACGAGACAGTCTAGATACGGCGCAAATGTAGAGTTTTAGAGAAGCACGGTGTAAATATAAATATTGAACAAGGACGAGAATCGTGTACCGTGACTAAACGAGGACCCATAGTGTCGACCCTCAGATAAGGTGTTGACCGACACATTGCCATGAATTCCACAAAAGCTGATTGTGACCTCGGTCTTGTTGAGCAATCAAAAGAGAGAACCATCGATAATATAGGACACTCTGATGAGAAAAGGACAAATCAAGTGCCGAGACCCTTCTCAACTCAAGTCAATGCCTATAAGGAACTAAAACCCCCCATTGAATATTGAGCAGGCTTGAGAGGTGTACTCGATGAATATGGAGGTCTCAAAGGAAAGCATTTTTAAGTCACAGCCCGGCTAGCTCAATCGGATAGAGCGTCAGACTCTTAATCTGAAGGCTGCGAGTTCGACCCTCGCGTTGGGCTAGAGGAAACCCTTTTTTCTTTGGCGGTCCTTTCTTCAGTCTGGGATGGCTCAGTTTGTATTAAATAGTACCATCAGATTAAAGTCACAATCCATATAAATCCAGCTAGGACGGTGGTATACTAACACGTTCTTTGACTGTACCCTCTGTCTTTTCCCCCCTCTACGCTCTCAAGGACACTCGACAGCTAGACAGTAAATTTCCTGTTAAACGTACACTACTACCTCCCTTTGGCGAATTTGAAAGAACTTATCTGTTACGAACGGTTCACAACATTCAAATACCCAAACATAAATTTATGAGCCTTCCTTACATCCATCAAGATCAAAAGTTAAGTTCAATATGTACAAGGTAAAGTCAAACGCCAGTCACATTGGAAATACAAATGTCCGATAGATTGGTACGTTATGAGAGAATATTGAACAAGCTCCCGTCACTTGAAGGAATCAGGTCAGGTTATGGAGGTAGTCAGATGGGCACTCTAACATGTGTGTTCCTAGGCGGGAGTGCTCGACGGTGGAGGCTGCTGTGTGAAAACGACGGTGGTGGTATAGTCCGAAATGAAAGGAGAATGATCGAGGAGAGTATGGACAACTTTCTTGGCCGTGATAACTGTAGGCTCAGAAATGGTGGCTGCGCCTTGAGACGCCTGAGGCAACTGTGCTGAAGATGAATGGGAAGCAAAAGGAGGGCGTAAGAAAGATACGAACAGCAAGAACTGAAGAGGAAGCAATCAATGCTACGAGGACAGATTTGAAGAGCATGGTGAAGGATTGACGAAAAATGTTCTGGGAAGGTAAGTGAAGAAAGAAGGACGGGCCCACTCGACGAGTTGTTATAACTTATTCGATATTGATAAAAAGTGCCTCAATAAAATTTGGCCGTTCAGACGGATCCAAGAAGTTCATTGGCACTTGTGTCACTCTAACCAAAGGTTGCAAATCCAAGAGGGCGTGCGTTGTTTAGGATGTCCATCCGCAGTCACAATCACCTAATGAGTCGGAGGAAGAGTGACACAATCTGCTGCGAGGTCCGAAAGACCGCTGAAATACGAACAAGGAGGGATGAAAGGTATGCTACTGCGGACGACATATAGCAACGTTCGGGGTCGGGACAGCGGCTCTCGAGGCGATAATTTTCGACCATCCATATCTGTTGAACAAGATGGAAACTTACACTATCCTGGAAAGAAATATGAGACTCTTTTCACTTGAATGAGATTCAAGAAAGCCGTCCTGAAGCCCCGTTCGTTGTGTTTGAAAATGTCATAAAACCTTTGACCATATAAACAAAAGAGACGCGAAATTTGTTGGAAATAAACTCAGAAAGTGGTTGAAGCTTGCCTGCAGACTACGGAATGCAATGCACGTTACAACCGCGAAGACTGTTGGCTCGAATGGATGAGTATGCTAGAGAAGCTTCTTTGCGAGTGTTAGGCGCTTCTTTTTTGCACCTGAGCTTCGGCCATCACTACTGAAACCAAAGTATGGCGCGGACAATCGCAGCATCATGCACAGGATTTTCTAAACCACTAAAGTGCCTCTCAAGAAGAGACAGAGGTATTTTCGGTTGATCCGACAGAAAGCACATTACCTCTTCCTCACGCTTTGCGCCCTTGATCTTCATGCTTTTATGCACCGAGCTCCTCTGATCTCTGCTTCTGCATATAAGCCAGCTACCTTGCTTGTTGAAATTGTAAATTTGTTCCACAGTCAACACCTGCCCCTCTTCTGTAAAATGTCTTTCTTTTCTACCTTGCCTCACACCTTGATTCTTCTTGTTACCTCTGCCTTGGTCAGAGCTGCCATTGGTCCTGTCACAGACCTCACTCTCGTTGCAAGTAACGTAGCCCCGGATGGTGATGCATTTGCTCGAGATGGTATGCGCGGCTTTCAAACTGACTTGTTGAACACACTCACACCCCCATGCAGCAATCGTATTCTCTGAAGGTGGCTCTGCCGTGGGTCCCCTCATCACTGGAAGCAAAGGCGATGCCTTTCAAATTAATGTGGTGAACAATTTGGACAACTCGAACATGCGCCAGTCCACATCTATCCATTGGCATGGAATCTTGCAATCCGGAGGTTTGTCCACTGCGCACTCATATCGAGAGTTCTTCATTATTTATATGTCTTTTAGGTTCCAATTGGGCCGGTATAATCATTGTCCCTTAAATTTAAGGAAGTTTACTCATTGGTCTTCAACTTTAGATGGCCCTGCCTTTGTGACCCAATGCCCAATTGCTCCTCAAGACTCTTTCTTGTATTCAGTAAGTATAAAAATTATATTTAATTGCGCGAGCTGAATTTTTTCAGTTCCAAGAAGCTGATCAGGCTGGGACGTTCTGGTATCATAGGTATTTCTCATGCTCTATTCCTTAACAGCAGCTACTCACGCTGATTTAATTAACTCAGTCACCTCTCCACTCAATATTGCGATGGAGCCCGCGGACCTTTTGTCATTTACGACACAGCAGTATGGTCTCGCTCACTCCTGTCAAACGCTCCTCTGATGTTCCTTCAGGATCCTCACGCCTCTCTTTACGATGTAGACGATGAATCTACTGTCATTACGCTCGCTGACTGGTACCACGCGTTTGCGGAGGTAATCCATTCAATTTCTTTCCTCTGTCATTTTCCATTGATCCTCTTTTTTTTGTAGACTATTGTCATTGGCGCCTCAGATACCACTCTCATCAATGGTCTTGGTCGATATGCTGGTGATGGGGGAACAGCCTCGAATCTCACTGTTATTTCAGTAGAGCAGGGAAAACGGTATTGGTCTTCTCAATGTCATCTACCTTTTCTATCTAAGTCTGTTTCAGCTATCGCCTTCGTTTTATCAACATTGCTTGCGATCCATATTTCACCGTCAGCATTGACGGACACACAAATTTAACCATTATTGAAGCAGATGCAGTCAACACAGTCGAAGTGGCTGTGGATTCTTTCGATGTCAGTGCTCTCTCTATTTCTTTCGCACTCAGTGTAAACTGAATTGGTTCAGATATTTGCTGGACAGCGATACAGCGTCATCCTTACTGCTGACCAAGATGTTGGAAATTACTGTGAGCTCTCATCAGCCAACATTTCACTAAAATTTACACTTTCGAAGGGATTCGCGCCGCACCTCTTGGTGTCAGCACCTTCCAAGGTGGTATCGATTCTGCTATTCTCCGTTACGTTGGGGCTGAGGATGAAGAGCCTACAACCACGCAGGATACAGCATCTAACAAGCTGTCTGAACAAAGTCTTACACCCCTTGAAAATGCTGGTGCTCCTGGTATCCACGTTCGTGGTTCCGCAGACGTTGTCCACACACTCGATATGGCTTTTGTTGGTTCTTCTCTGTCGTTTACCATTGATGGGGCAACCTTTACTCCGTATGTGATCCTTCCTGAGGTTCAGACTTCTTCGATTGAAATGCCGTCAGCCCCACGGTTCCAGTGCTAACTCAGATTCTGAGTGGATCACTGACCGCTCAGGAGCTTCTCCCAGAAGGGTCATTCATCGAAATTAGCCAGGGCGATATCGTTGAAATCAATCTGCCTGTTTCCAATGTTGCTGCAGTTGGTGGTCCCCATGTAAGCTTCTCGTCTCCCTCTTTCAAAGTTAATATCTGACCCATTGTCAGCCTTTCCATTTGTGAGACAGATACTCCACTCTCTTCGTTTCCATGGTCTCACATATTTAGGCATGGTCATACCTTTGACGTCATCCGTTCTGCCGGCAGTACTTCAGACAACTACGATAATCCAGTATGCCATTTTAAGTACTTCCCCCATCCCAACTAATATTTTTCTACCAGCCCCGCCGGGATGTTGTCTCGACTGGAACTTCCAGTACTGATAATGTGACCATTCGTTTCCAGTATGTTTTGTTCTGTTGCTCCTTTTATTTTAAACTTATAGTCTTATTAGAGCGGATAACCCGTAAGTCATTAGCGGTTGTTCTCCCTGTTTAGCTCACTTTTCGCCAGAGGGCCTTGGTTCCTTCACTGCCACATTGATTGGCACCTTGAGCTTGGCTTTGCGGTATACCACTTACTTAAGGTCGTTCATACTAAATCTTACTCCATTCTTTCTTCTTTAGATTGTCTTTGCCGAGTCCGCTGATCAGATTGCCTCGTCTGTTACCCCTACTGGTGAGCCATCGTCATTTCACTCCTTTTGTCCAAGACTTAATTCTATAATCTAGATCAATGGGACTCCTTGTGTTCAACGTAAGTGTAGTTTACCATCTGGAGGCCCTTTTTTAACGTCCAACAAATAGTTACGATGCTCTCGACTCTTCTCTGCAGTAACCGTTCTACGGAACATTTGGGACCCTTGTCCGGAAATAATTGTACTAAAAAGCTTCCCATACTCAAAGGACTTATTTCCCGTTCCTTTTTCCCTTCATTGCTTTGCCACAATCTCATACAAATGATTCCTTTGCGTACCTCCCGGACATCAAATCATTCATCAAACTTGCCCTACAAGTTTTGAACTTTTTTAAAGATGCCGAAATATGAAGAGAGCTCCAAACATTCGGCTTGGTCGACTGAATCCTCAGGGTGGGTGTCTCGGCAACTTCCCAATAAAAAAATTCTTCAAATAAGCATCCCGGACAGCTTTAAGGGACAACTCCACTGGACACTGAGTGTGCTAGTTCTGTGTTCTATCAGAGTATGTACAACCATTGAGCACGCCACAAACCCACCAATAGATTCAACCTGCAATTGAGCCTCTCTCCAAGCCGTTTCTAAAAGTTCTAATGAAATTGCGGAAGTTATGGGAGTCTACTTGATTGTCACGACCAACTTATACGCTCAAAATGCAAGCCAGTAAACACATCAGCTTTTGAGACTGTCAGGGGAAACATGATTGCTAGACCCAGTATGAACCTTATTTGAGGGAAGGTTTTATTGGGGTGGCGCTAAACACCCTAACGGCCGCCCTATGATGCACCTTGCTTTCCACTTCCTTGGTCTTTCACTGTGTTCACTCGTCAGCACCCCAATTAAGAACACTTCACACAACGACTGCCGTAACTCTTGTTATGCTAAAACTTCCAGATATTCGTTCGCTCCAAACCTAAACCAGGAGTATTGAGAAATGCTAGAGCAATGATAAAACATCCCGCCCGCACGTCGTGACCGTCGTTGCATTCTATGTTTACAACTTTCGGCCGCCTTCCAACCGATGCGGTAACTTATTGAGATTTGCTTCCTCAAATGTCTCTGAGTCCATAGAATCCTTCGGCCTCCTCCCTGACGAACATTTGCTCGAGACCCTAGCCCAAAATATAATTTCTCGCCACCGGCACGCAAAACCTTGTTCATTTCGGGCTCCGAGCTCCCAGTTGCGGCTAGCCCCGTAGATTAGGACCCAGGTCTCAGAGAGATGTGCGCAAAATCCAGAGGTTCCAAGCGGAGTAAAAAAAAATCCCCAGCTCATATTTGTGGAGACGTCCTCAATTACACACTTGATTTGAAGCCTATTTGTTTCACCCTTTTGCCAGTCAAGTCGTTCGTTCTGCTCGGGTCGACGACATTTATTCTCAACATGTGGAGCTCTTTCTTTTTGAATTCCAGGCACCGGCGCATGCAAGTAATCTTCACACAACTACCTTCCTAATCCCACGCCAAACTTGCCATCATGTCGTCTGTTATTTAAACGGGGGAAGGCTGGGAAACGCAGTTTTGTTCCTCTTCCCTTGCGCCTTTGCCAAGCATGGGCGGTTTGGATACCACGTAAGTAAGAAGCCGCTCTCTCTTTTTCAGCAAAGTCCAACATTTGTTTTTAGCCTGGGTGCACTTTTCATTGGTGCGTGTTTTCGTAAATGTTTCACGCCCCCCCTTCTCATCTAGGTTTCAGGTCTTATTCTTGTTTCTGTCCTTCATGGTGGTAAATACCTGTTTCCTGGTATTTGATAGGCCTCATTGTTTTAGTCACGCTTGCCCAGGGATGGTACTTTTTCAGTAACCAAGGGGTAAAATTTAAAGATTCTGTATATGTGAAGTTACTGGTTGGTGCTAGACTTCGATTAGTTTATAAAATTAACTGAATGATCCTGAGGTTCTATTGGTTGTGGCCCTGGACTTTGTTCATCAGGTGTGCACTGCACACTATAGTACGTTTCATTCTCTTTTTTGTGCTATCGGCTTATTTAGCCAGTGTACACCTTCTGTGTCACACGATTTGGAGATCTTCCAGGCCTAGCTATTCTACCTCCGTGAGTATTTCCCAACAGCGATCCTTACAGCATTCTCATGCTTGAACTTGTAGGAGCTATCTTGCACGAAATTCTCCTTTCACAATATGGTCGATGTCTAACCTTTCACTAGGGTCACGCATATCCTACCGGTTTTGTGACACTACTAGTACAAGGGTAAGGACATCCGTTCCTTGCACAATCCCTTATAAACCTTCAGTCTCCTCGTAGATTCTACGTGTGGCGCATATGGAAACGTACGTACTCCAGCCTCTCCTCACAAACTCTAACAGAACCGTTCAGTGAATAATAAACGTTGGGTACTTCCGACCCTGATAGTATGCTTCCTTATTTCGATTGCAACCTGTTTAATGACGCCAATCTAGCTCATTCCTGCATTCGTTCAAGAAGGTCAACATTCCGATTGACTCTACCTTGTGATCCGTTCCCTGACTAACTGCCTTACTTTAGGTGTTCAACTTTGTGAGCCTCCACGATTTAAAATTCCTGGGTGTCATGCTCACACTCAGCCTTAGATTCCATGTCTGTAATGTTCGTGTGCCGTTGGTTTCAACATACTCTTGAACTATATTGATTTTCTTCTAGCGGAAAAAATCCTAACGCAGCACAATTCACAACGACGTTGACGACTATTGTCATCGTGGTTAATGGGATAGGTGCCGGCGTCGATGTTACCATTGCATTGGTGATGCTGTATTTACTCGGGACAAAAAAGACCAAATTTTCGAGGTACATTCGATGCTATCAACCTCTTTTTTTCTCCTCTGACCTGATCTCTACTAGAACAAATCATATCCTTTTTTCCATTGTGTGTTGCTCTTTATGCATACTGCTCTGAGATTTACGTTTTTGTCAGGCTATCCATTCAGTCACTACTGGTGCCGTCACAAGCATCTGCGCAATTCTTGTGGTGACAACAGCACTTGCACTTCCTAAAACTGAATATGTCCTCATGTTCTATGGGCTACTCACACGAAGTAAGTTCTTTCTTCAAATATCTACTACGATCCTCAAATAGCTTTCTCGAGTGTACTCAAATTCGTTGCTGGCAACTCTAAACATCCGCAACTCCATCCGAGAGGCATCATATGGGCCGCATACAACAGGTTCCATGCTAGAAACGCGCGTTAAAACCACGAATCTTCGAGAAGACAGTTCATATGGGCCGGAAGATCTAACGAATGGTCCACGAGCTTCAAGCTCCAAAAATCCTCATCGAGGAATTGCAGTTAAGGTTGACACACAGACAGAGGTCATGGGATATTAGAGAGGCTCCCTAGTAGTCTATATGCTGAATTTTATTCATCTTTTATGGTTGAAACCCGCTCAGAAACAGTTGAGGTTTCGGCCCGAAGGTATTGGGGTTGGGAAAAATTTTGGGGTGACCCGCACACAAGTCAGATGGGCACCTTACAAGCAGTCCAGCACGAACTGCACGTCATTACTTGAATGCAGCAGCCCAAATTGAAGTACATCGCTGCCTACAAAACTCTCTTTCGTGAATTGTAAGATCTCAATGGCCATATTGCAATACAAAGAAGAGTAATTCAAATGGTAAGTACCAATAACCTCGAAGGCATCTCTAGTCTAGCTTGGAACGACAACCAGGTCTCTACCGAGCTCGATTTTTACCGGTGCACTTCGACATTCTGCTCCTTTTCCATCCTTCCATGACAGCATTCCAGTCAGACCTCCTTCCACCTCAAACCTCAAAACAATGTCCAACTTGACTTTCCAGAACCAATTTCCCTCAAGTGAGTGGCCATCAGCCTTTATGGCTGATTGCTTCAGGTCGCGCATTGGGACACAAAGAGTGGTTGTTTTGACGAAGTTGGTGGCTACGGAAAAAAAAGAACGGCCATAAGTTCACGCGGAATGACAGGGCTGTGTAAAACGAACCAGATTCTTCGTCCATCCAGAGAGGTTTCTTGACCTGATTCGTTTTGCGTACACCAAGATAGCGAATCAGGTCGACACGTAGCTCTTGGGCGAGGAACTGTACTGTCGTAAACACTTTCTCAATGGCCGTCCTCCACTCCTTTAGCTCAGTTGAGATTTGGGAGCCCTACAACCCGCAAAAACAACAAAATCAGAGCCAGTACACAAGAGAGTTAATATGCCAATACCTTCAACAATATCGGGTAGAACTGTCCACCAATCCACCAATTTCCGTCAGCCCGCTGAACCTTCTTATCAGCTCGCAAATCGTGTTCCCGCTCTCGCTCAAACGGAACTTCCTTCTCAATTCCAAAAGTAAACGGGGAAACAAGAACGGGTGTTCCCCCTCCGAGATGATAGCAGAGGGCTCCCTCTGGCGTGACTTTTGGGAGACTGGTGAGAGAACAAAAGTCAACAGATGAGTAATAGTTGAGGATTGAAATGGACGTACAACGCAGGTTCGGGCCGGTAAACATGCAATCCGCGAGCCTCGAGATATGCTCGGAGTCGTGTATAAACGTAGTTATTTGACATCAAGCCGCCCGTCAAAATGAATGACTGAATCCAAGTTAGTTGAGATAGAGCGCGAAATAAGTACAATAAAAACTCACAGAAATGCTGCTTGTTGCAGAGTAGGCTAGAATTTCCGTTTGCTTCAAAATCGCGTCAAGAACTACATCAAAGAAAGATGCAACAATTTCACTAATGGATGGGTGCCGTCAATATTACACCTCCTTTGAGGCAAAAGATGTATGCGTACGGGTTTAGCAAGAGAATCCCGTCCTTGACTTCGCTTGGAGTGTGCGAAATGTTGGTGGGGCCAACTTGCAGTGACAAAGGAGTTGTGGAACATGTGGAGAAATATGGCTTGATATTCTCGTTGAACATCCAACTGCCTTCTCAATATTGTCGGGACTTGAGAGTCTTGAATCCTTGAGTTGCGCTTGAAAAAAAAAAAATCAGAACATGTAAGGCAGCGAAACAAAAAAATTTACGGACTACGGAGGTACTGTCGAAGTTCTTCAGACACTGAGGTAGAGCCACAAAGTAGGTCTGTTCACGCTCATATCAGTACAAAGCCATAAACTGAGAAGGTGAGACCCACTCCGTGGAGGCGTAAGCTCTGTAAACGAGAAACGACCAGAAAATTCGTGATCCACAAACGTTGGCGAGTAAGATGAAAATTTTGTTATCTTCGCTAGAGAGGGTATGAGTGCTAAGCGGGAGAATATTTTAGGGATGGCTCACCAGAAGAGTCGACGACAATGATACCCTGCCCGTCCTAGAAATTCGTGAGAAGAGAGTACAGAAGCAAAGGAGCAATGTACCTGAAAGATGGGTAGCTTTGGGGACCAGTGCATCGAGTAATGTAAAGCGGCGTCTCCCTCAGTCACAAAATGTAAACCCTTGTAATTCACATCCGGAATCACCTTCGCTTTCCACAGAGCCATTGGTAGTATCTCTCGTGCTTCCGCTTCCCACCCATTGGGATATGTTACAACAAACTGTGGTGTGCCTTGAATGACAGTCTCGTTCCATAAGGCAGCACCGTGCTCGATTTTCTGCTCAATGAAATGGTGAGCATCCTCCACGAGATGTTTGAAGAGATCCGCAAAAATCTGGACCTTCGATAAGAGCGGAGGCAGTGTGGGATGTAACGCAGAAAATTCCACAGAAGTGGCAGGCGCGAGAAAGAATTTGGAGCTGGTTGGAAATTCATCAGCTAGTCGCACAACGATATAGAAAGGACATACTTTGCAACTCGAACACAATTCAAGTCTTTCGATGGTGGGCTGATGGCTCCCACTCCGAAGGCACACAGACTGAGCAGTCCGTCGTAATAAGCCAGAGACGGCACACGGTATTCATACGGCGAGTCTGGAGTCCTATGAAACGAGCAAAATAAGGCATGGTGGAAACAAAATAAGACCAAAACAAGGCCGCACCTAGACACGGTTTGTGGAGTAGGAGATTCGCCAGGTTGCAGAACTGCGAAACTGATGGCACTCGAGCTTACGCCCAGGTCAATGCCAAAGGCGATGCCCCGCGAAGGACGACTGTACGTGGGGAGTGGAGAGTTCATGGCGGAAAGGATCAAGTTTTCGCCTTGCGTTTAGAAGAATTCAAAATGCCGCTAAGCTGCCGTGGATGGTACGGAGAGAGTGGCATTGTGAATGCACGAGTTTGAAGGCAGGAGGCAGAAGTGACGCCCAGTGCCATGCGAAGCGCTTATCCTTAGTGCATCCTCGTTCACGAGCACGCTAAATCTACTAGCGTCCGTGTCATTCCCCATAAATCCTTCACTGATCACTAATCTACATGAATTTGAACTCTTCCCGCGATGAAGATAATCCAAGCAGGACCGACCCTTCCCGCTCCCATTTTCTTTCAAGTACCCCAGACTCCTGTTAGCCCAGTTGACTCTGCTTCTACGCCTATTTCGCTGGTTAATATGAACCGGGGTGATGAACAATCAGAAGAAATACTACTTTCGCCGCCGCCAGACCCACGACGTGGTTCTCTGCCACTTCCTTCAACTCTCCTCGAACAGCATATCGCGAGCCTGGAAGCAGAATGCCTCCGCTACGCTACGACGCCTCCCTGCTACTTTTCTTCTCGCCTCGCTAGAGATAACGTTGAACGTCTCAATATCGAGATCTTTCACATTTCGCAATACCTGGCTCTCGCTAGCTTTCCAGACGGAGCGGAGACAGTCTCGACAGTTGCACGAGAGTTTACTGAAACTATTTTGGGTGAAGAGCTTTCCAAGAGGTTCTTTTGTTGGGTACGGGGCGGCCACCAATCCCTCGTCCCACTGCGGATAATATTGCAACACACCCTCGCCACCTTATGCGCCCAAATAATGGAATGTACTATTCTCGACTCTGGTTAGAATCATTTTCATCTCTCATCACTCTCCACAAGATTGACTATCCCATCAGACGTCGACTTAGTTGTTGCAACGGCTCGACACAGCGTGACGACAGTCACAAAATTTCTGTTGTGTATCCTTCTCGTATCCTGCCGGGGCACACATTCATCTGTGCTTATCACCAACTGCACCTCTCACATCTGCACGCTTGTATCTCTGAGCTGTAGTCTCAACCGCGCTCTCAGGGAAAACCCAGATATTCGCCTCATTGGTGCAACTATTGGTAGCGCTTTTGATAAAAAAAGTATGACTAAAGAAGATGGGATCGAAGGTACGCAAGTCGGAGCGTCAACAGGTGTAGGGCTAGGTCACGAGAATGAGTTTGGTCGAGTTGATTGTTTTTCAGTTACATGTCCCGTAGTCACAGGGAATTTCTGTACTGTTACCGAGACCACTTAGTCAGAAGACCTCTTCATTTTACATGCTGTTTGATTGTTCTTTAAAGACTAAACAACGGCAATTAGCGAAATACCAATGTGTTGAGGTACGACTGCAAGGTCGTCTAAGTATATCTTACATCTGGAATTCTAAGTTGTTCGAGAATATTAGAGTTTTGACCGGCATAAGAATATTTTCCATAGATAGACATCCCTTGGAAATTGTCCTGGAGGAAAGTACGAAATGTAAGAGGACAAACGGCCAGCGCTTGCTGAAACCCTTCTTGATCCTGACGTTCGTAATGTCCAGTGCAGGCGCGTTATCCAGTCCCCACCTACCCCGAAAGGCTTTATTTACGATTCGATTCTTCCCTTGACAACAATAATATTGGAAAACCGCCCCGACTTCCGTTTCTCCGAACACACATGCCTGACCCTGAAAATGAGCTCTGAATCTGCCCCTTGCTGGATGTGCTGCATTAACGGGAAAATCTTGCACATCATTCTCGCCCAATACTTGTACCTATATGCTCTGCATTCACTCAATCGACATCTCCACTACATCCATCCACACAGCAAGGTTTTGCGGTAGGTATCTCTCTCTCCACTCAAATCCCCGCCTGGGCTCTGACCCGTCGTTTAGCTCCAAACTTATGTCACTGGACTGTCCCGTACTTGGATTCCAGTAATACCACTCCCGCAGATCTATTTCCACCTTCTAGAAGGTACAAAAACGACCGTCGATTGAAAGCAACATGGCTTCCCTTTTATCCTCTCACCTCCCACTTCCCACCAAAACTAACCCGAGGACACCCATGTCAGAATGGACCCAGCACAATATGTGCACATAGTTTGTGGGATGTATGAGAATCGTAAGGCGATTCTGGTTAGTCACTTATTAAAGCCATAGTGCCAAAAGTACTTATTGCTTTTGGTCGCGCTTTTGAAGAATGTCGATGGTTAGTACGTCCTCATGCGCAATGTAACTTGCTCACTTTATGTTCCTTTTTTATAGTAGCTTCCACACAACTCTATGTGCATCTTCACGTCTTCTCAAATCTTCGCCGCCGTTGCTAATAAATCTCATTTAGTTACTCGAATACATCTCGACAGTTGGTTTGGAATCCAGAGTGATTTGGCACGCAAGATGGACTTGGAGCAAATTTCTTTTCCTAATCTCGCGTTATCCTGTCATTCTAGGCAGCGCTATCGAGCTTTCATGTACGTGACACTCGTCATTCATCACGAATTTTTTGCACACTTAATGTCGTCCTCAAGTTGAAACGGCGTGGGACTGGTCACCTAATGCATGCTATATCTCTTTGGGGGTCCTATCTGGTATGTTTATCCTCTAATTTGGAATATTCAGGATTTTAAGGGTACATTGATTGAGGCCTAAGAGGGCTCAGTCTGCTTGGTGCTGAAGGTTCGTCAAAATTACCCCATCAACCTCTTAACTGAAATAACCGATCACAGCAATATTTACCTTACGAACTTATGCTATCTACAACAACGCGCCAAAAGTCGGGTGGTTCCTGGGCGTCTTGTATACGGCTATGGCACTTGTGGCAATAGCTATTTTCGGTCTTTTCATCTATTATTCTGATAGTGAGTATCTTTTCGCCCTGCTTGCTTTGCTCTTGTGGAATGAGAGAGCTCTTCAGAAACTGGCTTCCCATGGCTACCTCCAGACTACCCTGGATGCTTGATCAAACCGCCGAAGCAAGACTTCCTTCTCACGATGTTCATTGTTCTAGCAGGATATGAAGCAATTATTGCCGGAATGATGCTCTTCGCTTGTTGGTTCTTTATTATTTATGCCGAAACTCTGGTCTAAATATTCATGTAGACCTATCTTCGCGAGGGAACTCGAAGCTTCACCGTATCATTTACACGGATGGTGAGCTCTTCTGGACACTTTTGTCTGGTCTACGTCTAATTTCTGCCTTCTCACGAAGCGGTGATCTTTTACTTGATCATCTTTGTCTCTTCCTTAATGAACATAATTACGATTGTTATACCGGTCAGTACCCTTATCCCATTATTCAAATAGCCATGCGCATTCTTACGTCTTCTCAGAGTGTTGCCCAGTACTCAATTGCCCAGTGAGCTTCGCTTTATTTATCGTTCATCCAGTCGGAAAACTCACCTGTTTTCCTTTTCAAAGTTTCCAACTTGTCATCCATTCGACTCTTGCATGTCGAGTAGTCTTACATATCCGCCAAGAAACCTTACCTGGTGGTGCAGCTCATATTCCTCTAGAAGTTCGCATTACACAAGATTCCGTTCGCTCCAGGGAAATTTCGGGAGTAGAAACGACTTTACATCGGGAAATGCATATTTGTCGAGAAGAGTTGACGACGTCGATGACAAGGCGCGAGATTCAAAGGAGCGGCCATTGCCTCGGAAGGGTACCTTGGATGAGATGGACATACTCTAGTTCTTATCACAGAACATGTTTTTATTTGGTACATCAACGGTAGTTTTGCTAAGGAAGTACACGTTTCTCTCGAATTGTAAATGAACGATTGGAGAAGGTGAACCCTAAAAGGTTCTCATTGATGGAGGAGGCGCTGAGCGCCTACCCTAATCTAACGACCATTGTGCCCTTACTCATCTTTTCATAGGACATGGCGCATCATTGCCAAACACTCAGATATCACTACAGTTTGGATGCCAGGATACTATTCTGCATGGCCACAGTGCTCAAAACTGCTCATACTATATTGCTTGGACTGGTGACTGAAAAAAATTATTCCTCCCCTCCCGTGGTTCTTTGAACTCCCTTAGTTCCTGTTCGCAGCTTCTAGGTCTTTTTTTGAGAGCACTTCGAAGCTTGAAGTCCACATGTCAAGAGCAGGTCAGGGCTTGCATCCATGTGTCCCTGCATCCTGGAGCGCCTGTTGGGCGTTTGTTCTTTTTGGCCGCCGTCTTGACATCCAATCAGCTTTTGTGCTCTTCTAAGACTACCACGATGTCTCAAGGTTACGACCATACCCTTGCACAAGCTGCTCCTGTAGTTACAATCCCTCAGATTGAGGTCCGTCCACTTATTCTGAATCTTTGTGCTCTGTTCCAATGCTGGTTCGTAGGCGGGCTAAGACGCAAAGCTTCTCGAATCAAACCAAATTCCTCGTCCTCCAGCCAACTCATTTGCGGCTCAGGATAAGGAACTAGCCCTTCGGGATACTCGTCCATTCTGGCGGACAAGAAAGGGGATTATGATCATCGCAGCCATTGTTATCATCGCCCTTGCTGCAGCTTTTGGAGGGACAGTTGGAGGAATACTTAGGAATCAGAGAAACGGCGGAGCGAAGGCTCTTTCCGAGGACAGTCAGAGTACCTCATCAACAACCGCTTCAACTTCAAGTGTCCTTGCACATCAAACCATCGAAATCTTAACGACTTCGTTGTTGGATAACGGCGGACTCACACTCGCGGTCCTCACCTTATCCGCTACTATTGAAATGTTCCAAACAGACCACCCTATCGACAGCCTTCATGCGTCACACCCCATTACCACAACCTTCGTGATTAAGCCAGAAGGCATCACTACAAAAGGCATCACTACAACAATCACAGCGTTCTTTCTACCCATTACAGAAGGGGCAGGTTCACCTACAGGGTTTAATAGTGTTTTGTCTCCTGGGCCAGGGAGTGAAACGGCGCTAAGTTCCCCATTTGCCTCTCCCACCTCACGGTCAGCATCGTGACTCCATAAAAACCTGGATCTTTATTTGAAGCACAGGCTACGTGTTTTTACGAGGTTTCTGGCTCGATATCTGCATTTTCACAAGCATTATATTCGAAAAATTTACCTATTTTAAAGTCTATCCGCCTTCTGCACTCAAGTCAGCGGGACTTGAGCACTAGACGGGCAGACATGGCCCGCCGCCTGCATCGTCGCCGGGAAGTTCGCTTTTCTTCACACTCTGGGCGGATATTTAAGGGATGGACGTTCTTTTGACAAAGACGAGGGTTTCGAACAGGTATTCAGAGAGAAAAAAATTAGTAGTTTACTACGCCAGTACAAGGCCGAATGAAGATGCTATGTACAAGGGCTTAATACACGGTTTATTTTTATAATGCTGCAGCCGAGTGTGAGGTTGTGAGGCAGGAGGGGCTAGGTAATTTGTCGTAGTCTTGAATGTGGAGTGGACAGCCAGGGGTAACCGCAGCAGCGGCAGATGTACATGCATAGGTACCTCGGAGGGAGAGGTGGGCGAGTTGGCCAACCTTACTTTTACAGGGGCGTTCGTTGCGCCGAGGCAGCGTCGAGACTGGTCCTTGTGATCGCTCTTCACGGAATAATTGACCAAGTCCACGAAGCTGACCTTTTCACAAACAATGGCCGTCTGAGTGATGGCATTCACTTCACTTTGCCATGAATTCTGCCTCTCCCGCCCTTGCCCTCCGGTTGGAATCTGGTCTTATGTGCAAACATGGACTGCTGCTGCTCTTCCATCTTCCCGTTAAATGCGGAAAATGACTGACTCTCTTCAACAGCGTTCACAAACTCATTGTGTAGCTTCCTCGGGCTCTCCAATGGAACGGGTCAAACTATGGTTCGAGACACACCTCCAAGCTCTTTTACTTGTCCTATCTTCCTGACATAATTTTAACTGACAACTATTTCGCTTCGTCATTTGATTCTAGTCGAAATATTGAATCTCATTTCCTGGCAAACCCGTTCCCACTGCTTCCCTGACGGATTCATAAACTGGAGCGCCTAGTCAGACAGCTCCAAGAACACGATGACTCACTCAATCATCACAACTATGACATATCTGGAAAACCCAGGCATCAGTGACTGCAGTAAAATATACTCCAAAAAGTAGGCAAGATGTCCCCATAACTAAGACTAACGAGCTAGCTTCTGCCAATGCTTTCCTTTCGTTAACGGCTGATGCATCTATTACCGACGCATATCAAGAACTGGAGACACTAAGCAATGAGATTTTCTAGTTTTCCCTGCAGCTTCCAGAGCGCCTTGTCTTTGACCGTTCTGCGCGGGCTTCTTTCTCTATTCGGTACCTTCCAGAACTGATCCCATTTTTTCTTCTTTTGATTCCCTCAAATCAATATTTCTTGTACTTTTGGGCAATTTGATATGATATTTTCTCTCCAATAGCGTTCTTCCAGTCATGAAGCGCAAACGATATGCACGCTTTCCTAGACACGCTTGCCAATTCTGCGGGATCAATTGTAAAATCAGTTTTCCGGATACATACAGTGAGAAGTAAATTGGTGTAAATTACCTCATTAGTCCTTAAGGAAGGAACTGAATGATTGTTCTAGACAGAGGATCGTCGGGAGAAGCTTGAACCTTTCATCGGGCAAAACATGCTTCCAGGCGATAGAAAACGTACTAACCAATTCTGTTGTATCTATGGTAGACTGCTATGTCGGAGATTGGGGGATTCCCCTTAAAATGCTTGGGACACGTTTTTGTCATCCATCTGCAGGGACTTGCGAAACAACACCAACTCTGTCTGGTGGCTGGATATCGTGAGGTTCTGAGGTTGTCTCACTGGTAGATCGTTTTCAACACACTGTAAAAGAAGGGTCCTCAGCAAAGGCAATGCTCCTTACTAGAATACTTGGGGTTGACATCGGGACCCGGCAGCAACCTCCAGGTGTGAGCAGGCGACTAACATGCTCAAACATTTAGGGAAGAACGAGGCTATATACAATCCAACAGATTCATATGTGTCAAGATCTTAGATGAGAAGCTCCGCAGGCGGTGAGTGGGCAGAATGACAGCCATAGAAGTGACGGAAAGCGCCGGTCGTGCTGTTTACAACCCAACTTCCACTGCCACCATGTTCATCCTCATGATCGATAGTCAGACTAAGACTCCCGAATGCTTATCTCACAAATACCTCCGCATATACGATATACCTTGTTTCGAAACCCTCGTTGTTCTGCCCTTTCTACAATGTGGCTGGTACCTGCCGTAGTAGCCTCAGCAGCTGCCGCATTCATATCCACTTCCTCTTCGCCTAATCAAGGAGAAAGGACTTCTGGATCTAATCCCACTACACAGTCTCAGAAGTCGTCGCACTCCGGTGACGCTCGTTCTGAGTCACAGGGTGGTCGTCGAGACATGGGAAATTCCTCACCACGCCAGGGGAAACCGGTTATGGAGTCTTCAGCTGCTTCTACATCTGCTTCTACATCTCAGAAGTTCTCCCACTCAGCTACAACTCGTTCGCAATCAAATGCTGCTAAAGCCCGTGAAGCTGAAAAAGAAAGCACAAATCCGCCTCCACCTGGCCTAGCGAAACAGACTCTCGAAACCGCCACTAACACTATGCCCCATGAACAAATACCCCCAGCTACTACACGCTTGGAGGAAGAAGCGTCTACTATTCCGAACAAGGCCTCTACTCGACCCAGTTCAAACTCTGCCAGAGCTGGGACTACCAAACCGTCCCAGAAGCCACATTATCCAACGGTTCCACCTTCGGAATTACAGGGGTCTCGAGTAGCAGAGATGAGAATGGCTTATCTTGCTCCTTCCCTGCCCACCCATGCGAAGTCCACCACTAGATCTACAGCCACCCCGCCGTCTCAAACACCGTCGCACCCCGTTGCGACGCGTTCACAGACACAGGCATCTCGAGCCCCAAGCAATTCACATTATCGTAATAGCCAGGATCGATTCCCCACTGTAGCTCGGAATGCACCGGATCCCGTTGCTGCTCGTTCGGAGACACAGGATTTCAGAGCTCGAGACACGGGGAAAATGGGTGCGTGTCCTTTAACTTACTCCGCTCCCTCAAAATTTACCAAGATCTTTTTTCGTCTCAGTCTATTCATCTGGAGCCAAAGCGGAACAACAGAACCGAGATGCCTCTTACCTTCAGCGCATCCAAGACCTAGAGCTACTTGTCAGGCAACGTGAAAATGAAATCGATTCTCTTCAAGCCCACAACCTTCGTACCTCCGAAAAATCTTATCGTTACGACAGTCAAATCCGCCATCTCCAAGACAGGGTTCAGGAACAAGAAATTACTCTTCAGAGCACACAGGAACTTCTCGATGTCAAAACAAAGGAATTGGCTGCTGCCAACGCATTTCTCACGTTGACTGACGGTGCCGCTGTTGCTGATGCTTGCAGAGAGCTCGAGAATCTCAACAGCGAGATTTTCCAGTTCGCAGCCTTAATCTCGGAGAGCCTTATCTTTGATTGTGCGGAAAGGTCTCCTGTTTCTGGCAAGGCTCAACGGATCCTAGGACATCCTCTTCACAAGGTGCTCTTGGAAGCTGATGCTGATTGTGTCATCTTAGCAGTCCAAGTTTCTATCCAAGCTGTCATAAGCACTCTCTGTAGTGAGGTTATATCCTCCTGGTGCGTGACTAAGGAGGATTTTTCAAATGATCTCAAAAAGCTTTACGAGTATTTCCATCACCAAGGTTTGTCTTAGTTTTTTTTCAGTTTCCTTCAACTGACTTGCGTTCAGGTCCCGCTCGAATTGCTGGAACTTGGAGGTCGCTTACTCGTGCTCGCGTCTCCCTCGCCGATTCGTTTGATTTCATTCGCAATGGCCTTGTTGAGGAATTTACCGCCGTAATCGCTGAGGTCCTGCTTCTCGCAGGTTGGTCAAAGTCCCCCTCCCTTGCCCAGAAGACTTTATTGGCGGATCATAAGCCTCGAATCGCTGACATATGCTCCGCTGCCATGAAGCTGAATAAGATGGTCGGCGAACAAATTACTTCGGTCGACCTCGAAATTCTTCATATTCCAGGCGAGGAGATATTCAATCCTTCATTCATGACTGATATGTATGAGGAGAGTGAAGGTGATAAAGAGCATGTCGTTCTTGGGACGACTGAGTTGGGAATGATTCAGCGCGAGCGCCAAGGCGCGGAGGCTAGACTAATGCTACCTAAGGTTGTTTTGTTAGCTACTTTCCAAGACTGATGTAACGCAGTTTGATGATGTGCATTCTATTATATTTGAATTTAAAACTGTTGCTCGGTTTGAAGAAGTAGCTCTAAGGAAATTTCAAGAATCGGTCGTATTATCGATCGTGCATCACAGGTGGTGGTGCTGGTGAACGGCCAATGGGCACGTCGAGGCAAAGAATGCTTGCTAGTCGACTGGTAGTGATGGTCTGAGAGACAAGACGCGTTTAGCCGGAATTAACTTCACGATTGACCAGGATAGAGTGCGGTGTGAATTTGACTTGCTTCCTATTGCTTAATCATGCCACAGATAATACAATTGGAATTGACTTTCATGTTAGGAGCTGTTACTGCAACGTATAATTTTAAACTTGAGATATCATTACCAAACCAGAAGGCAAAGAAGCTGATGGCACATGCGACGGGGAAAATTACTCAGAGAATCAAAAAAAAAGATGTATCATTGGAATTTCGAATAGACAACATTTGGCTTGTTGTCGGGATAAACCAAGGCTGCAGGAGATCTGTAAAGGTTGAGCATACATTCAGGGATTAGAGAACATGGATTAACCTCTGTTCAACACCCTAGGAGCATCAATATATCAGTCATTATTCGTAACAATCTTAGAAGAGACGCTCTCACATTCTCTTTCCAGACGAATTGAGCTTTGAGTTCGGTCAACCCAAAGCTAAGAAGGATGTCGCAGTCAACGCGCCAATGACGATGCGATGTATGAGTCTGTAATTTTGCGATGCGTCTAACAGTTGCACGGTCCATGGAGATGGAGCAAAGGGAGACAAATTTATCTACATGAGATGTCAGTAAATTCGAAGAATTAAAAGCCTAATTCACAAACCTTCCTCTTCGTCCATCCAGTCCACGGATTCAGTTGCACCGTTGTATTGCTGGATTTTTGTGGAACAAGTGGTATCAGTTGAATCTAGAGAATACATCACAGAGGTCTGGAACTCTTGTGTTTCCGAAACTTTGGTGTTCTAGTCGAGGTTGAATCAACAGGATTGGTAGAAATTGACGAACTACTAACCTTGCGAAGGATGAGAGCAAATCCATCAGGTACCATCCGATCGCCGGCTGAGTCGGTGTAAGCTTTATGCAAGCGCCTCTGGTGACTGGAGAGCTGAGAGTTGAAGTATTGGCTGATCCTCACTCCGTAAGTTGCTCTCGCTACACGGACTGAAACCTGATGGTCAATGTGATACCCAATGGCGCCATCCGATACAGCCTTATTTCTACGAGAATACAAGGGTAAGATCACTATCGTATTGGGAGGAAGCATATAACCTACATATGTGCATCTGGCCTGACAATTTGTATGCCTAATGGATCGAAGTGCGCCTTGAGAGAGTTGTAGAGATGATCGCTGGCAGCAAACCCGCCAACAAGAAAGGCACGCTGAAGAAAGATCAGCACGTATGTTGACTTGAAATGAGAGGCCAACAGACCGAAACGGAGTTTGAAGCATCAAACCCAATTGAAGTGACCGCATCGATGATGGACTGGACAGAAGGCTCAAAGAAAGAAGCGACTTCGTCTCTAGGGATGGTGATGAAGAAAAAGAAAGATCAAAGGGGAATCTTGTTTACCCTGAGAGCCGCAGTTGACCATTTCGGATCCCATATGCAGCCTCGTTGTCTTTTGGACGGCCAAAGCGAATAAAAGACGGCTCCTTTGGGTTGCGAAACATGATTTTCGTGGAAGAATCAAAGCGACGGATGATTTCGTCAAGATCGTCAGCAAATTTGCTCTTGTTGAGTTTTTCTACCAATGTCGGGCAAGCTTTGGCATGAAGGGATGAGGCTGCACAGCAACTCACCAGCAAGAGCACGTTTGGCTTCCAACGTTACGAAAACAGAGCCGTTAAACTGACCTGGGAAGATTGTCGGTACAACATGCAGCAAGGAATAGTTAAGAAAGGACAGACAATGCGGAGTCGCGATTTCCTCGAAGCCAATTTTATTCGCAATGGACGTTGGAGCATACACGCTGATGTCGATGGTGCCACCTGTGGGCTTGTCAGCGGCGGCGACCCAAACAAGAATGACAACTGCTATACCACCAGCGTCAATTATGAGAGTTCCTTTTTCACTCTGTAGCTTCGATTTTAGCTCCAGGTCCATACCTATGGGATGGAGGCCTAGAGACACACCTTCGACATAGACTGACCTAATCCTTGTTGGAGACAGAAATGAAGGCTAGCTTCGCCTTCTGTGACAAATTGAAGACGAGATTGTCCGGCTGGATTGCTCGAAATCAATCCAGCTTTGACGGCGGCATCGCGAAGCTGCGACTGCTGGATCCCTTCCCAAGCATTGGGGTGAGTCAAAACGAAATGTACCTGTCCTGCTTGTACGCCTTCCCAGAGGGTGTCACCATTATGGTGTGTTTCTCTGATATATTTTTCGGCACACCGAAACAGGTAACCGAGAAAATCAGCGAAAACCAAAGTGGGAGTCTTTCCAGAAGGGAGTGGTTTCAATTTCTGATGAACAGATTCCGACTTGGCAAGAAAGAGTTTGAACCTATAGAAATAGAAACAAATATACTTGAGGAATGTATGTCATCACTCACCATTCGACTTTCGTCCAATCTTCCTGATAAGCTTGGTCTATGACACCTTCGTCGAGAGCTTCGGCCCCAAAGGCACGGGCAACGCCTTTTTGGTCGTAGTACATGATGGATGGAATCTTGGAGTCAGCCCCAGCTCTGTCTTGTGCGGGAAATCTAAGCAAATACTGTATAAGATATTTGAGGTCGCGAATTTGGGAGATATAACGACCTTGTAACATGCTTAATCTCTGGAACTTGACCGGGATCAAGGATACTGATAGAGGAGCTGAGTAAGGATGTAGAATATTCCACGAAAGAAGTGATACCTATAGCTTATTCCGGAATATGTTGTTCCAACATCAATTCCAAGAACCAAAATGCGAGTTGTACCAGCGTAAGGCTTGCGGTCGATCATAATGAGAAAGAGGAAGGAAGCAAGGACCTTTCCTCATTTCCACATGAATTATAAGAGAAGCTTAAATGACTGGGGAACTCTTAGCATGCGCCTTGTACGCTGGAGAGAGCGTGGGAGATAACGGGCAGCTGCGTTAGTGTACTCGGGTGAAGGAAGCTGACGGAGATGGCCGAGATGTAGTCGCGTCCACTCTCAGACCGCGATTCTGCAAGCTCCAATCGAAGGCGATGCACGACGTTTGTTCTTGACAAGCAGGTTGTCGAGAATACGTGCGGCCTTCGTGGTTCCTCGTGTCTGCAGGATTGGACCGCAAGCCAGACTGGGAACAAGGGACCACCGTCATCTCCCCGGATTGAGAGCTGAAACAAGTCAACTTTAGTTCCCGATCCGCTTCAAGTTAACGCCAGCTACTGTTAATTTTTAGTAGAGCTTGAGAGGCAAATGAGGAAAAATATGTACTCATGACGTGCATCGTACTGCCGATTACTGTGACGCAGTTGTCAACAACCCAAGAGGAGCTTGTTTGTAAGTGCATCGAGGAAGGTAGAGATGTTTAGCTGTAAACAACCGCAATAACACTTCAACTGGCAGCTTCAGGGGCGATCGAAGCTGCAGACAAGCTAGCTGCTTCATGCCTTGTCGTATCTCGTGATCCAAGGGAACCTTGCAGTTACATCGTTTATCCGTCTAGTTGTCCCTCATTTCTGGGCGCAGACATGCATTAGTAGCTTGGGGCGTGAAACATGCAGCTGCAAGGAATGCCAACCACCACACCTCTCAATAGCTGTCTAGAAGAGCAGACTTTCAGCTGAACCTTCGCGGTTATCCACCTAAAAACATTAGTTTGGGACAAATCTTTACTCTCATATAAACTTGCCTCAATAATAGGGTTCGCCAGATCCGCACACCCAAATGCCGTGGCTTTGGTCAACCCCAGATCCTGCGCCTCGCTCCACTCGTGGGTCATCCGCGCCAAGTCAGGATCATCATCAGTCTCCTCGTTTCTCATCCGCATCGCCCGCAGCTCAAGCCATTCCGCCTCCAGCACCTCCAGAGGCTTACCCTTGTATGCTGGATCTTTGATAGTTATCCCCTCTGATGTGTATAGCAGCTTCACGTTCGCGACATGAAACAAAACATTCCGGGACTCAAGATAAGCTCTTGACGGAACTCTCGCAGCTGAAAACTGAGAACCAGAAGATCAAACAAAACAACATAACTCTCGAGCGTAAAGTTGACGCACATACTTCAACAATCAATGACCTTCGCGGAAAACTAAGCGAATCAGAGAAGAACCAGCGAAACAGGGCTCATCACTCGCTCCAAGAAATCCAGGATTTACAGTCGTCACTGCAAAATACTCAGAATCTCCTCGCTGCCAAAACTTACGAACTAGTGTCCGCTGAACTATTTTTGTCATCCACAGATGATGATTCAGTCGCGGACGCTCGCAAGGAATTGGAAGCTCTCAATCACGAGATCTTTCAATTTGCGGCGTTGCTCTCTGAAACCCTCGCCTTTGAGCGTCTACTTACCATTTCCGAGACCGCTAGAACTCGCGGAATCGATCTCTTGGAGTTCGATGTTTGTCGTCTCCTTCATTCCGCTGATGCTGAAAAAACAAGTCTGATCATCCAAGTCTCAATCCAGTCGTTGATATGCCGAGTCTGCACGACAATTATTTCGAGCTGGTGTATCGATAAACCACGGCTATCTGCGGATCTCAGGCGTCTGTATGAAGCATTCTGCCGTAATGGTTAGCCATCGACTCCTTATCCAGCACAGATCTTACCTCAGGTCTTTAGGTCCAAGCCAAATTGCGGGGACATGGCGTACGATTACCCGGTCCCATATTCATCCTCTTGAGACTTTTACCGTTGAAAACTTTCAACTGGTTGATCAATTTTCAACCCCTCTTATCCAACTCCTTCGAGTATTAGGCTGGAATAAGCATGGGCGTGAGGCTCGAGATGCCCTGCTCTCAGAGTACCGAGACAGACTGGTCGTGATCTGTTCAGCTACAATGAAAATCAACAAGCTCTTTGGAGAACACATCTCTTCAGTCGATCTGGAGATTAAGCGTATTCATGGAGGTGATGAATTTGACCCTTCGCGCATGGTAGACGAATACGAGGAGAACGGAGTGAGTCAGGTCGTTTTCGGGACAACTGATCTTGGCATTGTTCAAGGGGAGAGGCAGGATGGGAAGGGTGTTCCAAACAAGAGGTTCATGCTGATGAAGCCAAAGGTTGTACTTGTTTCGACCCTTGAAAACTAATTATTTCTCTTTATATAAACACCCTGACACCGATTATTTTTGTGAGTACCTCACTTCTTTATTATCTTATTAATAGATACCCGTACCACTCATCGTTGGAACGCTCTCGGGGTTGGCGATTTTTTCGACAGCAACACAAGTATATTTCCTAGTGAAGCAAGTCAAAAACACCCAAGAGAAGTTTTAAGCATGTTACCGGCCCCATTGGGAAAGCAGGACATCGCAATGCAATAGTTCCCACGACCAAGTGCTCTTCGGAGGATACGAAGACTAAGACAACCTTTGTTGTTGTTATTACCCGTTGTATATTGAATGAGCAGTACGTAAATGGTAGCAGATGCCTCATCTGGCTTAAATATCCACGTTGGTATCATGACTCGGCGGCAGAACATAGCGGGTAACGGTCACGGGACCGTGACGCCTCGTGGCCCACTCTTCCGGACGTTAGTCTTCTTGAACTGCTGGCAGTTGAATAGCTTCGTGATGGAATTCGTACGCGAGTTTTGCTACATTAATTACGCCTGTTCCCCGTAGTTCGATGAGACAGAATCGGTTTCGTGGGACTATGTCAAAGTGTCTGAGGAAATTCGTTGACTAACACCATATGAATTTGTATTTATTCGTTTGAAAATGTCAATCAGAAGTAGGACTCTTTAACGCAGTCCAATATTCGATAGAGTAATTCACACTTGCTAACGTTGCTCGGGACGTAGGCCGCCCTTATCACTGACTCTACAAAACTAATAAACTGAATAAGCCTCAAGTCTCGACTTGGGCATTCAAAAGTGGCGCATGCGGCTTTGAAACGATCTCCGTCGCTCATATCATCAATGTCTCTAGGTGTGACTCAAGAGCCTCAAAATCCCTGGTACATTAAGGAGATCCTAAATAATCCTCTTATTTAAGACACCAAGGAAGGAGGTACAATTCCCAACTTCGAAAATTTCGATTAAACTTGGTAATGAGTGGGCCAAAAATGAAGATTACATGTTGACCTCCGACAGCGATGTCATTGGAACCACGTCTACCTCCAGAACTTGAGCTCCGTATCTTCACCTTGTGCGTAAACAACGACAAGCACATCATATCTATCCTCTTACTTGTTTGCCATCGGGTCAAAGACTGGTTAGTCTCCGATCATGTACTCAACCATTCTTGACAAATAGTCTCAGGATTGAACCTCTCCTGTTTCGTACGATCATTTTCGAATCCAAGGTACATGAAGCCTTTGATCGCATTTTATCTATGACGACGGCAAAATCCCCCGAGTTTTTAGCTCAACACGTTCGATTTTGTGCTATTGAATCGCAGGAACACTGGGATGATGAAAAGGTCAATAAAGCCACCTTATTTTTCGAGCTCTGCTCAGAAATCAGAGGCCTTGCTCTATGGAGTCATTTTCCACGTAACGAGTTGCCATTCGATCTTGGATGTCTCCGAAACCTCCGCCGCCTTTCCTTGAATTGGCGTACTGTTGTACCAGTCGTCAAATTCCTCTCGTCCGAAAGGTTGGATGTGCTTCCGATTACACATCTCTTATGGGAAATGGATCAGATCGAAAGGCTTCTGCCCTTGTTGTCCAAACTTCCGCATTTGACTCACATCCAGTTTACGTGGTGGGAAAGTGATGACCATTCGTCCGCGCCAAGCTGGATGAAATCTCTTGTCCAGATTACCGCTGTCTCAATATCCGAACTCATTATTATCCATTTTCCAAGTGGGAAGTGGGGACGGTTAGGTGTTGAGGATGAGCGCGGGCTCCTCGTAGAATATCCAGAGCTTGACCATAACAAAGTGGTTCTACTCCACCAAAGCCCAGAGAATGATTTCTATCTCAGTGTTGAGTGGGAGTCAAGATTATATGGAGAGGATGACTTGTGGTCCAGGGCTCAGAGAGTCTTAGACAAACGACTTGCAAGCAATGTTTAATGTCGCGGCGGTACTGAGCAGGTGGGGTTTAAAATGTGTGGGCAGGGGCTAAAACTGCAAAGCTTTGAACTGTATCTGAGCAAGTACTACACCTTTACGACCATAGTTTCGCCGGGGTTAGGAGTTAGGTATGATGTTTCTACCGATTCTACAGACAGACCAATCCATTACCACCTGGAGAACAATGAAATAACTAAACTATCAAAACCCATACGACCAACATAACGCACTCGGCTACAGCAGAACACCAAACAGCGCTTTACAGAGTCGAGAGTTTCATTTCTGAACTACATAAGGCAGATTCTCAACCAGACCACCCTGCTACTACCCATCTACGCTTTGGTCTTGAGTTAGGCGATGGAAAATGAGTTCACTTCCTGCCCTTTGTTGAGCGGTTGGGATAATATATGGTCATAATAAATTTGCAGAATACTGAAAGAGTAATGGTTTGGTTATATATGAGAAAAAAAAAGGATAGCGAGAACCCCTTTCGGATTTGAGTGCAACCAACGTGACGGCCGCAAAGAACGAATTCGTGTTGACTTTTGACAGCGATGTCACCGGAACCATTCCTACCTCCAGAACTCGAACACCGTGTCTTCACCTTCTGTGCAAACAATGACAGGCAAAGCATCCCTGTCCTCTTACTTGTGTGTCATCGAGTAAAAGACTGGTTAGCCTTTCAACTCTTCAGGATACGGTGTCATTGTTTTACCAAGACTTCAACTTAGGATAGAACCCCATCTTTTTCGCACAATCATTTTTAAATCCAAAAGCCAGGGATCATTTAGCCGCATTATATCTTCAATTGTAGCCAAGTCTCCGGAGTTTCGAGCTCAACATGTACGGCATTGTGCCATTGAAGCGCAGGAACACTGGGATGACGAAAAGATCAACCACACTGCTCAGTTATTTGAGCTATGCCCAGAAATATATGACCTTGCTCTCTGGAATCGTTTTCCAAACACCAAGTTACCATTTACCATTCTGGGGTCCCTTCGGAATCTTCGACGGCTCTCCTTGAATTGGCGTTCTGTCCCGGATGTCATCAACTTCCTCTCATCGCAGAGTACTGACTCGCTCCCGATCACGCATCTCTTATGGGAAATGGACCGAATCCATAAGCTCCCACCCTTACTGGTTAAACTTCCACGTTTAACACATATCCAATTTTCGTGGTGGGCAAGTGACCATCATTCATCCGCACCGAAATGGATGGAATCCGTGGAACAGCTAACCAGTCTTCCCACGGTCGAGCTGATTCTCGTTCATTTACCTGGCGCTCACTGGAATATATTGGGTGTCGGGAATGAGTCCGAGCTCCTCGTAAAATATCCTGAGCTTGACCATAGCAAGGTCGTTGTAGCCCATCACGGTGATTTGCAGGGCAACTTCTTTCTTGCTGTTGAATGGGAGTTGAGAGTGTATGGAGGGGATGACTTATGGACCCGAGCGCAGAAGACCTTGGACCAACGACGTGCATGCAAGGGTTAATCTCGAGCAACGTTAATTTGTCCTCTGCGTTGCGTTGATGTTGATGTTGTGCCTTCAAACATGAATGAATATCATCTGACTTTCTCCTCATACTGTATTGTGACACATAAAATAATCACATTTGCGGTAAAAAAAATTGATCTTTTACACTGAAACCAAGTTACCGCAACAATTCAGCGTCTGTACTTCTCCAAAATTCACATCTCGCCTTCAAACCATCGTCTAAGGTCTGACTAACGTAATCACCAGGATGGAGCCATTGTCTCGGCCACCCATCGGAACCAGCCTCTACCCAACTATCATGGCTTGTGGTAGACCCATCGAAAACTAGAGAAAGCCATTCTTTGCGCATTATTGCGAACAGACCATCAGGGTCTTCGATTGTAGTGTTGTAGAATGCTGATAAATCCGCACTGTGGTGGGTAAGTCCGTCTAAGCCAGGATCATCAAAGCTAATTGAAAATAAATAATGAGCAAAAGAAATATATGAGATCAGCTCGGAACTTGCATGTAGGTGTAGGCAGCCTTCTGGGCACGTGCAGTGGCACCAGCGATCATAAATGGTGGGCAAATGTACCTCGCTTCGCCATACAGCTTGTTTGTCAACAACACAAGTGAGCCCCCATAGTTTTCCAGGGGGTAGAAGTCGGAAATCGCTCTATCAAATGTCTCGCGAGTCAAGTTCACAAAGTTGGCTTGGACGAAGTAGAAGACATTGTCGAGTGTAGAGTTGACGTCGTTGACATAAAGGTCTGCCCAGGAACTTCCGTCGTCGGTGTTGGCGCTGCAGGTATCGCATCAGAGGTAGTATTAGAAGTGAAGAAAAGGGAGTGATTTACCCAAACAACACAGGAACTTTGGCAAAGCGATTGTGCTGGAGTGCCGACGAGACGGTCTCCGTGAGGTGTACACCATCCAGAACTGGGGTGAATGCGAACTGCGTGGGCATACGAGCGTTATACAACGCGGCACTGGCGGCCATAAGGGTGGAGATATTCGCATTGGAAAGACAAGTGAAAGAGTCCGAGCCGGCGCAGCCTCTAATTGAAAAATCAGGATCGTGGCATTTCAGGCGGGGTGGCGAGAAACATACGCTCTAGTCGCAAAATCGGTATAAAGGTTGGCTATATATCCGTCATCTTTCGGGGGTTGAGAACCGTAGGATGGACTATCACCCAACGCTCTGGCGAAAAGGCCGTGATTGTCGCCGCAATCCCAAGTAAGGTGGAAGATCGTAGAAGCAGCACCAGCACTTTGACCCTAGAGACTTTGAGGACATAGGCACACCGGTGTGTAAAACCCTTTACCCAAATAGATACCTCACTATTTCTAAATTAGCCATCAAGGTTCAATAAGTATAAATCGAGAACTCACCTAGGATTACCGCCAAAGGAAGTGATGTATTTTTGAAGCCATTCAAGACCAGCCCGCTAATGTGGAGAGTGAGCAGAGGGTATGCATCGAGACTTGGAGTGCGAACCTGATCACGGAGACCAATATTCAGTGCTCCCTGTTTTTCAACTTCTTTACCCGCGAGAAATCCGTATGGACCCAAGCGATACTCGAACGACGTGAAAATGAAGGGAGAAGTGGTTGAGTTGAAAAGATCATCAGGCAGTTCCGAGTGAGAATTTCCAGCGAGGAATCCACCACCTAAAGAGTGGGTTGGGGTCATGACTATAGCAACAAGGATCTGGACACACCATGGAACCAAGCAAGAACAGGAACATTAGAGGTCATCTCGACGCCATTGGGAACATAGACATTGACAAACAAGCAGTCTTCTGAAGCTTGTGCTCCTAAGGTTGCACTAAAACCCTGGATGCAGAATTTGGCAAACTGGTTAAGAACATTTAGTGGCGACCCGGACGGTGTTAATTATATAAAAATGACAGACCTGGGTAGCATTCACTGTTCCTAGGTTCTGACTAGGTGGCATAATTGGGGCTTGGAATCGCGGTGCATCGGCATACTTGATCCCTTGAAATGAAACGTATCCGTTGTTCAGCTTCCCTTGAAATATTCCGTCTGAAGAGTAATGAATTCTGAGAATGAGTTCAAATTGTTGAGAAGGAATTCATACAATCAAGTTCAACGGTTGTAGAGATAGCAGAGCAAAGTGTCGCAAGGCCAAGAACGCTCAGAGAAATGGCAGAGAAGTGGCCGGACCGTGTAGGCATGAGAGAAAAGAGGGATAATATATAGCACCATCTTCTGGAGGAGGGAATTTATGCCAATCTTTGGGCCGTGGGTGAGTTGTGAACCTCCGTGGGAGTCAAAGGTCAAGCCGGCGGAACCAGCGCCAACATGTCGCGTGGCTTGAAAAGTCCCTGCTAATTTTACCTATATGCTGTCATTTTCTTTCGCTAAGACGTAGCTATATAGCCGCACGGTCTAATTCAGGTGTTGGAGACTCATTGCAAATCTGAAGGGAAACCAAGGTGACCCGGCTCGTCCCCCAATTATTTCTTAACCTGCCTGCTGAGACACATACTCCACATAGTTGTTGTTACGTATGATTCTCTCTTGCAACCGGCTTAGGTTCCATCTCCCTACGCCCCCTTCCCAAATGTTACTACTGGTAAGGAAGAGAGAATGGATGAATATTTGAGCGTGCCTCTATTGCCTCGTTGACCCAAGAGGACATAGCCGACATTGATAATAAGGGTGTCCTAGTTGCACATACTGATTACATGGATGAAGACCATCTGATTCTTCATATGGTCCGAGAGACGAGGAGTGTCTAAAGCCGGTGAATAAACGGCTCCTAATGGTGACATAGAAGCCGTGCCATGGACATACTTCCTCTCCAGACCACTCGTAATAAACTCCCTCTCATTCACCTGGATGCGGAAAGATTTGCGAGTCTAAACCGGTTGGTGGGTGGTCTGGGGGGAACTAACACTGCGTCACCGACCCAATCCCCTATTCACGACAGAACACAGAACCTGACGATCCTCAAGCGCCAAGGAGACTCGCAAAAACTGACGGTAAAACCCCTGGGAGTTCGGGGAGATGGTGGGCACAATCCCAGATTCCGAAGCACCTGCACTACAAGTCAAAAACAAAGCCATCTCTAAAACGTTGCAAACTGCAGTCTCTCCTCAGGGAACCGACATTGTGTCCTTAGTCTCCCATCCTCTCATCTCTTTCAACGATATCTAAAACATATCCTAGCTTTAGATCCCATTTGCTTTCATTGCAAAATCAAGGACACTGAAACTGGCGACATTACTGAGGTGTTCTGTCGCACGCAAACTCACAAAAACTGAAGAGACAAATAGGTGCCTCGTAGCCAAAGGATTGTGGATTAGTCGTTGGACAATTTGGACGGTGACTGGCGACATCGTTGGTTTTCTATATCATAGTGCAGGCTGATGCCGCGAGATGCGAGTACTTATTACCGCTTCGTATCGAACAGGCCTGCTACTGCCCAGTGGTCGAGTATTTAGTTAGTTGTACTCGTAGACTGTACCCTCCCGTTTCTGTGCATGGGACCTTGGAGGTTAATTTGATTATGATTACGTTACCGCGGGAAAGAGGAAGTAGGGAGGGAAGGCAACTATCTTGGTGCTAGGCATTGTAATCAACGACTAAACTCACTACTGTTCATTTCGGAACCGAATGGTTGTGTGGATGGGAAACAAGGTCCATTGCGCGTCCGCTACTTGATCGTCAATTACAGCCGGTTGCACCAGTGCTGAGGAGTTAGAGAGCTTCTCACTCAGCCATCACTTTTAATTTTCGAAGGTCTTGAACTGATAAAGAGGGAGAGTGTTTTTCGGCTCCTTCCGACCACTGAGTCAGCCTTTATTCAGTGTATCGGATGGGTTCCGCTCCCTTGTGACCATTCGATCCCGCTTGCAGAGAATAAAGGCGGCTTTGGTGGAACCAAACCATACCTTATCTTTCTTCTCTCATCTCTAACTACACACAGCCATCATGGAGTACGGTATGTCTGTCTTGCCCATTCTCTTTTCATTCAATTCTTCCTCTTGAGCTTCCTCTAGTTCGTCTTGGCACTTCGGGCCTCAAAATCTCGAAAATAATCCTTGGATGTATGACATATGGATCCAAACAATGGCAGGGATGGGTATTGGAAGGTGACGAAGCAATAGAGCACATCAAAGTGGCATTCGATGCCGGAGTGAACACCTTTGATACCGCCAATGTAAGGAATCTCATTTGAACCTGATTCTCAGGACTTGAAAAGCTCTCATTTTAGATTTATAGTAACGGAGAGAGCGAGAGAGTGCTAGGAATGGCTTTAAAGAAGTATGCAATTCCCAGGGATGAGGTAGTTATTATGACCAAGGTTCGTGCGGAGTAACTGGTTATGAATCAGCCGCTCGCTAATGCTCATGGAACCTAGTTATGGGGTGCAGTCGGTAAAGGCAATGATTTCACCATCGGAAAAACGCCCGCTCAATTAAATGCAATGGGATATGTTACTGTGCTTTGCATAAACAATGGCAGTAACGCGCAAAATTGAACGAGTTCGAGATTTTTTCGAGTTGAGCATTTGGGTGGCCTGGGGGGTCCCTGGGACAATTTATCTAAGTACATTACATCAATTGGAGCATTTTTCGTCACTAAAGTGTATGGATTACACGAAATACAAAGGCGTTATCGAGGGGACATGCGGTTTTGGTAGTTGTACGGCTAGGTCGCGACTAAATATCTTTACACAGAGAAGATATTCTTAGACTCCAATAATTTTGGATGAAAGAGGTATATTTCTTCTATCTAAATTAATCTTTACAGAGATAAAGGGCGAGGAATGACGGATACACCGAGGAAATGGCAGTGATCGCTCTCAAACGCCCTACAACGAGTGAGCCTGCTCGTCGTCCTCTTTTGAGGCTGCTGATGGTCATTCCCTGCAGGACTGCTCCGTCATTCCTCAGTCCTTTTCTCTATAAACATTATTTTAGATAGGTGAAATGCATGTTATTCAGCGAAAATTATTAGTGTCTAAGAATTCTATTTCTGTCCAAAGATATTCAGTCGCGACCTTCTCATACAACAACCAAAAACGCATGTCCCCTCGATGGCGCCTTTGTATTTCACGTTATCCATATGCTTTAGTGACGAAAAATACTCTAGTGGATGTAGCACACTTGGATAAATTGTCCCGAGAGCCCTCCTGGTTACGCAGAAGCTCAACTCGAAAAAATTGCGAACTCATTCAATTTGGCCCGTTACTGCCATCAATTATGCAAAGCACAGTAATCAATACGGAACGAGTCGAAAGGTATGTTTGATTTATTCGGACCCCGCTTAAGTAACAACCGTGTTTACGATGGCCGTGTTTCCCAGCACATCTTTGACTCTGTGAAGAAGAGTTTGGAGAGACTGCAAATGGATTATGTCGATGTCCTTCAGGTGCATCGATTTGATGCGGAGACACCTATTGAAGAGACGGTTCGTAAATATTGCAATGACGTCTAAAAAACAAGATCTGAGATTTCCTTAGATGCAAGCTCTCCACGATGTTGTCAAAGCTGGGTATGCCAGGTACATAGGAATGAGCTCATGTCATGCCTATCAGTGTACGGCTCATTTTTCCTTTCGCTGCGTAAGATAATCCTGTTCTGACGCGATATCTTCTAGTTCATATTATGCAAAACTACGCCATAACACACAACCTCACTCCGTTTATTTCTATGCAAAACCATTGCAGTCTGTTGTATCGCGAGGAGGAACGGGAAATGTTTCCGACTCTCAAGGTAAGACACGAGCCGTTTCCTTGTTTTTATTGGCTGGAAAGCATGCTTACGATCATTACAAGCACTTTGGTGTTGGTTCGATTCCATGGTCACCACTTGCAAGAGGACTTTTGACCAGACCTCAAGATAGCACTTCGGGACGAGGTGAAACTGATTTGTAAGTCTCCTAATGAAACGAAACGCATCATTTTATGGAATGAAATCGCTACCTAGCTTCATCAAAAGCTATACCAATCGTGGCGGGCCAGAAATCGTCAAACGAGTCGAGAAGGTCGCCAAGGATCGAGGCATCACCATGGCACAGGTGGCTCTCGCCTGGATTATGGGTAAAGAAGGAGTATCCGCACCAATCGTTGGGACAAGCTCGGTTGCGAATTTGAAGGATCTGTTGGGAGCTGTGAAAATCCAGCTGACCGAGGAAGAAAGAAAGTATTTGGAGGAACCCTATGAAGCGCAAGGTGTTTCTGGCCACTAAGCGCATACAAATACTGTCCCGTTAACAACAAAGATTGATACACAAGTTCCGAGATTCGTGCCAGAATAAACACGGATGTTGACCAAAGCACCATCCAGGGCATTGACGTGCTTTTGTTTGAAGAAATGAGACGCAGAGAGAAGAACAGTTGGCCTAACATTGATAGCTCAAGCTCCAAACAAAGCAGATATGCTCAAGCAAATTCTCTATTCCGTCCCGTACGCTAACAACTAACAAGAGTCCATGTAACCGAAACTAGGTCGTAATTACATGCCAAGTCATTTCAAGTCATAAAATCAAACATTCTCCCACTCCGAATCTTCACCGCCAGAGCGACCTTCCTTGCCTGCTTCCCTTTCTGCTTCCAACAACTCGGCACCATCACCTAGAGGATCCAGTCCTTCAAAATCCGCTAGGACACCATCACCATCCTCATCTCCTCCTTCAGGAGGAAATTCATGCTCCCCATATTGTTCTTCTTCTCCAATACCTTCCGCCTCGATGTGACCAGCCTCGAGGTGGTCAACAGGAATCTCGACGTCACCAGAACCCAGGAGGTCAGACTGACCCTCGGCATCCCAGGGTGCATCTAGGTCATCATTGCCTCCAAGACTCTCTTTCCGGTCCTCTAGAGATGGAGTCCTAGACTCAATCTCCTTCACGTCAGGCGGAACGACAACGTTGCCCTTACCCGGGGTCGGGAGGATATCCTGGTCAAAGGACGAATACACAATGGAGGGTGTATCATCCGGATAGACGACGATAGCAGGTGTAGATTTTACAATTCCCTAATGTCCCAAACCCATTGATTAGAGGATATTCAGGTATGGAAGAAGCGAGAACGTACATTCTCTTTCCAAACAATCTGGGCCTGAAGTTCCGTTAAACCAAAGCGAAGAAGAATTTCATATTCAACGGAGAAGAACATCTTGGATTGGCGCATTTGAGGGCGAGCAATACGGCTGATCACATCTTCGTCAAGCGTGATGGTGCACAGCTCTATGAAGTTGTCTAGAAAGACAGAAATAAGAAAGAGAGTTTAGTATTGGTCAACTCATCTTAGACTGAAAGGAGGACCACGAACCTGGCTCAGTATCCATCCAATTGACATCCTCTGCCTGCCCAACATATCTCAGAATCTCAGTTGACAATGAATCATTCCGGTCCTTCAACAGCCGCACATATTGTCGCCTAAACTCGCGATCCTCAGAAACCTTTGTGTTCTAAAATGGAGGGGTTGAGAACCAAGTATCAAGAAAATATGAATTAATTCCAAACCTTGCGTAGAATCACACTAAATCCTCCATGTACACGGGTAGTACCATCGTATCCAACAAAAGTTTGCCCCTCACGTTCCCTGTGACCAGGAATGTCGGGATCGTACCTAGGGCCAATACCCAAGCCACATGTGTATCGAGCGACGCGGACGGAGACTTGGCGATCCAGATGATACCCAACAGCACCATCCGAGACAGCTTTGTTACTAAGAAGGAAGCGGGGAACATTAGTTGGTAATTGTTCAAAAGGATGGAGAAACATACATATGAGCATCAGGTCTAAACAGGTGAATGCCCATGGGGTCAAACTGTTCTTTCAACTTGTAGTACAGGTAATCGCTCGCAGCGAATCCTCCGACAATAAACGCTCGCTGCAGCAAGATGAGATCCAAAAAAACCGCACTTGTAATTGTTACGTACGGAAATGGAATGGCCCCCGTGAAAGTCTACCGAATTGACTGCGCTTACAATGGAGCGCACGGAAGGTTCGAAGAAAGAGGCGACCTCCTCACTACATGAAAACGTCAGAAACGCGAAAGGTACCGCGATAGGCTAAACTACCCAGCCAGCCGTAATTGACCATTCTTTATTCCTGTGGCAGGTTCATTGTCCTTGATACGACCAAAACGAACAAATGAAAGGTCTTTAGGATCGCGGAAAGTATTCTTGGCTGAGGTGTCGAACTTCTTGACGATATCATCGAGGTCATCATGGAATTTAGAGTTTTTGAGTTTAGCTAAAAGAAATATCAAATGGGCGAACAGGCCAGGTAAAAGAATATTACGGACCATCCAAATGTCGACGAGCATTGAAGGTAACGAATACAGCGCCATTGAGTTGACCTGTAAGATTAACGTGAGACTAATACCAAGAGCCACTGTCAAAGAAAGACTAACAATGTGGCGCGACGATCTCTTGGAAGCCAGCTCGACCATCGCATACAATAGGAGAGTATGCACTCAGGTCAATGGTTCCACCTACAATAATAGCTTCAGTTAGGGACCCCATAAACAGGAACCCATAACCTACCTCCAGCATCAATGATTAATATTCCTTGCTTTCCCTGAAGATAGATATGAGGCGGAGAGAGAATCTAATCGCGTGAATATACCTACCCTAGGGTCCACCTCTCCGATACCTTGTTGTAGGCAAAAGTGAAGACTAGCTTCTCCCTCAGTCACGAACTGAAGGCGACGCTGGCCAAGAGGTGTATTGGGAACGAGGCCTGCCTGAACTGCGGCATCACGTAGTTGGGCTTGTTGAGCTCCTTCCCAGGCGTTCGGGTGAGTAAGGACGAAGTGAACATCGCCATGGCGGACGCCTTGCCAGAGAGCGGCACCATTGTGGTGGGTTTGGGTAATATAATCCTCGGCGCAGCGGTAGAGATATCCTAGGAAATCGGAGAAAACAGATATGGGGGTCTTGCCAGCCGGAAGTGGTGGGACTTGCTTGTGGGCGGCAGGTGATTTGGTGAGAAGAAGTTTGAACCTAATGTCATCATTTAAGAAGCTAAAATCACAAAAGTAAGAGAAATATACCATTCACTCTTTGTCCATCCTTCGTCGACAGCTTGGCTCTCTATGCCCTCAGTCATTGTCTCGGCACCAAAGGCACGGGCAACACCATTTCTGTCGTAGTAGATGACTGAGGGTATCTTCGAGTCTGCACCTGCTCGATCTTGTGCAGGAAATCTACAATGCTCGAACGATGAGGGATTCGTAACGTGGAACGGCGAAGAGCATGCCTGGTAACGTGCTTGATTTCAGGAACTTGGCCAGGGTCGAGAATGCTGCACGCAAAGAATGGGTTGGAGACAATCGCTCAAGAGGAGAGAGGGACGCACCTATAGCTTATCCCAGAATATGTCGTTCCAACGTCAATCCCCAAGATCAGCTTGCGCGTTGTTCCAGTGTACGGTTCGCGGGTCATCGTGAGAGCGTGAGGGTAAGATAGTGAAGTGTGTTAAGACCCTTGGCTGCCTTTATAATACCTATGAAATGAAGTAAAGTCATTGAGTGCTCCATAGAAACGCGTCGAAAAGGCAAAAGTGGTCACAGACCATGGGTGTGAAAAGCAAACCCACAACACGAACGGGCACAAACCTTCAACTTGCCTTTTCCGCTCATTCTCCCCCCGGTCCCTCCATTATCTTGGGCTCCGCGTCTCTTTATTCCCCTTCTCGAGCGCACTCCCAACGCTTATATTAAGGGCCTCCAAAGGCTTCTACGTGGCTTCCACCAATCCCGAAGATGTTCGATGCGCTACGGAACACCATAATATCCTTCACCACCTCAAGCTCTCCAACGAAAACCAGCGCGCCACGTTTATCCCTCAGGAAACCATCTACATCTTCTAGTTACAATGAACATGTTCGAGCATCAACCGCGTCTGGTAGAGCTTTGTCAATAACGACCAGTACAGGTGTGTGTGGCACACCTTCGCGTCTCCAAACAAAGGTTTACTTATTATCTATCTTTTCAGCTTCAACGGCTATAATTGAGAGCACGAACACGATTGGACCTGCGGACACACTTAATAACCAAGAATCACAACTCGCCGAAACACTAAAAGCATTGGATGCCGAGCGTGCCACGGTCACTCGACTCCAACAAGAAAACATTTCTCTGGGTCGCAAGAATCTTTCTCTCGAACGCGAAAACCTCTCTTTATCTCGTCAGAGTGCTTCTTTCGAAGGGAACAGTGCCACCCTGGAGCTCTCAGTTCGTGAACTTCGGGACAAACTCCATGAATCAGAACTGCTCGTTGATAGCCTGTCTTCTCAGGTTCAATCACTAGAGCATGCCCAGAAGCAACTCGTTACATCCAAAGCTCGAATACGCGAGCTCGAAGCATCCTTAACCAGCGCACAGCGTCTTGTCGAAGTTAAAACACAAGAGTTGCTGTCAGCGAAAGAGTTCCTCACAGTCGCAGATGATGCTTCGGTTGCTGATGCGCGTCGACAGCTAGAAACTCTCAATAGCGAAATATTCCAGTTTGCTGCTTTCGTCGCAGAGACATTCACCTTCGACTCCACCTTTCCTTCTCACCTTCCTCCTGACACTTTGACTGGTGTCGAACACCTTCTTGGAGAACAACTCTTCTCGCTTCTCCGCGACCATAATGAGGACATATTCGAAGTGATGGTTCAAGTGTGCCTGCAAAATGCTCTTTGCTGTCTGGCAGGTGGCATTACTAGGAGCTGGTCAGTTGGTGACTATCCTGCTTCAGACATCCTCGCCGGAGTATATAATCGTATCCGCTTAACGGGTGCGTTCCTTTCGTTAATCCATTCATCGACTTTCCTAACGAGGTTTTATAGGTTCTAGCCGAGTCGCAGGAAGTTGGAGAGCCATTACACGATCCGCAGTTCATACAGCCGCCACTTTTACTCCTGAACAGTACTCCGTTATCGACCTCTTCGCTACGCATCTAGCTCCAGTTCTCCGTGTCGCAGGCTGGGCCAAGTCAGCGAATGAAGCTTATGACACCCTCATGACAGAACACCGTGACAAACTCAACGTTATCGCTCTTGCTTCGTTCAAGTTGAACAAGCTCCTTGGAGAGCAGATCATCTCAACGGACCTGGATTTGGTTTACATCAGAGGTGGCGAACCGTTCAGCTCTGAGTCAATGACAGATGGTTTTGAGGCAAGTGATGGGAGCCAGGTCGTCCTTGGGACAACAGACCTTGGCCTTGTACAAAAGAAATGGCCGGTTGAGAAGGGTGTAGAATCTGAAGAGATTATTTTACTAAAACCAAAAGTTGCTTTGGCTGGCTCGTTTTTGGACTGAGCGTACTCTGCACTTTCTACATTGCACCTACATCTTTCACGCACGTACATGACCATATTACTCTCTTACTGGTATTGGAGTCACCACGACAACGTCACCAATGATCACCAGTCTCATGTCCAAGATGCCAATTCTTTCTGAACAAGGTCAACGTTTGATAATTGGCTTTGCCGTATATTGTAATTGTCAATCTCTCATTCTTTTTGAAGGAGAACCTCGGAGATTGTGTAGGACCGTAGGTTCAAAAAGGGAGAGGCTTTGGGGAGTATAACGGACCCTGATTACGGTTGGAATCAGCCTCGTTTTCAGATTTTCGGCTGTCTCATTTTAACACTAATAGCTTTCAACTTCATCGCCAGATTAACCATAGAGACGAAAGGATGTTGAGCGAAGCCTTTGGGCGTGAGTGCGACCTCTTTCTGAAATCACCGAGAGCAAAAGGCATGATCATATGATGAGGCAGGGAAGGAAAATACAAGAAACACAGGCATAAACTTCCCATATGAAGTGCCATTGTTATACTGTACTGAAGGTATAACTCTCTGGAGGGATCATCATTCCATTGACCTCTGTCGTGTCCATTCCGCTTACGCTGAAGGGTAAGGAGGAGGGACTTCTCCCGACTCTCCTTCTTGGCCTGAGACAAGGCGTTCATACTGCACATTGTTCTGATAAAAGGCATCTGAGCCTCTCAGAGACAGCATCGTTGACACCCCTCCAGAAGTTTCGGCCGCAGTTGTATCTGAATCCGATGATGGTCGTGACAAAAAATGCCTTGTGAATCCATGACGTTTTCCAAAAATTTCGCATGGACATTTCCCGCCCAATGTCCTCGTGTCTTGTGACGTCGTAGAATAAGGAGGTAGCCCAGCCCAATTGGGGTTGCAATAACACTCAAGGAGGGTCGTGATAAGTGGAGATACAAAATGGTGTGTAGACCTTACCGAGCCAATATATATTGGTGTGTGAATGACAAGATCGTACAGCTTTCTTTTCCCAGTCTTCTTATCCATTTCATGGTCGTCTCCTCTTTCGACGCGAATGATACACTTGAGGACATGGCTAATCAGAATGAGACTCTTCCTATTCAGATGAGTCCAGTGGAGAAGGGAACACGACGAGGGCAGTTCCAGGTTTTTGCGTAATGTCCATGGTCCAGGGCCCATTAAGTTGGAGGTCATCGTTGAAATGTCATCATCTTCGTCCAAGAATTGATGTAAAGGGGACATTCGAAACGCCTCTGAATGATCAGATTCAATCGGTAATATCGGTTTTCCATCATTAGATTTCGCGGACAAAAGAATGATGTGACTTTGAGTGTCAGTTGGCACAATGGGTTGCATCTTCGTCAAGTAGTCTATGCGCTCTGGAACAGGATAAATACTAGATTGTTTTAAAATGACCGACCAGCAGACCTTCGATAAACACAGTGAGCTTATGGATTTTAACTTTGTCCAACGGGAATAAAGTAAGAGAAAATGAGAGTGTCCCGCCAATGTAAAAATGCTGTCCAGACAATGAAAACAAGTATTGAAGCTGCTCAAAAGCCTCAGTTATTTTGATGAAAAGGGGAAATTTCAAGTCTACCTGTTGATCCCATTGGCTCCACATCTCTTCAGCTCTATGAAATATGCGACTAGTCCTGATGGGACAAACCTTTCACCGGTGACGCTATTCATCTCACCTTCATCTTCGTTCGTACGATTGTGAACGACTGCAATGTTCACGGAATGTTGGTACTTTGGTGTGAAAGTTCCGGGGCGATGGACAGTTGCCTTGAGCGTCCAGGAGACCTTTCCATATGGACATTCAACAGCTACAATGAGAGACATTCAGGCTTGTGGTCGAAATAACATTATATTATAACTTACATGGGGGTTGGTCTGCAGGAATGGGGATCGAAATTGCGTACGTATGAACACCTGAAGGCTCCATCAAGAGACAAGAATGAACCAGTGATTCCAGATACATACCTGGTTTGAACTCTTTCCACATTTCCGTCTTAGATCCTTTACTTATGTATCGTTCAATTGTCTCTACCACCAGTACGCCTGTCGAATCTTGCTGTTTTATTTGATCCGCGCGAACACGAGTCCTGGAACGCCCACGATCAGGAGAGTGATCTCGAAGCTGCGATGAGTCATCGGAATGTCGATGATAAAATGGATGCATTTTATCGAGAATAGAATGAGAGAGTGCGCCAAGACTGAATCCGGTGCTCGACCGTTGAGTCCGTTCTCGATCCGGGCTGCTTTGTGGAGGGTCAGCAAAAGATAAAAGCGATTGATGTGTGGGAGGTGCTTCGCAGGAAGATCTCATAAACGAAGTTGAGATGGAGCGCCGAGTCGCAGATGGTCCAATTGTGTGCCCAGGAATATTTTCGACAATTCTCCGCTCTAGGAGACGTCCTCGAGGCGGGGTTGCCTCTCTGGATGGCACAGTGGGCGTACCAAGCGTTGCACCTAAAATATATTTACCACTAGAAATGTGAATGCATCGAAATGCAGGCAAGGCGACGAACCCGAATTCCTCTGACCGCTTCTCAATTCGATTAGGGAGCCGTGCAACCCTGCACGATTCACATCTGCGCAATGCGTCGACGGAGGAGGGTATCTAGTTTCGGACTGTTCATGGACTGCTTGCTGAACATTGGTCAAATCTGGACTTAGTCGTCGGGGTTGTCTGGGACGTGAGCCTGCGGTAATTGGAGCGAAAGATGGCACTGGGGCATGGATATCAGGGAATATATCTCCAACATGACGACGAGGAACTATGGCAGGAGGGAGTGAAGCTCGTCGCCGGTCATTATGGGTGGCCGTAAAAAACACCTGCTTTGCTTTAAATGCAGTGTCCTGTTCTGTGACATCAATTCTGCGAGGCCCAGCACCTTCCTGCCGAGTTGCGAAACATTTACAAGTAAGCTTGACGACAATCTCAGAAACCTTTACTGGCTTCTCAAAGTTGAGTTCCAGGAGACCACGGAGAATGCCTGGAGCTTCAGTTTGCGACAGTTGAGGATCGTTGCCTGGTACTGCCTGAGAACGGAGGAATACAGCCGACTCTGTGAGTTTGATTGAAATCGGGCTGGCGGAGGTCGGTGTCTGGTTATCCATGAGCGGGGGAAGGAAGCAAATTGTCGGAGTCTGGACCGAATCTGCGGAAGAGTTAAAGAACCCTCTCTGTGCCACCGGCGATCAAACACGTTATCTTGTCGACCCTGAGGAAGACATGTACTACTCGAATAAACGAAAGAGGGTTGAACGAAGCGGTTCGGCGTGAGTGATTCTCCATTCTGAACCAGTCCATAGAAAGAGAATAATCGTATGAAACAATAGGTTCATGGATATATAGTTCGAGTACAGTACCTCACGTCACTAGTCCCAAAATAAGTTTCCGGAATGTTGTCTTTGGTTGGATTTCTACGGGAGGCTCTGAGTGTGTTATTGGGGGTAAATCGCTATGGTGAGAAAGAATATGAGGTCTATTTGGGCTCATGGTCACTGCTCCATGTTATAAACCCTGTTTTGGCAAACGGTCCTTAGCCAGATTCTGTACTCTGCATTCCATCTTTTCGAGGTCACGATTGTTGCATATTAGACTAATATATATTGGCTGGGAACATGTCTTGAATGGTGCGTTCGTTATTGAGATATCGTCGAAGCACCTAGGGCTTTCCCCCGTGTCCGTATTGTAGGGTGTACGGTACGGTTCTACGATACGGTGTCCGTACCGTCGAGGCTGAGGAGGTGAAGTTCCGTAGCCGTGAGACGGACGGTTGGGGGAGCATACGGCCGTGAATACGGTATATCCTAGTCGTGTTTTTCACCACATAATTGCATTTCTCAAGCTCAGGATGTAGAGCACTATTCATTCTGGTGCTAGATACTATCAAAAGTACAGTGTCCTTTGTTCCCAACGTTGAGCTTCAACGAACGGTTGAACCCTCGTTCACCTTTACACACTCACGCAGAGAAGGCGAGAAGTCACGATTCGATGTCAGCCATCCGCCCAACTCCGAAAATCGCTCGCGCGCTTACGAACATTCCTTTTGTGGTAGTTAGTGACCTCACGTCACCGCCATCACGATTTGATGGCGGTGAGTCTCCTGTGATGCAGTCGCTTTTCCGACTCTTCCCTTATTATTTACTAACTCAAAGTACTTGCCACCTGACTCTTCTATGAGCCTTGGCTACTTAGTATATAAAGTCCCCGTAAAGGAACCAATATTATTTATCTTTTCCCACCAAACGTACAACACGTTTGTTGTACATATTCACCTTATACTTAGGGGATTTGGCCGTTTCTGTCGGGCGAGGAGTATTGGGTAAGCAAAACGCAACTGCGAGCTGCGACAAGAGCCTCAAAGCTGACGCGGTCTAGCAAAAGCTGACAAGGGTTGAGCTTGAGATGGCAGAGGCGTTGGCAGCCCAAGCAAAGACCAGGTGCTAAGTTGTCGTCTCGAAAGAACCGTTGAGCTTACATTCGTACGCCTTCCCGTTCTTGGCACATTGTCCTTTGCGCGTACTATGGAGGTCAATGATCGAAATGAATTATTATTTGATTTTTGCATCTTTATTTTACCGTCCGAATTCCGTATCCGCCGTATTTTGTACGGGACCGTACCGTTTGCTCATTTGTGCCAGCCTCAGCCACAGTAACGTACACGGCACGGTCAAAAAACGACCGTATTTGTGTCCGTCCGTATACGGTACGGACGGTGGGAAGCCCTAAAAGCACCTGAATCCTTCCCCCCAGCAACAGGGGCGTCCCCGGCACGTAGTTGGACCTCAAGGGGTTTTTCGAAGAGTATAAATCATAATAGGCTACCCAACGCCATACAAAACCCTTGTAGTTTATCGTAGATGCTGGTTCTCAACGGCTTTCCGGAAATTTATTTTGGGAATGAATACTAACCACCTTCAACTTCTTCACCAAATTCACCAAGGAGATGAAAAATTAGTTGAGTGAGTCGGTCGGGCATGAGTGCATCTTCCTTTTGGAATAGTCCAAAGTAAAAAGCATGATCACAAAACGAAATAGGTGAGGATACTACGATAAAAATCATACATGGTCAGAACTTACTATACGCAGGATCTTCAGATTCTACCGAAAAGACGACTACCTGAAGGGTCAATAATTCCATTGACCTCTGTCTTGTCCATTCCGCTTATGCTGGAGGGTAAGGAGGAGGGACTTCCCCAGACTCTCCTTCCTGACCAGAGACAAGGCGCTCATACTGCACATTATTTCGATAAAAGGCATTTGAGCCTCTCAGAGACAGCATCGTTGCCTCTAACCCCGAGGTTTCGGCTGTAGGTGTCTCTGGATCTGTTGAGTGTCGTGACACAACATGCCTTGTGAATCCATGACGTTTCCCAAAAGTTTCGCATGGGCATTTATCGTCAAATGTTCTCGTATCTTGCGATGTCGTGGAATAAGGAGGTAGTCCTGCCCAATTGGGATTGCAATAACACTCAAGGACGATCATGATAAGTGGAGATACAAGGCGGTGAGTAGACCTTACCGAGCCAATCTCTATCCCTGTCTGAATTACAATGTCATACAGCTTTCTTTTCCCAGTCTTCTTATCCAATTCAAGGTCGTCTCCTCTTTCGACGCGAATGATACACTTGAGGACATGGCTAATCAGAATGAGACTCTTCCTATTCAGATGAGTCCAGTGGAGAAGGGAACACGACGAGGGCAGTTCCAGGTTTTTGCGTAATGTCCATGGTCCGGGGCCCATTAAGTTGGAGGTCATCTCGGAAATATCATCGTGTTCACTCAAGAATTGATGTAAAGGCGACTTTATAAATGCGTCCGGGTCATCAGATTCAATGGGTAAAATTGGTTTTCCATCGTTAGATTTTGCGGACAACAGGACGATGTGAATTCGAGGGTCAATTGGCACAATGGGTTGCATCTTCGTCAAGTAGTCAATGCGCTCTACAATAGGATAAGTAGTGCGTTTTTAAGATGACCGACCAGCGGACCTTCGATAAACACGGTGAGCTTATGGATTTTAACTTTGTCCAGCGGGAATAAAGTAAGAGAAAATGGGAGTGTCCCGCCAATGTAAAAGTGCTGTCCAGACAATGAAAACAAGTATTGAAGCTGCTCAAAGCCTCAGTTGTTTTAATGACTTGGAGATATTAGAAATCTACCTGTTGATCCCATTGCCTCAACATCTTATCAGCTTTAACATTAGAGACAGGGTGCTAATCCGACAAACCTTTCAACGGTAACGCTGTTCATCTCTTCGTCACTATCATTTGTAAGATTGTGAGCGACTGTAATGTTCACGGAATGTTGGTACTTTGGTGTGAAGGTTCCAGGGCGATGGACAGTTGCCTTGAGTGTCCAGGAGACCTTTCCATAGGGACATTCAACAGCTAATAACAAGAGAACATGATATTTCTGGTTGAATCAACATGATAGCATGACTTACATGTGGGCAGATCTGCGGGAATGGGGATTGAAATTGCGTACGTATGAACACCTGAAGGCTCCATCAAGAGACAAGGATGGACCACGGAATCAGGATACATGCCTGGTTTGAACTCTTTCCAAACTACAGCTTCATGTCCTTTATTTAAGTATCGTTCGATTGTCTCTACCACCATCACGCCCGTCGTATCCTTCTGCTCCAATCGATCCGCACGAACGTGAGTCCTGGAACGCCCACGATCAGGAGAATGTTCTTTAAGCTGCGAAGAATCATCGGAATGTCGATGAGAGAGTGGGTGTATTTTGTCTAGAATAGAATGAGAGAGAGCCCCAAGGCTGAATCCGGTATTCGGTTGGCGACCTAGTTCTCGTTCCCGACTTCTTTGTCGAGGCGCAGTGAGGGATAGAATTGATTGATGTGCAGATGATGATTCAGGGGAATGCCTCGTGAACGAAGATGAAAAAGGGTGACGAAGCGCAATTGGGCCACTTGCTTGCTCATGGACGTTATCGACAATCCTCCGTTCTATGGAGCTCTCTTGAGGAGGCGTTGTCGATCCAAATGACAACGTGGACAGGCCAGAAGATGCATCTAATAGTTTATTTGTAGTTAACAACAGGCTTGTGGCGGAATGAAGGTAACAAGACGAACTCGAGCTTCTCTGATCTCTTCCCAGTTCATTCAGGTCCTGTGAATCTGAACTATTCAAAACTGTTAATGGCGTCGATGGAGGAGAGTATCGCGCTTCAGACTGTTCAACAGCATCATGTTGAAAGTTGGTCAAATCTGCACTTAATCTCCTGAGCTGCCTGGGGCGTTCATCTGGGGTGATTGAGGTATATGATGGCACTTGGTCATGGAGATCAACAAATAAATCCTGAACACGCGGACGAGGGACGATGGCAGGAGGGAGTGAAGCTCGTCGCCGGTCATTATGGCTGGCCTTGAAAAACACCTGCTCTGCTTTAAACACAGTGCCCTCTTCCGTGACGTCAATTCTGCCGAGCCCAACTCCCTCCTGCCAAGTTGCGGAACATTTACAAGTAAGTTTGACGACAATCTCAGAAACCTTTACTGGCTTCTCAAAGTTGAGTTCCAGGAGACCACGGAGAATGCCTGGAGCTTCAGCGCGCGATGGGGGACGATGATTTCCTGATGTTTCGGGAGACCGAAGGAACACAGCTGACTCTGTGAGTTTGATGGAGATCGGACTTGTGGAGGATGGACTCTGGCTCGTCATGAGCGGGGGAAGGAAGCGAAACGTCGGAGTCTGGACCGAATCTGTGCAAGAGCTCAATAGCCCACCTGTGCCCCGGCAATCAAACATGAAGTCTCCCGAAAACAACACATTGTAATGCTCGGATAAATAATACTTAAGAACCAAAGGATGTCGTTCCTCATTGTGAAATAAAGGTCGTAGGTCCAGTGAACAGCATTAAGCAGTAATCTAGGTACTAGAAATGCCCCATAAAAGCCGCCAGCCTTCGAGTTGTGGAACCCAATTTTTTTAAATTGTCAAATGCTGGCTGCCCGCCAGAAGCGATAAATAAATCATTATCAAATGTCATCACGTCGGTCTTCTTGAAAACATGAGCAGTTAGAGTCTCTGGCTTCATATTGAATGAGCATGCTGTCTTGTCCAAACCGACGGCACTGAATTGCTGGTGTGAAAGACCGAGGGAGGGGAGGTTATGGCGAGGAGATCACTTCTTGCTCTCGCGGTCGTTCCACCAATGCCACTTGTTTGGACAGTGCAGAATCCTCGTGTCAAGCTCCTACTCAGGCAGAGTGTCTGGGTAACTATAGCTGTTCCGATTTGTCTGTTGACGATAGGCTGCGCTAAGACAGACAGACCACAGAGGCACACTAGAGGAGTTCAAGATTGAACCAAGAATAAGTAGGCGGGAACGCACATGAAAGGAAGAGTTATTGAACTTTGACGACTGACTTTGCCGATAGAGGGTGTGGGCTGTCGGGGCCAATGAACGAGGAAACAATGGATAGGAAGTCTTCAAATCAAAGAAAATTTTGGACAAGAAAATGCCTTCATCTTTTCTCTTATATATATCAGAAGAAGAACGAAACCCACAATGTATACCTGTGACTTTCTCCCGTATTTATGCGGGGGCACCACATGCCGTGGGATAGACCCGCAGAAACCAGTGATGTTCGTTAACCGTCAGTCAGCCGGATTATCTGACGTGATGATATTTGTGAACTCATTCACGGGTGCGCGGGAAAAAAAAAAGTAAAAACGTTGTCTTAGAAACTTAGATGAGTAAGGACGTTTACCAAATCAATTGCACCCGCTTTGCCAGGAAGGAAAACACTGGGTGCCGACTGTGGCACAATGACTCTTTACCGACCCACGCCCATTAGTGGGAAATGGTTTCATTGTCATTTTTGTTCGTTGAGAGTCGACGTCTATACATTAGCTCAAATTGTTGACGCTCGGAGGTCAACCTGCTGTGGTTATTAAGCAAATTCTAATCGATTTTCAAACATTCTGGAAGCTCCATCTGCAGATGGCGAATTCCTTAACATATTAATAGAGCTGGGACTTTATTGCAATGCCGGTGCTGAAACAAGTCCCACGATTAGAAGGGGACTTTGCTCGAGAGGTCACCCGGACCGAAACAGAATTGGCACCAGTGAGAGTCTGAGCAAATCTGGAAGGGTGAACGTAAAGAGTCAACACAGTTCGAGTTGTGAGGACGGTATTCAGGAGGTGGAGAAAAATTAAGGACGAATGATGGCCACATTCTATCCTTGCTTCTCAACCATGACCATATGCACCGCCGTATCTTCCTGACAAAGGGACCCATACGGACTCAACGGGAAACGGGAACCGGGAAACGGGGAACGGGAAAATTTAAAAGTACAATTAGTTGCATATAAATGCATTATAACGTGTCTATGACAGGTGAGAGGAGCTGGGTGGGCCATGAAAAGGCGTTGTGACGCAGAAACGGCGTGTTCCGCAGGCTTTGGCCCACTTCCTCTCAACGGAATCCACCAGTTGCAACGTTTTGATAGAGCATAAGAAGTAAAGGACTGATAAAATGAATAATGCACTGTTTTTCAGCGAAATTTCTCGAGGGTATACTGGTGGTGGAGGCTGATCGCCAAGCAAATTTACAGGTTTACGTTCAAATGCAGAGGGGACAAGCCGATACTCATCTATTTTGCTACAGATCTTTTTTATGTTCCAATTTTATTCATTGCACTCGGAGGAAGTTTCTGACTGAGTGCAGATCAAGCTCGCGAGTTCGGACGGCATCGCGTCACACGTGTCACATATCCTCTTTGTCTCATCTCCTTTGCTCTCTGAGGTCGAATAAGGCTCTGACTCAAATCAGCCTACTTCCTGGAGTAAATATAGCCGCATAGCATAAAATTAAACTACGCTCATGTACGATCTAACCATGGATGACTGTCAGACCTCCGGGCCAATGGCTTTCGTCTTGAGTTCGTTGAGTGTCTGTCCCACCAAAGCTCGATTCTTACCAGTATTTATAGATGTTTTAGTTGATTACATGGTACCTTGACAGACGAGAATAGGACTTAGAGTTAATTGAGGGGGTCTGGGGGGCGTTGGGGATCGGATTCTGCCGCTCAACGTTGTTTTCTGCGACTACTCGAGCTCCAGGACGACTTGAAAGTAATTATATTATCTATATAGTCAGTTTTTCTCCTTCCCGTTTCCCGTTTTATTTCCCGTTTCCCGGTTCCCGTTTCCCGTTAGGTCCATATCAGACTTGCCCTCATCTTCCTTCGGGTTTATCCTTCTTGCATCGAGGGCAATACTCTCAAACTGACTTCGAGGCTACCTCGGAACTAATCTTCGGGCCTCGTCCGGTTGCACGACAAATTATTATTGATTATAATTGGGCCACTCACGATGCCTTCAACGGAACTCTCTCTTTGGATTTGTGTGGAACAGCATAAGATGATACTGCATTGGTTTTGATTCACTGCGCACCCAATTCTTTCACTCAGACCACATATGAAGACACGTGCGAGAACACGACTCTTACACGCATGGTTATCCTAGCGAATTTTCCTCTCAAGCGATACAATATATTTAGGTTCGCATCCCAATGTGCATTCTACTTCCAGCAACTCTCCCACATTCTCGGATGTTGATTCCAAGCATTTTATTGCATCTGCGAGTACGGACAGACTGTGAAAGCTCATGTTTTTGAATCATACGTGTCTATCAATATTTCTCCATCCTCATGCGCTGCAAAATTCAAATCTGTTCACTTCTCATAGATCTTGAACATCCCATCCTTCAAGCCTAATTCTTCCATATCGGATGTACATTCTGACTGGCTTGGCTCTCGTTGAAGATGTAAACGCAAAATTCCAGGCAGAAGAGTTGGAACTGGTGTAAAGAGTGTTGAGAGGACGATAGATTAATGGTGACGAAGAGGCGCAGAATAATGCAGTCGAGTCCAATACAGCTTCGTCAGGGTTCCTCTCTCATTCTCATGATGACTAATGACCAATGGTAACCTGTGGCAGATTTTGACTTGCCTTTTAATACTTCAAGCTGTCCAGATCTCGCTGCAATACTTTCACCGCTCGTGAGCTCAGCAATCTATCATTAGGCGATGGATTTGGAATGTATGGCTGTGTTCATTCTAAACATGAAATTATGTGTTCGCCCTACTTTCCATTCTCTCCTTCTCATATGACACCCGGTCATACATCTTTGATATTTTATCTTTTCAGCCTATTTTACTTTACCCGTTACTGCATGGTTCGAAAATTGAATTCTGTTGCTTCTAAAGATCCTCTTTATTTCGAACCGAATACATAACCACCAAACTCAGTGTAAAGTCTATGGATTCTCACATTGTGCGACGATATTTATGTCCTGTCCAGAAATAAAAACATATATCGTACGTACAACTGATGCAATAATTCCCATAACCTCAAATTTTGATGCGGGGGCGAACATTTTGAAAAAGAAAAACACGGCAAGTCCTACGACAGGTGTTGTTGTCCTTGTGAATTGTGAAAAATGTATTCGGGGATACTTCATTCCCAGGTAATCGCTGCTCTGGCTCCATGTAACTAGCAACTTTTCCTCTTTAACCGCAGATGGAGTGGCCTGACACGGGTGGCATTCCAGGGGTCACCATGTCCCATGGTGAGCTTGACTCACCATAAACTCCCCAAGTAGTCCATAAGCAATCCTTACGTAATTCCGCGCCTGGACGCGAGGGGACCGCATGGGGAGTTTGAGGTGAGTTTGTGGTGAGTCAAGCTCACCATGGGACATGGTGACCCCTGAAATGCCACCTGTGTGACTGTCGAGTTTTCTGAGGGCATGGTACTGACAATGGGTGGATCCAAGTGCTTTTTCAAAAATCTGATTACGCTTTGCAGATATCCATATAGCTACCCAAAACTACCAACGATCGCCTTCCACTTCTTTGCCAGAGTGGTCACCGAGATAAGAGCAGTTTGAATGAAGCGGTAGGGCATGAGTGCATCCTCCACTACGCACGAGTCCGAAGGAAAAGCAATGATCAAATAAAACGATAGGTAAGGATTCTATGACAAAGCAGACAAATCGTCTGAAGTTTTAATGTGCAATGTCCGTGTTAGATTATAGCGACAACAAAACTTCCGAAACGGTCAATAATTCCATCAACTATTCCCCCGGTCGTCCACGATCTACTTTATGCTGGAGGGTAGGGAGGAGGGACTTCCCCAGACTCTCCTTCCTGACCAGAGACAAGGCGCTCATACTGCACATTATTTCGATAAAAGGCATTTGAGCCTCTCAGAGACAGCATCGTTGCCTCTAACCCCGAGGTTTCGGCTGTAGGTGTCTCTGGATCTGTTGAGTGTCGTGACACAACATGCCTTGTGAATCCATGACGTTTCCCAAATATTTCACAAGGACATTTATCGTCAAATGTTCTCGTATCTTGTGATGTTTTGGAATAAGGAGGTAGTCCTGCCCAATTGGGATTGCAATAACACTGAGGTATGATCATGATAAGTGGGGTCATAAAGTGATGATTAGAACTTACAGAGCCAATGTTTATCGGTGTCTGAGTGATAATATCATACAGCTTTCTTTTCCCAGTCTTATCCAATTCAAGGTCGTCTCCTCTTTCGACGCGAATGATACACTTGAGGATATGGCTGATAAGAATCGTACTCTTTTTATTCAGATGACTCCAATGCAAAAGTGAGCACGATGCGGGCAGCTCGAGATCTTTGCGTATCGTCCATGGTCCTAGGCCCATTAGAAATGAAGTCTGCTCAGAAATATCGTCGCCTTCTCCCAAAAATTGGTGTAATGGCGAATTGCGCAATACAAGTGGGTCATCGGATTCAATAGGTAATATCGGTTTGCCATCATTAGATTTAGCGGTCAGCAGAACGACGTGGGTTCGAGGGCTACTTTGGGTAATGCGCGGCATTGTTGACGAGTAGTTGACGCGTTCTGAAATATATTGAGTGATGAATTTGCAAGAAATCTTGGAGAAGAAAGGAAAACCTTCAATATACACCGTCAGACCATGTATTCTAACTTTAGCATGTGGGAGCAAAGTAAGAGAAAATGGAAGACTCCCGCCGATGTAAAAATGCCGCGACGGCAATGAAAACATGTATTGAAGCTGTTGAAAGAGTGAGATTTCTTGTAACAGACTATCAAAGGTTGGAAACCAACCTGTCGATCCCAATGCCTTGACATATGATCAGTCCAAAGATGTTCGAACCAAATACTATTCAGTCAAACCTTTCGATGGTAATACTATCTGGCTCCGCCTGATCCTCTTCAATAGGATTGTGAACGACTGTGATGTTCATGGAGTGCTGGTACTTGGGTGTAAACGTTCCTGGGCGGTGGACAGTTGCTTTGAGTCTCCAAGAAACCTTTCCGAAGGGGCATTCGACGGCTATGGTGAAAAAATATCAACCTTACTTGTTAGTAAAACATATTAGTATCGCTTACAGGGAGGTTGGTCCGCAGGAATAGGGATCGAAATTGCGTAAGTATGAACACCTAAAATGGTTATGTATGAGAGACGGTGGACTGGGTCGGGATACATACCTGGTTTGAACTCTTTCCAATTCATATCGTCAGATCGTTTACTAAGATATCGTTCAATCTTTTCGACCACCATGATGCCTGGCCCTTCCTTCTGTTTCAATCTCTCTTCAAGAACATTGGTCCTGGACCGTCCACGACTAGGCGAGTGTTCTTGATTCTGCGGCAAACTCGCGGAATGATCATGGGTGGATGGATGGATCTTGTTGAGAATAGTATGAGAAACAGTCCCAACGCTGAATCCAGTATTAGGTCGTCGACTCCGGTCTTCATCCTGGCCTCTTTTTATAGACACATCGGAGAATAAATTGGATTGGGAGTCTAGAGATGCTTCACAGAAATTTCCTGGAAATGACGTTGAAGGAAGGTGACGGGTCACAGACGGCCCACTTGCAGGCTCCGGAACACCATGAGAACTTGGCAGACGCGCAGAATGTCTCCGAAGAGGTGCTGATGCCTCCCCAGGAGGAAACGTCGATGGATCAAAAGACACAACTAGAAGGGTGATGGTTAAAAGCCAAGAGTGTGGCGGAAGGAGGGCGATAAGACGAACTCGGACTTCGCTGGTCTCTTCCCATTTCATTTAATAAGCCCTGTGAATCTGAACAATTCGTCCCTATGGAAGGCGTTGATGGAGGAGAGTACCGGGTCTCAGACCGGCTAAGAGCCGCATGTTGGAAATTTGTCAGATCTGTGCTCAGTCGCCTATGTGGCCGCGGGCGTTCATGTGGAGTAGTAGGAGTGTAAGCTGGTACCTGGTCTCGGAAAGGAAGGAATGAATCGTGGGCACGCTGATTAGAGGGTATGGCAGGAGGTAGTGAAGCTCTTCGGCGGTCATTGCGGCTGGCCCTAAAAAACGTTTGCTCTGCTTTGAACGTAATCGCCTCTTCTGTGACGTCGATTTTGCCCAACTCAACGCCTTCCTGCCAAGTTGCGAAACATGAGCAAGTTAGCTTGACGATAATCTCAGAAACTTTGACTGCCTTCTCGAAATTGAGTACCAGAAGACCTCGAAGGATTGTGGGAGTTTCAGGTTGCGCCGCGCGACGACGGTCATGTGATGATTTTCGAGGACGAAGGAAGACAGCCGACTCTGTGAGTTTAATTGAAATCGGATTTGTAGATGGCAGCGTCTGGTTAGTCATGAGCGGAAGAGGGAAGGTAGGCGTCCGAGTCTGGACCGTATCTGTCCGAAGAGCTCAAGCTCCCACCGGCAATCAAAAACGATGTCTTCCTTCCAAACCTTACACATATCGACCACCGATAAGGCATTTAAAACTTGATTTCATTCAGACGTACAGCAGGTGACCAAGTTATGTGAAAACGCCAACAATCGTTTTCCAAGGAGGTCAACTTCAATCCATCCGAGCAGTTATTAGGAAACAGGATCGTTCGCCTGATGTGGATTAAACCATTTGTTAGCTACAAATCCCTGCAATAGTGTCCATAGAAAAAGATTCGAATGTTTTAAATGTCCATAGACTTCAAGAACACAATAATTTCTCTCCGAATTATGGGAAGTCAACATTAAGGAACCAATTCTGATTCGTATTAGCCGAATCACAGTCCCAAATTTGTAACTAGAGAGGTTGCATAATCAATAATAAACATTGCCTGCCGAAAAGATGCAAAAGGGAACAACCACGCACAGGATTCGAATCTGCTACACTTCCGTCCGTCAAGTCGACACATTTATTCTTCCCAGCCCAAGTAAATCTGTCATCGGGGAAGTAAAGTAAGTCTCCTCCGGCGTGAGTGAACCTTTGGTTTGTATTCCCAGCGGCACATGTCCATACTTGGAGTTTCACTCCATTCGTATTGCTCCCATTAGTGACGTCGAGGCAAAAGTTGCCTTGCTTCATGGCGAAACCATCGAAGGTCCAAACTTGGTTAGGGTATCCATGTCTCCCGTCACAGGACTATCCAACATGAGAAAGATATGCGTGTGTAGGATCAAACTTCAGCGCACCTTGATACCAACTTTCGTTCCGTCTGCAGCAGCACCGAGGAGCGTTACGCAGTTGACTAATCCAGGATTTCCTGTCGGGACAGTGATAATATATTGCCCTGCAGCGGACGCATCGGGCAATGGGTCGGGGCACGACGGGTTACTATCCACAGGAAGTGACGTATTGGGATAATGGGAAAGCGCGTAATCACTGGTTCTCTATGGGTGTCATAGTTCGGTCATCAAATTTTACACCATGGGAAGCATTAAACACGAACATAGAAACAGTAAGCACCGGCCGTGTCGTGGAAGTAACTGCAAAAAGGTCAGTGGTGGGAGAGGAGAATGTTGAATCACTTACTCGCATTGGAGGTAAGGACCAAGTTCTACTGCTCTGGACAATACATAACGATCTCCGGAGGAAGTAGTAAAAAGGTTTGTGCAGGCTTTCAATGTCTGTGCCGTTGCGAGGCTCGTAGACAACGCGCCAACGAGAATGAAATTAAGAAGTTGCATGGTGGCTCGTGGGAAGAAAGAGCTGGGTGAATCGAGTGCCAAAGTTTCAGTCTTTTATGAGGACCACAAGGAAGACGGTGGTATGAATCTACCCCGCTTGTCAGAACAGGCTCGAGGAGGCGAGACAACGACTGTTAATATGGGCAGGTGATACAATTTTGTCCGCCGGCGGATAGAGGGACGTTTCCATCTGGAGTTCGAGGAGATGAGGAGGTGATAAGGAATCAAGAGACTCGAAGCGTCTGAGAATGGGGAGAGTTGGGGTGGTGGGAGGCGTTGCTAAATTCGTCACTGGCGCTTAGGCCTAATTTGTTTGCTCCAGACAGTTTGACAACTCAATAGACAAAAGAATTCTTCCATGGTTCTCATATTCGCATTATAGAATGAGAAATTTCGAGGCTTTTAAAATCATTTTCCGCGACCAGACGTTCTTCGTCTTCCGACAAAGTCAACAGAAGAACGAATCCCATCACACCCAGGGCCATGGGAAGTGCAAAGAAACTGGTAGAGAACGAGTTCATATAATTAAACGTCAAAATGTAGTCCAAGAGTCAAACTTTCACGGCCCCAAGCTTTACGTATGATGAACTTGAAGAGTCCATTTCTGGTTTGTATTGGCGGGGTCACAGTCCCAAATTTGCAACTAAAAAACATTTGAAAGCTCAGTAAAAGGAAATAAAAAAAAAGAAACCAAATGATTCACAGGATTCGAATCTGCGACACTCCCATCCGTCAAATCTACACATTTATTCTTCCCGACCCAGGTAAACCTATCGTTGGGGTAAAACAACAAATTTCCACCAGCGTGGCTGAACTGTTGGTTCGCGTTCCCGGATCCGCATGTCCATACCTGAAGTTTCACACCATTTGCGTTGTTTCCATTCGTAACGTCCAAACAGAAGTTGCCTTGTTTGAAAGCATATCCGTCAAAGGTCCAAATTTGGTTTGGATAATTGTGCCTCCCATCACAAGTCTACCCCATATCAGAAAGAAGTACTTTGAGTTTACAAAAACTAGCATTCACCTTAATCCCTACTTTCGCCCCGTTTGCAAGGGAGCCGAGGACAGTGGCACACTGTCGGATTCCAGATGGGCTCGTCGGGACGGTGATATGGTATTGGCCGGCAGCAGGGGCATTGGGTAGAGGATCAACACAACCAGGGTTACTGTCCACGGGGAGAGATGTATGCGGATAGTGAGAGAGTGCGTAGTCACTAGTCCTCTAAAGTGCACGAGTGTCATTGCCTGAGAATGAATTTCTTAAGATGAGGGAAAAGAAAACTCACATAAAAACAATATGCGCTGGTTGAAGATCCGTTCTGTTCGTCGAAGAAATAACTGAGAAGAGAATGAGCTGCACAGAGCCGTGAAGAACAAGGATATTGCAGCACTTACTCGCATTGGAGATATGGACCTAGTACTATTCCTCTGGTTAAAATATAGCGATTGCCATTGGGGACCGTGAGAAAGTTTGCACATGCTTTTAAGGTCTGCGCCGACACTAGGAATGTAGCGATGACGCTAAGGAAAATGAAGCTTGGGAGACGCATTTCAGTGAAGAAAGGAATGAAAGAAAACAACCACTGGGATTGAGCCTTTTAAAGGAACCACCGCCTACGACGGCGCAAGCACCAATGTTGCAGCCTAAAACCTCAAGCTTGGGAACGAGTCTAGTTCAGGTTCAAATGGGCGGGTGAAACAATTTAGTCTCAATTTCGTCTGTCATGTCACCACAATGTTTGAGGAAATGAAAGGTGACATTCAGGGAATGAAGAGAACCTCGAGGAATAGGTTGGAGGCAATGCTGATCTATACCATCCGGCTGTCGCACCGATTTACATGGAAGAGTTAAATGGGCCAGTCGCATCTTGTGACCGCAAGTTTCCAGGGCCCCAAGACTCATTCGAGAGAGTCGCAAAGAGGGAGACTTAGAAGCTCCTGAGCCCATCAAATATTGATGGGTGTAGGGAAATTCCCAAACACATCCGTTTTTGGCTGGTTCTCTTATTGTGGTACGCAACAGGGCTATTATGGGGGTTTAACGCCGCACGAAAGCGGAAAGTAAAGCGTACAGCAACCCAAGAGCTGCAAAAGTTCTCAGCACCATGCGCCAAGATTGGACATCCTGGAGCGCAAATAGTACACCCTTCATCCGATCATTGAATTCTTCTCGCATAGCCAGTATCAGAGGAAGACCCTTGAGCGCTGCTTCGTCAATTGAAGCAATGTCTTCAGGAGAGAGCGAGGCTGAGAAATTGATTAGAACATCCCTCGAACTTCAAGAGGAATACAAACGCAAGTCGCCAACAGACAAATACTCTTCCAGCCTCTCCTTCTTAGAGCTTGTTCTATAAAACATGTTAGGATTGTATGGAGCTAGGAAAGGACGATTGCCCATACGTAATAATAACAACTCCTTTGCTCTTTGCCCAAGCAAGGGTCACTTGTGTTGTTGATACATTCAACCGTTTTGCGACTTTGGTAATAGGTGCATCTGCTGGACCACCAGGATGTTTCAACGGTCTACAAAGATTGGATAAAAATATGGAAAGACGAGTGGCACCAGACGGATGGACGCACGAGAGACAGTTGTACCCAGCTACAACAATCCCATGCTCCCTGGCATATTTAAGCAGATCCTTGTTATTTCTCCATTGGTATAAATCAAAGTTGATCTAGAAACATTTGAGACGCTGATTGCGGTGAAGATGAAGGAACCGACCTGGTTCACAGCGGGGACGACTGACGCAGTCTCGCGCAACGCCTCAAGGTCCGTGACAGTAAAGTTACTAACCCCAATGCTCCTATCGAGAAAAAAAAAAAAAAGAATGAGATATAAACGAAATCCAAAAACAGATGGAATGGGTTGGCACCTGACAAGTCCCTCTTCCTTCAAATCCTCGAATTCTGCCCAGAGTTTCTTGACGTCCAGTCGCGGGGAGTGAATGAGATACAGGTCCAAGAATTCGATACCAATCTGTATAGAGAGCATGAAGAATAAGAAATCCACCAAAAACAACCAGAAGAATGTACCTGGGCCAAACTCCTCTGCACTGCTGCTTTCACGGGTCCACCAAGAAGATATTTTGAAGTGATGAACACCTCTTCTCGCTTCATCCCACTCTGCCTCAACGCGTTGCCGATACTGTATTCATTCCGGTAGTCTGAACAAATGAAGTTTATATGAGCTAAATAGATGGAATTTGATGGACTAACTCTCAGCCGTATCCAAATGGACAAAGCCTGCAAGTTCGCTAACTCATCACACCGTGTCTATATCCTTGCAACATGCGAAAAGTACCTGCTTCAATAGCGTTGAGGATGTATGGCGTAATATCTTGTCCTTTATTTACAGAACCAGTTCCAAATCCAATTGCCGGAATCTTCATGTTGGTTGATAAGCACAGTCTGCTGCGCATGAGGATGAGAACGGACAGACCTTGGCGCCGTCGTTTAAGCAAATCGTTCCAAAAGGCATTACAAATACACCGAGAGTAGAGTAGAAGGTAGGCTGAGGGACACCTGGAACCCGAGTCTATGTGGAGGACGCGAGGGTCTGCGGTAAGCTTGAGGTCACACGCGATCAAATTCTGGTGCTTTGGTCAACATCCGCGTTTATTCCGGCCCGGATCTCGGAACATGTATATCAATCTTTATTTTCAATGAGACAGTATTTGTATGCAATTAGTGGCCAGAAACGCCTTGGGCTTCATAAGGTTCCTCCAAATGCTTCCTTTCTTCCTCAGTGAGAGTGATCTTCACAGCTCCCAAAGATCCTTCAAATTTTCAATCGAACTCGTCCCGACGATCGGCGCGGATACTCCCTCTTTACCCATGATCCAAGCGAGAGCGACTTGAGCCATCGTTATCCCTCGATCTTTTGCTATTTTCTCCACGCGTTTGACAATTTCAGGACCGCCGCGGTTGGTATAGCTTTTGATGAAGCTAGGGGGTAAGGTTGTTATGTGGAAAGTGTTTCCTTTCATGCGGAAGGAGACTCACAAGTCAGTTTCACCTCGCCCTGACGTGTTGTCTTGAGGTCTGGTCAAAAGACCTCGTGCAAGAGGTGACCATGGAATCGAACCAACTCCAAAGTGCTTTCGCAACGGTCAACTCATCTCCAACCCGAACAGACCGGAATACGATGACTCACCTTCAATGTAGGGAACATTTCCCGTTCCTCTTCGCGATACAACAAATTACAATGGTTTTGCATCGAAATAAATGGGGTGAGGTTGTGGGTTATGGCATAATTTTGCATAATGTGAACTAGAGGCTGCTGCGTTAGAACAGAGATACTCTCAGGAAAATACCAGGAAGGAAGGCCATACACTGATAAGCGTGACATGAGCTCATTCCTATGTACCTAGCATACCCAGCTTTGACGACGTCGTGTAGTGCTTGCATCTAAGGTTTTCGTAAACAGGATGTTTCTTTAATACTGAACGATTGACGAACCGTCTCCTCAATAGGTGTCTCAGAATCGAATCGATGGACTTGTAGGACATCGACGTATTCCACCTGTAACCTCTCCAAACTCTTCTTCACAGAGTCGAAGATATGCTGTTATATAGTATAAATGGTAAGTACAGGTGCAACTAGAGGAATAGATAGATGAAACGAACCTTTCGACTTGCCCCGTATTGATTGGCAAATCCCATCGAGTTTAATTCGGCAGGAGTTTTGCCAACTGTGAACTCATTGCCTTTTCCGACCGCAAAGTACAACTATTGAAAGGACCGTTAGTGAACAGGCCATGCTTGTTGCTTGCTGTCTACGAACCTTGGTGAGAATCACGACATCATCCCTTGGGATCGCATACTTCTTCAAAGCCAGCCCAAGGAGTCTCTCGCTCTCGCCATTACTATAAATCTGAAGTGCGATCTTGTCAGGTTTTTGCACTTAGATAGGAAGGAAACTCCTTACGTCTGCAGTATCAAAGGTATTCACCCCCGCATCGAATGCCACTTTGATGTGCTCCATGGCCGCGTCACCTTCTATAACCCATTCTTGCCATTGTTTGGATCCATATGTCATGCATCCAAGGATTATTTTCGAGATTTTCAGACCTGAGGTGCCAAGACGAACTAGAGGAAGTTCATGAGGACGATCGAACAAAAAAGGGGGAGGGAGAACGGAGCGAACCGTATTCCATGATGATAGTCTGTTAGAAGGGAAGGAAGAAAGCTTTAGTACAGTTTAGTTCGTTCAAAACCAGCTTTTTATCCTCAAGCTAGATATGAGGCTTACACAACGATGCGGAATCCATCCGATCCTCCGAGTAAGGAATGACTCAGTAGGCGGAAAGGAGCGGAAAACCTCTCTCACTCTAATACCTTCATAATTATTGTTCAATAACTGTACATATAAATGGGATAGTTAAGCGACTCTTTCTCCAACTTACCGGAAAGAGCATGACCAGTCGTCAGTATGAGCAACCGTCAGAATTGAGAGAGGCAGTTAGCATGGGAGTAGACGCGCAATTCGCTAAGTTTCCTACCCACATTACCATTCGGTTCCAATCCAAACGGTAGCGGATTCAGTGGTTAAGTACAATACTTGGTACAAAAAGAGTTGCTTGCCCCTACTTCCTCTTCCCAGCGGTGTCAATGTCTGCTATGTCCTCTGGAGTCAAAGGAGGCAACTGAGGTGTGCTCAGATATTCGTCCATTCTCTCCTTCTTACTAGTAGTCCTATGTAGAAAGGAGACGTGAGGAGATGGAGACTAGCGTTTACAGGAGAGAAACATACGTAACAACAACTACGCCTTTCTGTCGAGCCCATAGAAAGATGACTTGGGCAGGGGTACCTCCAATGCGATTTGCAATGCGTTGGAGAACGGGTTCTAAAGGTCCACCTGTCTCTTTGGTTATAGGACTGTTTGAGAAGGCAGGGCTTAAAAAGAAGGAAGAACACAAGGAAGAAAGAAAAAAGACTCGCGTTAGGGTACTGTAGGACTCGATAATAATTCCATGAACAGACGCAAATTCAAGGAGTTCCTTATTTTCGTCATAATTATAAGGGTGGAATCGGACCTAGAAAGGAGAGGTTAGGCGGGGAACCGCAACTCAAAGGAAACCCTGCCTGATTGACTGCTGGTTTAACTTTGGCGGTCTTGAGAAGAGTCTGAAGATCCTGAATTGTGAAATTGCTAACACCTATGCTCCTAAAGACGAAAACAAAGGTAAGAAGGCTGATATTATAACTTGAAAACGGAATGCAAAGGCGGACTTGGCTAATCCTCTTTCTTGAAGCTCCTCCAACTTTTGCCATCCAGCACCAATATCAGGCGTATATTTGGGAAAATGAATCAAGTACAAGTCCACTGCGTCTACTTGAAGCTGGCCATCTGATATTAGCTAAAATAGAGAAAGATTAGAATGATAGACTAGCCTTCTTCAGAGACTTTTGGAACTCAGTCTCAATATCGCCTCCACCGAACTTTGTAGTTAGCCAAATTTTCTCTCGTGCTACTATTCCACTAGCAAGAGCCTCCCCAACGGACTCCTCGTTTTGATACACTATCGGATAGCCGTGATAAGCGTTAAAAGTAGGTGAAAGAGAGGAGTCATCAACATACTTTGAGCAGTGTCTAAATGAACAAAACCAGATTCTAAAGCCTAGTGATTTTGTAAGACCAACACCGGAGGATACAGCCTGGCTTATCCAACAAAAGATCGTACCTGAACAAGGGCTTTCGTCGCTTCCCGAGCGTACCAAGCAGTTCCAGTTCCAAACCCGATTTCTGGAATCTCTCTGCCATCGTTGAGAGTAAGTGTCTGATACGACATGGCGCGCCGGTAATGATGGAGGTTGAGAGAGAAGGAGGGTTGTCGGCATACAGTGATCGAGCATGACGGCAGTGACGATAACCGACGGAAATATGTCGCCATCGAAGCTGCAAAGGTAAGGGATCCTGAAACAATACAAAATGGAACCAAAGTGTTTTATATCACTGAAATATTCTGCCGAATGGAATCGTAAGTATTCAGCAGTCTTAAAATATACTGGCCTACCAAGCACTCCAATTGGTTGCTTGTCTTTCTTTGCATTTGCTATCGGCCATAAGTGAAAATACAGCCCATACAATACGTTTCACCAGATTACCTAGTGACCCAGGTCAAAGCTACCGGTGCTTGAAAATCAGCGAATAACGCGACAAGTGCTGCTGTTGAGCGAGCTTGGGCGCTTAAGGTTAAGCTCTCTCCGGGTTTGACTTTCCGGCCTCCCAAAAAAACGCAGTCATATGCGACCTCCACCATTCAAAGAAGTTTTCCCTCTGTTACTTTCTGCCTCCCTCTATTCACATCTTCGTCTTCATCGTCGTTTATCACCCCTTCCGCGTCCCCAATGATCTCTGCAATGGTCCATACATTGGGTCACTGATGAGCTTGACTTTGCGAAGGTTGTTGAGTACTTTCAGGTATCCCAAATTCTGGGCTCTTCAGAATTATTTGGTATAAGTATCTACTTTATATTCGTACTGCTATTCAGTGCACAAAATTTTGCTATGTGAACGTCCCAAAACATTGTATTCCACCACACGACACATCCAAGTCCCCACACAAACTACAAACCATTCTGCGCAATTATATATCCAAGTTTCTCTGCAGATGCCCGTATATGATGTCGCTAATGTCATTCTGAAGTATCTACATGAACTTGTTATTCAGGCGTTCGATGTTTTTGTGGTTTTTGAGAGAGGATCGCAGAAAGTTGCGGTGGCGGCACTTTTTTGGGGGCCAAAATGAATGCACCTAGCTCTTTCGTCCGTCGGTAATCCTTATACTGCACAGAGGGAAATGCTCAAGAGAACCACTCATGATTTGCTTGAATATGTTGATGATGGTCCCCATAAATTGATTTAAGCGGTAGCGGGCTTAGCGCTTAATTACAGTCCCTGGTACAAATAGAATTGCTCTCCCTCTACTTCTTCCCGGCGGTATCAATGTCGGCTATATCCTCTGGAGTCAAAGGAGGCAACTGAGGGGTAGTCAGATATTCATCCATTCTCTCCTTCTTAACCGTAGTCCTATGTGAAAAGGAGGCATGAGGAGATGGAAACTAAGGCGACTGCAAGAGGAGAACATACGTAACAACAACTACGCCTTTCTGTCGAGCCCACAAAAAGATTACTTGGGCAGGGGTACCCCCAATTCGAGTTGCAATGCGTTGGAGGATGGGATCAAGAGGCCCGCCTGCCTCTTTGGTTAAGGGACTATACAAGGGGGCAAGGAGTGAAAAAAAGGAAGAAAATAAGAAAGAAACGAGAAGATTCACTTTAGGGTACCGTAAGACTGGATGATAATTCCATGAGCAGACGAAAATTCGAGAAGTTCCTTGTTTTCAGCGTAATTGTAAGGGTGGAATCGGACCTAAAAGCTTTAGTTCAGAGGTGAACGGCAGCTGGCAAGGAAACGAAAATGCCTGGTTGACTGCGGGTTTAACCTTGGCAGTCTTGAGAAGTATTTGGAGATCCTGGATCGTAAAGTTGGAAACACCTATGCTCCTAAAAACGACAAAGGAGTCAGAAAATATCGCTCACATGTAGAAATGGTGTTCAACCGCATACTTGGCAAGTCCTCGTTCCTGAAGCTCCTCAAACTTCTTCCACCCAGCACCAATATCAGGCGTATACTTTGGAAAGTGAATCAAGTACAAGTCTACTGCGTCTAGTTGAAGCTGGCCATACGAAATAAGCTAAAGCGAAAAGTCATCAGATTGAGGGACCAACCTTCGCCAGAGACTTTTGGAATTCGGTTTCGATATCTCCTCCACCAAACTTTGTGGTGACCCAAACCTTCTCTCGTGCCACTATTCCACTAGAAATGGCCTCCCCAACGGACTCCTCGTTGTCATACCCTATCAGATGGCCGTGGTCAAAGTGAGCAGTGCGTGAAAGAGAGGGACCATCAGCGTACATTGAGCCGTATCTAAATGAAAAAACCCAGATTCTAAAGCCTAGCAGTTTTGTAAGACCAAAACCAGAGGATACAATCTGCCTTCTCCAAAAGAAAAAAAGATCTACCTCCACAACAGCTTTTGTCGCTTCCCGGCCGTACCAAGCAGTTCCAGTTCCGAATCCGATTTCTGGAATCTCCCTGCCATCGTTGAGAGTAAGTGTCCGGTACGACATGGCGCGCTGGTAATGATGAATGTTGAGAGAGAGACGGGCTGTCGGCACCGAGGATGATGGCAGTGACTATAACCGACCGAAATATGTCACCAGGGTAAGAGATCCTCAAACGATATATAATGGAAGCAAAGTGGTGTATATCGTTGAAATTATCTATCGAACGGAATCGTAAGCATGTCAGTAGCCTTGGAATATCCTGGCCTTACTAAGTGCTCGAATTGATTGCTTTGCTTCCCATCTCGATTGGCCATACATAAAAATACAACTCATATCATCCGTTTATCTGATAAATTGGTGACTCAGTCAGAGCTGCCAGGGCTTGAGAGTCAGCGAATAACGCTGCAAGTGCTACTGATGAGCAAGGTTGGGCGCTAAAGGCTAGCTCTTTCCCTCCGCCGGTCATCTTTACAATCCACAGAAGGAAACGTTAATATTCTGATCACTTTTCTGAAGCATTTTCTGAAGCGTGTTCTCCGGGTTATCCTCACCCTATTTGTTCTTGCGGTAACATGCCTTACGAATTGGGTCTTGATGTGCTGAGAGAAATTGTCCACTTCGTCAGTCGTATTTGTCCAATTTCACGTTTTATTTCTTATATTTTGTTACTTATTCAGGTCCACGACGTTAAACGCTCTACCATATTTTCCCTTAACCTAGTCAACAAGGATTTCTATTCAATTGTTCTTCCATTTGTCTATCGGGAGTGGACGTTTGACGTAACTGAAGGAATTACTCCAGAAGATACAGAGGGCATTCGAGAGTGGACATGCGAAGAGAGTAGCTTCTCTTGGATCCCCGCAGCCATTCGTCAGATCACCCTTCGTCACAGCTCCTACAGTTCTTATCCAATCGACCCAAAGACTTGGACTCCTTTTATTTCCCTCATTCCACAGATGACTAACCTTTCCAGGCTCATTTTCTTTGTCCCTGGTGCTCAGTTTCCTACAGAACTTCTCAGACCACTGGAGACCCATACACCGAACGTACGCCTTACTATCAAATATTGGAACATTGATGGGGGAGTGGCCAGCTTATCTCCTCACGAAAAACGTCTTGCGCAATCTCCTCTCTTGAGAGAGCTTCATACAATCAACGCCCAACGTCTTGAAGATATTACTTTCGTTGCGCTTCGTCGGCTAATATCCCTAGCGCCAAAGCTTGAGAAACTTACAGTGAACGCTCACCCTTCAGGGTGGGGGACGCCAGGATGGGATAGTAGTTGGTTGCATCACCAGGGGGATACTCTTCAAGCCCAACAGATTTCCAGAGGCTTATCTGATGGCGGAAATCAGCCTTTGTGTCGATTTCGTGAGCTAAACTTGACGTTTGCGCCTTCCAGTTTCGTAGGTTACTGCATGGCCATTTGTGACCCTGCTCACTTAAAACGACTGGAGACCAGACTTCCAATATTATACCCTGGACCCCCTTCGTTACATCCTCTCAGTTTTACCGCACTTCACCATCTTGCAATTCAAACTTACGACTCTAATCCATATTCTGTCCTCCATTCTTTTTTTCAGGACAGATGCACGACTACCTCCTTAGAAAGTTTCACCCTTCGAACTGCCTTTCCCCTTCCAGAGGACATTCTCCCCCACTTTTTGGATGTTCATGGGAAAACTCTGCGTACCCTCGACCTGCGAAATGATCTCTCGAACGCAGATAGTTACAACGCGGGGCGTCAATCTCCTTTCTCATCAATCAAAATGGAAAGCATTTCTTTGATTGGAGACAAATGTCCAGTTCTCAATCACCTTTCTCTCTGCGTTAGTCGAAAGGACGATGGCATATTTGACCTTTTCGCTGTCTTTCCTCCGAGTCTCCGTCACCTGTCGTTGAATTTTGGTAGTGGCTTCAGCTTTATTCACGCAGACATGTTTGATTTTCGCCCGGAACTCGCAGATTTCTCTACGAAATCGGGGACAGAAATCGACGCGTGGGAGACAACCTTATGGTTGCATATGCCAATGTCCATTTCTTCTGCAGAAAAAATGTTCAGAAGAATATGGAGGGAAGGAACTGGTTCGTCATCTTTAGAGTCATTGGTTATAAAGACGAGGCATCCCTGGAGTTTGAGGACTAGGCAAGGGTTTACGGTGCGGAGAGAGCTCAGAGGCTCAGGGATGAAGTTGGTGACTGACCTCCAAGGCTACACAATCCCTCATGGGGAGGACGTTTTGCTCGTTTTTAACGATGAGGTTCCGAGACCAAAAAGACTTGAAGCGATGTGGGCGAATGTGTGCCCGGACATTCTCAGCACCTTGTGAAAGGTGAATGGAGCCGTGATTGCATTTCGGAGCATTTGTTCAATGGGGTGGCAAGAATTTCAATGCATTTGTTAACACTATTATTTTCACAATTGTAATACCCAACGAAAATGAACGTCTGAACCGTACACTGTCCTAGTTTATACAAATCTAAAGTACTAGGCTGTAACTAACCAAGCTCAGCACCATGAGAAAAATAATCTGGTAAAGCCTCTTCTATCTTCTTTGCAATCTCTTCCAAGCTCCTCCTTGCAGCAGACCTGCAGTCCAAATGCATATAAGTCGCGGTTCCCCACCGGTTATAATCTGCTTGGATCTGTCGAATCCTTCCTACTACGTCTGCGAGGCCAAGGCCCATCATAGCCTCACTCCTTGTCTTCTCCTTCCAAAATTCAACCCAGGCTTGTGTGCACCCATGTTGGTGCCATGTAGCTGAGCACGACGGTGCGTGGTCAAAGTGAGGTGGATTGACGCGGAGTTTATCCCATGTGCGGGAGAGTCGATAGTAACCTGACAGTAGTCGGAGTTGTTGGGAAGGATTGACGATGAGCTGTTGTTCCGAGTCTTCTATGTCGGAAGGGGAGGGACTGGTATCTCGAGAAACGAGGGATGTCGTGGGGTTAGCAGCGTCCTGAGAGGAGGAGCTCTTTTTTGTTTTGATTATTCTATCTGCTCGAGACGCCTTGACGATGGGTGCTTTTCGCATAACTTCAAGGTAAGCCTGACCACGCAGGTCCTTGATATCGAGCTCGTCTGCGAGGGCCATGGCAAGGTAAGCATGCTCAAGAGAACCACTCATGATTTGCTTGAATATGTTGATAATGGTTCCCATAAGTTGGTCATGGTTACACATGTGTGCCAGACGCATGAGCCGAACGAGTTGGTGAGTACCAGGAGAACCAATTGGATCTGGAGGAAATATCTTGGAGAAGGTGTATTCGTCTGGGTCGATTGAGGTGACGAGAGGGGACGGTCGACGGCTAACGTGGGTGTGAATCACGGTCAAAACCCAGCTCTCGAGAGAACGAAAAGAATATTTGTTGGATATTCGAGCGATGTCTATCATGCGTGATAAGTCTGCATCTGGAGATGAAATCGACTGGAGCTCAGGTGGGCTAGTGCCAGGTGAGCCAGCCATAAAGGAAGGAAATGATGAGTGCATACAGTGCGTATAGTGCCCAGAAGAAATTCCGTAATTCTGACGGTTTATCTCCCGTTAACATTACAGGATTATCATCGTCACCTCCCATTCCAACCTCGTTCTCTCCAGTCGGGAACTTGAACATGGATCTGAAGAACGAATTCTCGCGTGACAGCACGGTTTTGTGCACCTATATTTGCCGAATTAGACGAACTATAAACGAGAGATAATAGGACATACGGACATTAAAAAGAGTATCTTCGACACGGAGGATGCAACTTCCGTCCTCAAAGTAAAATTCATCATCGTGGTGAAGTTCGACACCAGTGATTTCCGTAGTCTTTGAACGTTTATACTCGGAAGAGCCTTGAGGATCGATGCTAACTGCACGCTTGCGTTTAAATTCCTTGGATGGTTCTGCTGCCATTTCGTGAAAGAATGCGGAAGGAAAGTAGTGGTTCAAGGCAACCCGTGAATTCCGGGTGCAGTGCAAGGCCGCCGAATATTCTGTGGTTATTGGCTCGCAGCTTTGGCTCGCAGTCATTTTCAACGAATTATAAATTGTTTCCCTCCGAGATTTGTGTGAACTCCTGTGACTTTTGATGTTTACTCTTAAATCTTCCATTTTTCACATGTATGCAGGTCATGGTCACCTTGGGGTGTCTCTTTCGCTCATACCTGGAGTTATTGTCGGCCACCACATTAAAAAAAAAAGGAACAGGTGGTCTTGAAAAATTGGCTGCCGCACTTACTAATCTGACTGTGAAATGATCTTCTTTACTGGCAGACTGCAACGCCTATCAGAACCTCCATCAGTGTGGAATCCACCATATGTCGGCCAATTAGATTGGAGAATAATCACAAGGTGAAAAATGCCATTTAAGTACACCCCAATTAGAGGCTATCAAGACTGCTGGTGGCCCAAAGGGAAAGAAAATTGGAGTTGAGAGGCAATAGCAACTGACACCTGGGAATTCCACTCATAGCATCCTGACCCGCGCGTTCGCAATTGAAAATCCTCTTCCACACTCGGCTAGTAGAAGTGTTCTTTCAACTGTTTGCAGTAGATTCTAGCCATCTTCCAACATCTGAATGGAAACATCATAACCGTGTGAGCAGGAGGTCTCCTGGAATGTGAGATTAGAAAAAGTTTTGTAGAAACTCGCCTAACTTCTTTCAGGCTTCCTGTTCTTCTTCTTCTGACGAATTTCCCAGACCTCCATGAGGTATTCTTTACATTGGCTCCAGAATAGAACCTGTTCTTCTCCAGCATCTCCACCACGCGGGGAAGCGTCGAAGTGTTCTAGCAATGGGAAAAGTCGGGAAATATATGCTGCTACATGGAGGGGATCTTGGATATAAGATGATCCTAGATTTAGATATTCTAGTGTGTCATTGATGTAGACGTGATCAGGAAGATGAGGATGGTAATGCCAATCCGGAAGGACACTGGCATCTCGAATAGGAAGGGAAAGTTTGCTGAGGTTAGGACATCGAGTAAAGTAGGCTAAACTCTCGAGAGTAAGCGAAGGAACGACCTTCACGTTAAGGCCAAAAAGCTCAATATTTCCCCAAGCAGCCAAGATATCTTGAATTGTCTGATTACTGGCATGGAATGTCCGAGCCGAAGAAAATTGGAAACACTCCAGCGCCTTCAAAGTCAGAAGCGGGCTGATATAATCCCAAAGATTTCCCCTATCCCCACCCTCAGAGCTGGTATCACGGAGGTCAATCCATCGAAGTAACAACGGCAGCTGTCGACTGCCCAGTGCAGTTGTAATCCCCCTCAATGCCAACTGGTCCCCTCTGTCGTAACAGTAAATGTTAGCTGTGCTGAGGGGACTTGCTACAATGCATCGGAGAAACTCTGCACACCATGACGCTTCTCCGTTAAAATTAAAGACCTTAAGGCGAGGAAGTGAAAATTCTGCCACTATCGGCATGAGTGGCAAAGCGTCGGCGGTGGTAGACCGTGGATGATGTGAGATCCAGAGCTTTTCAAGAGAGGAGAAGGTATTGGGCTGAAATGTGTATAGAGATGATGCGAGAATGCGGGCACTAAACACAGTCAGTGATTGGCTGTAGGAGGAGCCGATATGATTGAGGAGCGCTGAGTCTATGGATGGGAGATGGACGTCGCGCATTCCTTCCCATTGACGGAGCATAGCGAGCATGGCTCTGGCGTATCCCTTTTCCCACGGTATGCTCCGTTCAAAGTATACAATATCAAATTTCTTCAAGTGGGGGCACCACCGTGGTAGGACGCTTGCAATGCTGGCATCCAATGGTGCAGTCAGACGCAGGGTCAAAGACACGACCGTTGACGAAAGAAAGGGACGTAAAGTGTGTATCAAAATGTCTTGCGACTCGGAAACATCAGTGAGGTCTAATTCTAGGAGGCGGGGAAATATAGGCCACTGTACAACCGCCAAAGCAATCCGCTGGGCGGGAGACAAATGAGGACGCGAAAGGTGAGCAATGGAGCCAAGTTTCCTGACTCGGTGGGCGTAAACATTGGAGAACCGACTCCATTGGAGCGGAGTAATGAGATTCTGGGAATCCTGCCGTCACGTCAGGATGGCAAGAGAGGAATGCACGACACTTACTTACCAGATGGAAGAAATCACCAGGTAAGCACTTCAAACAGTCTTCAAGTGATAAATCCTTATACAAAAAGTCCAATGCAGGATCTAACCAGCTTTTGTTGACCTGGGCTAGGTGGGCCAGCGACGACTTGGACCTGCACTCCGCGCTGATGAGTGAGCGAATTTCCGGGACGGCAAGTGCAGCCTGCATAAAGAATACGGGAATGTGACTGGAACAAGATGTGAGCAAGTTAAGAATCGCGTTCGCGGGGTGACGAACTGCAGCGAAAAGCAACCTTACAGATCTAAGGTGGAGGTCCAGAGTTATGTGGGTCAGCTCTTCCTTCTTCAACCCCCGGAGAAGCGATTTGGGGAACTTCTCTTGCAAATTTGATAGGAAACAACGTAATGCATTTGCTATTTTACGGGGACTTTATCTACTACGTAGTTAAGACTCATGTAGGAGTCATATAATATAAGACTCAACGAAGACTCACCGCCATCAAATTGTGATGGCGATAACTCGAGATCAAAACCTACAACAACTTCTCCAGCAAGCACCGTTGGAACGACCTTTCTTACAGATTGAAAAACCTTTGAAGATTTTAGGGGAAAGCTGTAGCCGGAACCAATTTAAGATAAGGTGTAGGGACGGGTGAAGCTCAGGTCGTGGATATATCTTCGTCCAGTCATTAAAGACCTAGAAGCAGACTACAGGCTTGAAGAACTATAATTCCAAGGGATGTCTGTTGCGCGTGTTGACCCGCCATTTCAACCCCATATTGACTTCATTCTCTTTGGTATCCTTGACATATTTGGGCTGGACTGTTGCAGAAAGCAGCCAAGGAGCAGCAATCGTCTGGCGCCATCACCACCATGGAATTGGTGGTTACTGTTGGTCAGAGCAGTGGTCAGAAAATGGGTGTTTGTTGAAGCGTGGGTAGAGTGTCGGGGTACGTGTGTTCAAATCCTGACATCTAATCCGCTATTGATGCCCATCTAGTGCTACCGTTTGTAAAGCTCCTAATGGCTATCTTGACTCAAGCGTTTGGTAGTAACGTAATTTGCGCACGCAAAGGTCTGTAACACCATGTGTCCCCCCAGAAAATTCAGTTCATATAAGCTGGGTTCATGAGACCTTTGTCTGGAGGTGAAGTGTGCTGATAAGAGCTCTCAAATATTTTGCAGAGCGATAAAACTTTCTCAGGTGGGGAAGTTGAGCTGAGACCCAAATTTATCTCCAGGGACCTTCAGCTTAACAATAAATCAGGTTCTTCAGTGAATGAATGAGCCGGGAAATGCACTACGTACTCGTTCATATATCCGGGGTGCAACGAAGAGTCATAAAAGTAGCGCTATCCAATGATATGAACCTGCCACTGAAGCATAAAAATGTAATATTCATGTTCAGGAAGGAAGCGAGGAGAGTACGTAGAGGTAGCTAGTGGAAAAGAGGGTTGTTCTCCTGACTCTGTTTGAACCCAGCGCCAGGAACTATTGCAACAAAATCTTTGCCCGGAGCCATGCGAGATAGAACCTTACAGGTTTCCCAATGGACATGCCGAGGGTAGGGTGAGCCAAAGATGACCGGCAAGATTGAAGGTAAGCCTGTGGTGAATGACTAGCCCATGTGGGTAAAATACAGGGCCCCGGGCTCCCCTACAGAATAACATGGGGCTGCAATATAAGGATACCAGGCAGGGAACCAAAAGAGAGCCTGAAAAAGTAGCAGCGGATACAGTAGATTCTCTTCCAGTTCTGCTTCGAGCGGGTCGAGTGGATTATCGAGATCTATATGGGCCCTGCATTTTGTCTCAAATTGGTCTCAGGTACAGGTCTCCTCTAAATCTTCGAGAGAGGTTTGGTCTTCAGGATATGTCGTGCCGACGGAGCTTGTGGGAGAAGTTTCACGAATCGCGTTGGCGGTGCATGGAATCAGGTGCAGATCCACACGATTCCGGGTCGTGAACGGTGCTGTTCTTGGCTTCCGACGGTCACTATCCGAACGTGATTCTCAGTTTTTCTAGCACTGTATTCCAGTTACATTCTTGGAGTGTCATGCAAGCAGCACTTGCCATCCCGGAAATTCGTTCGCTAATCTGCGTGCAATGTGTTCCCAATTCATCGCTGGCTCATTTAGCTCAAGTCAGCAAAAACTGGTTGGATCCCGCTTTAGACGTCTTATATTCAAATATGATGCTTCAGTCTCTTTTAAAGTGTTCTGCGAAATTTCACAATCCGGTATGTTGTTTGGCCTGACCCTCTCTCGCTTTGGTTTTGACTTGCTGGTAGAATTCGAACCAACTCATTACTCCCCTTGAGTGGAATCGGTTTTTTTTCTCCACTCATCGAGTTAGAAAATTGATTTATTCTTGTGTTTATCCGCGATTTGATTTTTTCCCTCCTCAACGTGTAGCTCTAGCAGTTGCACCTAGCCTTCTATTTCCACGCCTCCAGGATTTAAACCTCTCAGGTATTCCAAGTTCCGGAGACTCCTTGATGCAAAATATCCGATTATTTGTTTCGTCGTCGCTCGTATCTTTGAAGTTGGGTCTAAACATGCCATTGGATGCCAATATTGCCGGTGCTCTACCACAGTGGTGCCCCCGTTTGAAGGATCTTCGTTTCGTAGCTGATGGCCGAGCCATATCATGGGAACAAAATCACGTCACAGCTATGCATGCCATGCTCCGTCAGTGGGAAGGAATGCGCTCGCTCGTTCTTACAGCCATAGATTCGACGCTCCTCGATCATATCGGCTGTTCTTTCAACCAATCACTAACGGAACTCCGAATCCGCATCCTCTTCGTACTTCTTTCGACCAAACAATCTCTCCTCCATTGTAAAGCTCAACATCAAACTCCATACTCCCCCACACTCCCTATCACTCCCGCCGACAGTGACCGATTTCTCACTCCCTTGCCTTCATACCTTTGAGTTCTCTGGAAATGCGCTGTGGTGTGCGGAGTTTCTCCCATGCACGGCTGAAAGTCCACTTCAAGTGGTTGAACTGAAGTGGCATGACGAAGGAGACAAGTTGGCATTAACAAAGATTGGGACTGCGCTAGCGAGTCGAAAACTACCATCTTTTCTCCGTAGCATTCGCCTCCGCGATGAAAGCACCATTGGAGGGGATAGAGGCCAATTCTTGGATCATATTCAGCCACTTCTAACTTTCGAGGCTCTCCAGACTTTCGAACTCTCCTCCGACCTTACATTTCACGTCAATAATCAGGCAATTCAACAGGTCTCTAAGGCTTGGAAATATATCAAGTCGTTTACTCTAGAGGTGAATGTCACTCCTTCGCTATCCCTAGAGAGTTTAGCCTATTTCACTCATTGCCCAAATCTCACTCAACTTTCCCTCCCTGTTTATGATACTCGTGATCTTCCAGAATGGGCGTTCGGATCTGACCCTCCCGATCACGTCTATAGCAACGATACACTAACAGCCCTGGGAATAGGAGCATCCTACATTCGCCATCCATTGGATGTAGCAGCATTTATTTCCCAGCTTTTCCCATCTATTGAGCATATTGACGTTTCTCCTGGTGATGGTGAAGATGAGGATGAGGATGAGGATGAAGATGAGCAGCTCTCGTTATGGTCGCAATGCAACGAGTATCTTCCAACGGTGTCAATGATTCGTCAGGGCGGATTATGGAAAAAGCCAGAACATGAAGAAACAAGATGAATCGCGACTAAACTCTTCCCTTCCTATCCGATGTTTCGACAGAGTGCCTGCTCACTCATTTGTACAGATGTTTATGTTGTAGGAGGTTCGCAGAAATAGGACCTTAGTTTACAATTCATGCAGAATGAAAATGACTATACCCCCTAATTATATAATACTCTCCCGTTCGTTCTTCAACCTTTCGTTGAGAGCTCGGCTAAAATGCTGGGACACCCTTCTCAATCTGGTTGGGTGGTGTGTTTCTCTAAGGGCGATCAGTGGGAGTGTCTACGGCAAAACGGAAAAACGAGACAGCCTCTATATCTGACCATACTCTAAGCTGACGCACTGTTCAATTGCGACCTCAGACATTCCTCGAATATATCAGAGAGCAAGGGACTCAACTCATATACTTTGAGCCCAAATTCACAATAGACTGCTGGCCGCATTCTGTTCAAAGTGACCAAAGTTAAATGTGGCACCATAATCATAGACATATACACGGAGAAATGGGAACGAAAGAAAGAAGTTTGGAGAGCTTAACGTACTACAGGCTGACAACTGGAGTTCCAATGGTTGTGTTCTATTAAAGGTCATTTTCGCAATTGGTATAAACTCACGCCTCATGAACGAAAACAAAAGAGTGGGGAAGGACGATGAAAATGGGGAAGAAACCCTTTCGGTGGATGAGCAGCCCTTGTGAGTAGAAGAGACGGCCATTACCGGTCTCCCAGCAGAGCATGCAGCCCCAAAATAAGAAAACGTCAGGAAGAGAACCATAACAGAGCTTGGAAAAGTATGACGTATTATTATTGATAGATGGTGGTCTGAACCCAGTGGCAGCTCAGGCATGATAACCAGATAGAGCCGACTTACCTTGAACAACGGGACAGATTGTCGAGACTCCAAAACAGCCCAGGCAAAGAAGTGATTGAAATGAATTTAATCATACAACATTGGTGCGAACATTTGGCTGCTAATACAAACGGTAAGTCTAAAAGGACATCAATAGCGAGTGAAGCAAAGCACACATAAGTTTACCTGCTTGAAAATCAAGCTCTCCTTACCCTCACCTTGAAAACCCCAGCTTTCTGACCAGTACCCCCACCAACAGTAGTCATCGATTCCATAGCGTTGGCACCAAACGATTGCGGCTCCTTGGTTGCTTCCTTCAACATTCCAGGTACAGGCATATCAAGCATGCCAAAGAGAATGGAATCGATATCGTGCGTAACTGGCTCGTCAGCAAGCCCCACACGTGAACCTTGGAATTTGACTTCTTCGAACATGTCGTCTGCCTCGAGGTCTTTAACGACTTGGCGAAGGGATTCCAGATTTTGCTGAAATGCCACTGTTGCATGGAAGGTAAATAAGAGGCGCAAAAATCAACTGGAACAACGATACTTGCATGTTCGTTCCGGTTCTGTCTCTGGAATTGGCGGTAGCAACGGATATCGTGGATTTTCTTCCAGTTCTGCTTCATGCGGGTCGAGGAGATTGTCAAGACCTATGAGGTCCCTGCATTTTGCCTCAAATTGGTCGTGGGTACAGTTCTCCTCTAAATCTTCGAGAGATGTTTGGTCTTCAGGATATGTCGTGCCGACGGAGCTTGTGGGAGAAGTTTCACGAATTGCGTCTACAGGGTTCATGGAAGCAAGAACAGACCCACACAATTCCGGACCGCGACCTTCCTGGTGGATCTGCAGGGGTTGCTCTTTGTTAGAAACCGTCACCTCGCGAACGCGATTCCCACCACGTTGACATCCTCTTCCAGTCAGTTTGCTTTTCTTTGCCATGCAGGCAGCACTCGCCATCCCTGAAATTCGTTTGCTAATCTGCACGCTATGCGTAACAAAATCGTCGCTCGCGCGTCTCGCGCAAGCCAACAAAACCTGGTTGGATCCTGCATTGGACATTTTGTAGGGAATTAATACTTCAAGATATTCCGAAGTGCTTGCCTGGTAATTTCCTCCATCTAGTACGTAGCTTACGTCCCTTGTCTCCTTTACTGACATGCAGCCAGGATTCGCAACAGCTTATCACTCCCATTCAATGGAATCGCTTCTCCTTCTATGGCAACCGAGTCAGGAAGCTTAGCTCTTCCATTTTTCTGTACTTTCGTCTGTCTCCTGCTCAGCGGGTTGCTCTGGCGACTGCGCATCTGCCTATATTTCCACGTCTGCTGGTCCTGGATCTCTCCGGGATATCCGAGTCGGGTGAAATTTCAATACAAACTCTACGATTCTTTCTTTCACCGACGCTCGTATCTTTAACACTGAATCCGGCAGCACCATTGGATGCCAGTATCGCCAGTGCTCTACCACGATGGTGTCCTAACCTGAGGGAATTCCATATTGTGGAGGCTAATCGCCTAGCCATGTCGTGGGAACATGGCTACGCAAAAGCCATACTTGCTATGCTCTGTCAGTGGGAAGGAATGCGTTCACTTATTCTATCAGCCATCGATCCAACTCTCCTTGACTACATCGGCTCGTCCTATAACATGTCACTGACACAGCTCCGAGTCCACATTCTCGCATCGGCTTTATACGCATTTCGACCCAACACTTTTTCCTCACTTGTAAGGCTCTCCATCAACCATCACACCCCAACCAACTCTCCTGACTCCACGTCAACACCACCTATCGTGGCAAACTTCTCACTCCCACGTCTTAGGACCTTTCGTTTTCATGGAGAACCATTCTGGTGTGCAACATTCCTGCGATGTACTGAGGAAAGTCCCCTCGAATCGGTCAACCTTGGTTGGTCCGGTAATGCGTGCATATCAACATTCCAAACGATTGCAGCGGCATTAAGCAACCGAAAACAGCCGCATTTACTTCAGAATATTGTTATCAATGATAATATCTCTGAGGAAGGGGATCGAGGATCCCTCTTGGATCATATCGGGCCTCTTCTGTCTTTGAAGGCGTTGCGGTCTTTCGAGCTCAACTCCACGCGAACATTTCACGTCAGTGATCAGGAAATTAAAAATATATCTATCGCCTGGAAAAATATCGCATCGTTCGTACTCTTTGTAGAGATCGCTCCTCCTCCATCTCTCGAGAGTTTGGCCTATTTCACTCATTGCCCCAATCTCAGTTACCTTTGCCTTCCTATCCGCGATGCTAGCGATCTTCCAGATTGGTGTAACAGCTCTGACCCTCCTGATCACGTCTACAGCAACAGCACGTTAAAAGATTTGTGCTTTGGACCCTCCCATATTGAAGATCCGTTCCATGTGGCCGCATATATTTCTCGAATTTTCCCGTCAATACAAGATATCGACGCTTATCCTGGGCAGGGCGGTGATACAGATGAACAGTTCAGATTATGGAACAAATGTAGAGAGTATATGACGTCGTTGTCAGAAATTCGCCAGCAAGGATTATGGAAGATGCCAAAGCCTGACCAAAATTAGGTGAATTGTTATAAAACTCTTTCTTTCTGGTCTAACATTCCAGCAGACTTGCCGTCTATTCATTTGTGCAGATGTATGGTACGAAGGTCGCGTGGATAGTGTCAGCATGTAGCTATGGAAAGATGACGAGAACACTGATTAATATATCCCTTTGTCAACAAGCTTCTCTTCAGTCTGAAAACTTTGGTAGAAGCCGGAATGCTAGAAAATGTCTCTTCAAGCAGCTAGGGAGATATGGTACCATCCCACCAGAGTGAAAACCTAGTTTTGGTACGAACTATGGCCGAAAGTTAAGGAAAAAATGACCCAACGTCAATTGTTCAAAGTGTTACCTTAAATATATGTTACCTACATTGTAAATGCTATCAGCGAGTGTAGAATACTTCTCCGGGCGCACGGAGGGTAGCAGGGACAGTACTTGAATTTGATATGATACTGGATGTCTGCCAGGTCCGTAAGAACGAGGAGCATTTTCGTTTTAGTGATTGGAAGGCGCTTGGTCTTTTCCAATATGGCAAAACGATCTAACTAGAGAAGAGGTTCGCAGGTCTCAGGAACCAGGGACAGACCTAACCTAGAGGTAAACTTCTCGGGATGACATGACCCTGCTTTAGATCATTATTTTTTTCTCAAGATTAGCTGTGGGCACGAGTAAAGAAATACAGATGGAATGCATGAGAATTCAGAGGAGAGGTTAAAGCCTTGAGCGATGGGTTCTTCTGGCCATGAATTCCCAAGTTGCATCCGGGGTAACGCGACACTGGGATATCAGAGTTTGATATCACAGGGAAAGATGAAAAGAGCAAAAGAAGTGAACGGTTGGTGTTTTGGTTAGTTCAAACATTACATATGTAGACGGTAAAGTTTCTCATTTGAAAGATACAGGCTCAATTCGATCATGATGAAAATCGTTTGTATCACGTTCCCCGCAGCCCATTCATTAAATGTGCGTTTAGAGAGAGGGGCGTTACCGGAAATGGATATCAGAATAGACGAAAGAATCTCAGTCTGAAAGGGTTTATGTCATGGACGCGGTAAAAAAGTACAAGGACTTTAGCTGGGTTTGAGCGCCCGCAATCCACTTCCTCATAACCCTCATGACCATGGTCAATTCCATTCCATCTCCTCGATTACCCCCCGAACTTGAGCGACCAATATTCAATTTTGCTGCACGATTTTCCTCAGAAACTCTGTCAGCCTTACTTCTTGTCTCCCGTCGCGTCTACGAATGGTGCGCCAATAGCAGTCCTCCTTCCATACACTCTCTGAAAAATAACAGGCTCTATCCCCTCCGATACTTAGCATTAGAATTTGGAGCAGGAACATCGCCTAAATTCACGAGCCTTCTTACTCAGAAGGGCTCAACATTTCTCGCCACACATGTTTCTTCTATCCTAATAGGAAACATGCCAGCCAATGGCCACAGGGAAATTGCTCATGGGCTTCTGGCCCGATGTCTTAATGTTGTTGATGTCGCTCTCAGCAGCCACGAGATTCGTCAGCCTTTCCCAAACCTGACCGCTTTTCCCCGCCTCTCCATGCTCAGCTTAGACCATCCCTCTTCAACCGCTTTTAACCGGTTCTTGAGAGAGCATGAGGATGCCTATTTCCCAATGCTTACTCATCTCGACTCCAACCTCGACGTCTTTCCCTCTCCGGAAACACTGAAGTTGCAGTTTCCCTCTCTTTCTCACTTCATGATCAGCGGCTCTAGGAAGGTGGCTCTGAACATCTCAACCATTCTAGGACTGCCACAGATTCGTCTGGTCGTGATCAAAGACATTGACCACGGCCGTATATCGTTCCCCGATGATATTAGGCTTGTTAGGATCACCCTGGATGTGAGTCGGATACTCGGCCAGGTCAAACGAGATTGGAAAGCACGCAGAACCTGTGAGATGGATCTTTGGGAGCAGGCTAAACAGATTTTACGGTCAAGAACAAAGTGTTGTGACATTGACCCCTTCGAAAAATAGAAGCTAGTTTGTTTATAACCTTATGATTAGTGCCTCATCAGTCTCTTCAATAGATCTCGATAGATTTCAAATGCATATAGTTGTCAGCTTTGCGTAACTTCGCATGAGCTAATTTGTTTGCCGTGGAAGTCATTGTCAGCAGGTAAAGGGAATTAAAATTTCGAGACTCGTATCGACCAATTAGCAAGTGCTAGAACTTGGCTCTGCTGATTGTGGCGGGCATATGCACATAGCATACAGATAGAATGCTATTATTCCCCTCCCCCGTCGCCATCTCCATCATCACCTCCTTCCCCGGCTCCATCCTCACCATCCCTATCCCTACGAAGCTTCTCAACATACAACCAAGTCACAAAAATAAACTCAACTATTCGTTTCTCTACATCACTCAAAACGCCTTGTTCATATCCCGACGATGGGTTGCCATTGGCTGACCGAGCAGTGGGGAAGAACTCCAGCAAGTCAGGCATCTTTTGTTTAGTCAGGAGAGTGGCTTTGTTACGATGGAATGTTGCTAATGGGGTTCGAGCGTCGTTGTTTAAGACCAACTGCTCAGATATTATCGTCAACCGAAAGAATTTTTTGTGAGGCACAAAATGAAAATGACCAACCAGACATGTTTTTGAACCAAGACTCCATCGTGCTTCCCTTCCGTCTGGGAGCGTAATAATTCGATCTCGTCCGAAAAATCCATAAGATTTAAAGCTACTTGCTTTCTCCTTTCTCATCAGAACATTACCTGGGATCTTGTCTCCGTTCGTGAATTCGAAGACACTTGAACCAATGATTTTATGGTGAATGGTTACAATAGTTTCAAATTCGTCAGCTGAAGCATCTGGAGGTAGTTGGTGAAGACAAAGTGTAGGAGGGGTAAAACAAAGACAACCAAGGTTTGATTTTCTGAATGAGACTGAACCTGGGGGCAAAGTGTTCCCTTGCCGTTTCTGTTTTATAGATGGTTTCTCCAGAGGATTGGAGCGAGTACCGGGCATTTAAGGTTGAGAATTTCCATTTACTCCCCGAATCATGGCCATGGGATTGGGGTCTACATTCATACACCAAGCTTCCACTAGTTGATGAAAGATCTGGAAGCACAGTATCTGGTCCATCGTTGGAGGTGAGTTTGCTTGTTGCACATTTCACTTCTTCAGAAGAATCGTATGAAGGTGTAGGGGAAGCAGGTCGTTTGCTTGAGAACATGTTGGGAGTTGTGGAGTGGTGTGTATGTGACGTATTTAAGCAGGTTGGCTAGATACCGCCTCGAAGGTTCTCCCGAGCCTGGACGCTCCCTCATCCACAGCAACGCGTAACTTCTCAGGTGAGGTGAGCTAAGACCGTTGTAGCCCTCATCGCCCACTTTGATATTGGAAAAGCAGTGCTTGGCTTTCCACTTATGATCACGTTTTCTAGTCGAGCGCTGGGGCATGCAGTCAGAACGTTTAGCCGAACAATCTGGTCTTTCTGCCAACTTTTATTGGTCGGGCATTTCGGTCGGCCACTATACCATCGTACAGATAACATCGTTTTGTAGGTACACTGACAACACTCAGAGAACTTTTCAAACGTTGCTTACGCGTCTCATGCTCTAAGACACTGATGTTCGCGCATTTCGTGGAAGGCTACCGCATTAAAATCACATCCCCCTCTCCTCCTTTGGTGACAGAAATAATTCGACCATCTTGACGACAAGAAGCAGAAGGGTAATTGTCATTTGTTGCTTTCCAGTTGTGACTATAACTGATTATTATGATTCGGGAACTTGGAATGTGTAGAAAAGGACGAATAAATAAGGGCATTAATATCCAATACGTTCATCTCGTCGACGGGTGACAATGATTTTAAAGGTTTGTTAGGAGAGCTCTGACCCTACAAGGAGGATTGGTCATATGAGTGTTTTATGCCCCTCCACCGCCTTCTCCATCGTATGCATCCCGGTCCTTTCGAACCTTCTCAACATACAACCAAGTGATCAGAATAAACTCGACCATTTTTCTTTCCGTCTCGTTCAGGATTCCATTTTCATATCCTGATGAAGTGGTTCCATGGGGTGACAATGCAGCCGGGAAGAATTCCAGCATGTGAGGTGGCTTCTTGTGTTTGGTGAAGATGAGGTCTCGACTGCGATGGAATCGAGCCAATGGGGTTCTACTCTCGTTGTTCAACACCAACTGTTGAGAATAAATCTTTGGTAAATTATCCTAAGCTTCAAGACACTGAGGACAACTCACAGTACACTCCCTGGAGCCCATACGCCACCTAGCTTCCCTTCCATCAGGGAGGGCAACGATTCGATCCCGTCCGAAGAATCCGTAAGCCTTAGGAGCGTTCGACTTCTCCTTCCTCATGAGGACGTTGCTGGGAATTTTATCCCCATTGGCGAATTCGAAGACACTAGAGCCAATGACCTTGTGATGAATTGTTGCAAATGTTTCAAATTCGTCCACCGAACCACCTATATAGGAAGAGTGGGAATGAGAACTAAATTCCAAGTGCAAGAAAGGATGGACGTACCAGGTTTGATCTTCTGTATGAGAGTAAACTTTGGAGCCCAATGCTCCCTTGCCGTCTCAGTTTTGTAGAATGTCTGGCCGGAAGATGGAAGTGCATATCGGGCATTGAGAGTTGAGAATGCCCATTTGTTGCCTGAATCATGACCATGGGATTGGGGAATACAGTCGTAAACCAAGCTGCCGCTGTTCGAAGCAAGGCCTGGAAGCGCAGCATCTTGTTCATCATCTTGAGCGTAGAGTTCCTTGCCCTTGAGGCCTTTCACCTCGTCAGCAGAATCTTAAGAGGGTGTGGGAGATGTAGATCGTTTGCTGGAGAACATGTTGGGGGTTGTTGTAGTTTGAGCTGATAGGTCTGACGTATTTAAGGAGGTGCCAGTAGGCGAATACTGTCTTGAAGGTTCTTCCGAGTCGGAGCCTGGATGCTTCTCTTCCACAGCAAGACGCAGCACTCAAGGCGAGATGAGCCAAGACTGCGTTGCCCTCATCAGCCGTTCTATCGTGGAGAAGCAGTGCTTGGGCTTTCCGGTTATGACCGTGTTGCTGGCCCAAATCGAACCCAAACTTGTACGGTAGGAACGTGCGTGTAATAACTCAAAATTTGACTAATATTCTTTCAGAGTATGAAAAATGTGATATGTATGAGAGTAACAGGTAGATAGAGACGGCTGGAAGCTACGGTGCTGTAAAGAAGCACAACATACTCAGTCATTGGCCATCAAATTCAAGTGCTTTGGTCTGCCGCACCGTATTTCTTGCACAAATCATGGAAAGAATCCGTCGATTATTTGTCTGGAAAACACCCGTGTAACTATCTGGAGTCTACAAACTCTTTGCGTGTCATATGTTACCTCCGACGAAGAACCCGAGAATTCGTAGCTCTTCGAAGCTGGGCTGGTTTGTCTAACATATTATCGAATTGAGGGAGCAGACCTGTTGTGATTTCTCAGGCAGAAAGACACCGGTATGTCCGCAGCGCGGAAATCCAAACGCAGTACAGCTGTGGTTTGCAGGTGTAAAAGGCATATGCTGCATGCAAAGAGATGTGAACAAAGGTGTGGAAGGCATCACGATATCTATTTCAATGCAGTGGGTCTACAGCAGTATAATACACCTAGTACATCCGAAGTTGGAGCTTGTGGCCAACTGGGAAGCCCCCCAACGAAGCTTGCCGAAGACTAAGCGAGGGGCCATTTTAATCGACTAGCGAAGGACGGGTAGGCAGCAGATTGGTTTGGAATATGGCTCAAATTTTCATGTTGCAGGCATTCAAACCAGTTGAAGAACGTTTGGTCACTGCTTCCGAGCACTGCCCCTTCAATCAGCAGTTTTGATGCAGCTGCGGCATTTGGAGCTCACATCACTTCTGATGCTGCGTTTTTGTTGTATTGTGTGGAGCTTGGCGATTTCGTCACCCCAGGATTCACTGATATTTCTTAAATACGTCAGACTTTTGAAGCTCCTCACTCAACCACCCCAACATGTTCTCTCGCAAACGATCTGTTTCTCCCACACCTTCCTACGACTCTGCTGACGAGGTGAAAGCTGCCAAGGGGAAATGCCTCTTTTCTCAGTATGATGGACCAGATACCTCACTTCCAGAATTTGCCAAGACCAGCGGCAACTTGGTATATGAATGTACGGCCCAATCCCATGGCCATGATTCAAGCAACAAATGGAAATTCTCCACGTTAAATGCCAGATACTCGATCCCATCTTCTGGCCAAACATTCTATAAAACAGAGACAGCAAGGGAAAATTTTGCTCCAAAATGTACTCTTATTCAGAGGATCAAACCCGGTGCGTCCATTCTGAATTAGCCTCAGAATTTGTTCTGATTCATACTCTCTCACTCTCCAGGTAGTTCGGTGGATGAATTTGAAACAATTGCAACTATCCACCACAAAGTCATTGGGCCAAGCACTTTCGAATTTGCGGGCGGGGACAAGATTCCCAGCGACATTCTAATGAGGAAGGAGAAAGCGAGTAATCTCAAGACTTACGGATATTTCGGACGAGATCGAATCGTTACGCTCCCTGACGGAAGGGAAGCTAGATGGCGTCTTGGCATGAGAGAATGTACTGTCAGTGTTCCTTCTTATCTGCACCTCACATCATTATGCTCACTTTTCTCTCTTTGCTCTAAATAGTTGGTTTTGAATAACGAGAGTAAAAGGCCATTGGCTAGATTCCATCGCAGTCAAGACCATATCTTTAGGAAACAGTCGCCACATACACTTGAATTCTACCCTGCGGCATTGTCGCTCAATGGCTCGTCTTTATCTGGATATGAGAATGGAATCCTGAACGAGGCAGAAAGGAAAATGGTTGAATTTATTCTGGTAACTTGGTTGTATGTCGAGAAGCTTCGAAAGGACAGGGATGCATACAATGGAGAGGGGGCCTCGTAAAACTACTTTAACGAGCATCTTCCTCGTGGATTCTTCGTTCTCCTTCGACAAGCTTGTAATTTGAAAGTCGTCAATCGATCAGATGAAATTGTTGGATAGTAGTGCGCCTGGCAAAGTTCATCTACTCCATTGGTAATTCCATGTAGTCCCGATCCTTGAGGAAGACAATGGAAATGACTCAGTTGGCAGCGCCCACGGATCCTTCTAGGGTGTTGGCAATGAGAGAAGATTTCACGACTGAACTTAAGAATGTTCTATTTGGGTGGCGAAATGCCCAATCTTGGCACGAAACCTAACTCTCAGCTGGCTGTACACTTATCCCCCCCTATCTTCCATGCTCTTAATAGCCACATTTTGTACCATGCTTAGAAGGTCACGATAGCGTCCAGTTGTCATGCGATATTTACTCTCTCTGGCCCTCAGCAGCGGATGGTTTTACAAACCCTCAACCGTGGCGGCTCCAAAGTTGCATTAAGACTCTACTCGTTTTACAAAACGCCCTAAGAGAACGACTCAATTGACCTTATGGGCTCTTCACGCCCAGTTCAAGCGATGAAAGAATATTGATGGGCAGTGCCCTTCAACTAACTCCTTGAAGTCCTCTTCATTCCAAGGCTGCCATCATAAAACCCCTTCATCTCCGCAGACTTGTGGCGGTATATGACAGACGAAATTGAGACGAAAATGCTTCAACCATCCAGAGAACATTAGCTGACGCCCATTCTCTAGCCTGTGGTTTTTTGCGTTTAGGCGGCATCCATTCTTACCACCGCCCTGGACTCATTCTTTATAAAAGGCTCAAGCTTCTGAAAAACGATCAATCGTGGGTTCCTTTTTGCGAGTAACATCATGAAATTCCTCCGGTCTTTGCTTCTTACCGCCTTTTGTGCTGGCTTTGCTTCAGGAAAGACCTTGAAAGCATGTGCAAACATTCTCACCGTCCCTAATGGGGATCGCTATACATTGACTCGAGGAATCGTGCTCGGACCATACCTCCAATGCGAGTGAGTTTGGACATAGTATGATTGCTTAAGAAACAATTCGGCTCAACTTTTCCACAGTTATCTATTCAATCAAGGTAGCCAAGGTTCAACAGGTGCATACTGTTTCTATGTAAGTTCTTTCCTCATACTCTGGGAGGTTCCCACGCAAATCATCTCACCCATGTCTTTCAGAGGACGAGTGACTATGCACTCTCTCACTACCCGCACACATCCCTTCCCGTGGACAGTAATCCTGGATGCGTTGATCCGTTGCCCAATGCTCCTGCAGCAGGTAAATACATGATCACCGTCCCTACGACCCCCACGGGGCTCCTCAAGTGCGCAACTATCCTTGGTTCCCCAGGAGATGGAGCGAAAGTGGGAATTAAGGTATGTCCAAATTCAGGTTTTCCTCACAAGTCTCTTGCTAATGCGAAACAGACTTGTGACAAGAAACACGGATATCCGAACCAAGTGTGGACATTCGACGGATATGCCTTCAAACAAGGCAACTTTTGTCTAGATGTCACTGACGGGCACGACAATAATGGTGTAAAGCTTCAAGTATGGACATGCTTTTCTGGAAATACAAACCAACGCTTTGACCACGATGGTGGAAACTTGGTATTCTTCCCAGACGATAGGTTCACGTGGCATGGCAAGAACAAATGTGTGGATTTGACGGATGGGAGCATTGCAGATTCGAATCCTGTACGTGGCTGTCCCTTTTGTGCTTCTCGTTTTCGCGACTGACTATGCAATGTCCGAAGTTGCAAATTTGGGACTGCGACCCTGCGAATACAAACCAGAAATGGACTCTTCAAGTTCACCATCCTTAGGTTTCCGAGGAGCGAACAGGTGATTACGAGGCCGTACCAACAGATAATGTTGTGAAATAGTTTCTACGGACACAATTATTATAACTTCATGTACTGCTTGCCAATATAACATGGACAATGAATGTTTCTACACATTTATAGCTCCTTCCTGGCTGGATGTTCACCATTCGTCCATGATAAAAGGCTCTGTAGTGTTTTATGTTTCAGTATGACAACGATTGGGAACCACCATTGTCCATTCGATGGTGGTCAAAGGCATCGAGTACTGAATTCTATAAATCTGTGCCGAGCGCCAACAAATATCTCATCAATACCGCCCATCCATCTTGAACAGCTTTGTGAATCTCTCAATTCTTGAGTACCGCCCACCGACCTTGGTTTAAATATTCCATGTTCTCTCTACTACTGGAGACAAAATTGTATCACATGCACTGGTTCACCTGCAAAGGCGAAGAAACTCGGTAGATTCATACCATTGTCCATTTTGCCTTCATAAGGGTTGAAAATCTGTCACAATTTTCCTCACTGACCTTCCCTGCACCAAATTTCATGAAACTCTTCGACTTTATTGGCATTACCGCTGTGTCTACAGTCTTTGTGACGGCACAGACCTTGAAAGCATGCACAGGCGGATTTTACATCCCCAATGGAGATCGCTATGTCCTAACAAGGGCAGCGAAAATAGGTTCATATCTTCAATGCGAGTAAGCTCTTCACTATTCCGTGCCCATACCAGTCACACCTAACCCGGTTTATACAGTTATCTACATGACAATGGAGCCGCCGGGTCAACCGGAGCATTGAAGTGCACTCGCGCTTCTATGGGAAGTAACGCGAGGGCGAAGAAGGGTGCAGGGTAGACTGAGGAGTCGGAATCCTCTCAAACAAAACACACTAAACACTAACCAAACTATACGCTAAGTAGATAGTAGCAATATAATTCGATTTTCTCTCGATTTCTTATGTGAACAGCGGGGGACTACTAAGATTGGGTTGCAATCGTCGTAGTAGGGTGTGCACACCAGCGTGGGATTCGCACAATGTAATTGCAATAAGATTCTCTCGGTGGGACTAGACTAAGTTCTCGGTTTGGGCTAAGCTCGGGTTCTCGGGGTTCTCGGTTTACTCTTTGCTCGGTACTAACTCTTTTACTCGGGCTCGGGTGCGTGCTCAAACTATTTATTGGGGCTCTTGTCTAATCTCCGACACTGTCCGCTGGCGCTCCACCTTGGTAGGTAAGGGCAGGAAGCGGGGACAAGCGTGTGGTGCTTGACCGCTCCTCCCTGGGTTATATAGGTAAGTAGCTCTCTTCTGCATCCGGAATCTCGTAGCCATAGGAATCGTATGTATCATTGAATAGGAGAAGGTTTGATACTGCGGAGAATTGAATTGAAAAGGGAAACAGCGAGGAAATGAGAAAAGGCGCGTGTATTGCCTTATTTGGTAGGAAGACTCGCCCCGGAGGCTTCGGTTGGTCTGTAGTAGCGTACTGTAGTTGAATACAGTACTTTCGAATGCCTGTTGAAGGCGTTTCCTTAGGTCTTTCGTCTTGTCTCAAAACCCCGGACTTCCTTCCAAATGGGTTGGAATGGTCGTCTCAGGGCCTTTCTTCCATTCTGATTCTTAGTTTCCCGTGTTATCGGATCTCTGAGATTGAAAAGTAAGGTTTCGATTACCCTACAGCTACACAAACGACTGAGCGAGGAGGCTCAGGACATCTTTATGGTTGCGGATCTTTGATAAGCGCCCACTTGACAGGCTTCCGAAGCTTGCTCGACACGGAGAACTCCGCACTTGACTTCTTTCACAGAGTTTGACGACCCGGAGGCCCCATCCTAGGTGAGTTTCGTCTGGTATCACGCCGATTCGGAGCTTCTAACTTATGACTTCATTGGACAGTGCAAAATCGCGTTTTTTATTGGGCAGTAGGTGCGTACACACATCATCTCCCTTAAACTCAAATACTGACTGTCCTCAGTCTTTTCGTTAATCGAACCGCCGTACTGCGGTTCGATGGATTGTCTTCATATGGTACGTGGTCTTCGCTTTCTCAAGGTCCCTTTAGTGTGGTCCCTATCTGGTAAGTCCAAAGGTTTCGACTTTTTAGACCAGATCGTCGTTGTGAGCGGCGGCCATCCCGCTTTTCTAAGTATTTCCCCCTCTTTTGTCTCCTACTTTCTGAGACTTTTTGGGCTACTCAGGGCTCAGAGGTCTCCTTTCTTGGGATCACGAGGACTTGCCTCCCTTAAACTCAAATATTATGTCCCCGTTTGTCTGGTTTTGGGACGGGTAAGTAAACCCTTGTTTTCTTGAGTCTCTGGGGTATAAATTCCTCGCTCTCTTTTCTCTAGTAAGTCAATTTCAACTAACTATCTCGCTGAACACTCGCTTACTATGTCCTCTCAAGTTTCTTTCGCTCCCTCCGCCGGCGATGTCTCTGCCATCGTGCAAGAGATTATCTCTGCCGACTCGAACTTTTCGACCATTTTGGCTGCTGGAGCAGTCATCAACGACATGCACACCACCTATTTGTCCGGTTTCTTGGTCAAACTAGTGCGTGCATTCCGTTTTTATTCCTCTTTCTTTCTAACTAAGTTCTTACATAGGCTACACTTCCTTCCGAGTTCACGGTTCAGGCGGTCAGCCGAGAGTCGAAGTTCATCGACACCTCGTTCCACCTTCGCGACGCCGCTGCCAAAGCCTTCAAGGTTCCTGTGAACGAGCACGGGAAGCCCATCTTCTCGAAAGGCCCTCCGGTTATGAAGGATGCTCAAGATCGCTTCTACCGGGTCGTCTTCGACGAACAAGCTCGTCGAAGGGAAGAAGTCCTCAAAGCTGAGGCTGCTGCCAACGTAAGTGTTCCGCTCTTTTCTTCTTATAATCGCTTATTTGTTTCTTTTCTAGGCTAAAGGTAAGTTCTACCAGTCGCTTGTGATCGTCATTTCTGACGACGAAGACAACTTAGAAGACGCCAATGGAAGCATCTCTGTCGGTAGTACCACCGACACCGTAAGTTTCTCTTTGTTTTCTTCCTTATCCGCTCTTGTCGCTTACTCATTTCTCTAGAGCACCGGCACTGAGGCTGGCCCGCTTCCTAAGAAGCGCAAGCATGAAGCGGTAAGTCTCTTTTCTCTTTCTTATGTTAGCTGTTTAAGGGTTAAGGCCCTCTTTTCTCAACTTCGAGAGAAGTTGGACGGAGAAGCTGCATATCGCGCTTTCTCTTGTCGTTCTCCTACTTCTCTCCTCTGTATGTCCGATTCTCTTCGATTAGCTAACAAATTCTTTCAGACTACTTCCCGTAAGAAGAAGTCTAATGCCGGCAAAGGTACGTTTGTGTCCTTTTCCTTTGTTCGATCCTCTTGGCTTACTTATTTCTTAGTTCCTGAGAGCGCTTTGGACGCTTCTCGCATCATTTCCGATGCTACGGCGTTCGTCAAGAACTCCAATCTCCAGGCTCCCGTCTCAGTCGCCTGTCTCGAGAATCTCGAGAATCACCTCAACTCGGACCTGGCGAACATTCATTACCAAGTCCAGTTGCTCCTTAACAAGCGCAGCAACATCGTTGCTGCAATGGAGAACGTCTCGAACTTGCTCGCTAAGCCTATCGAGTCTGAGAGCGTCGTCTCCTTTGGAGGCGCTGCTCAAGAGACCAACGCCATGGATACTCAATCGTAAGGTGCAGTTCTCTTCTTTTTCTTCTAATCTTTCTATTCTGACGATCTCTTAGGCATCCTAGCTATATTTTACCTAAAGAACGTCGCATTTTGTTTCGTACATACCAAGACCTTTACAAAGGTCTCGGTTATTCTCATTCCTTTATCTTTTCTTTCTTATCCTGGTCCCCTTTACTCTCCTTTATATGGTTCTCGTTGTGAATTTCTTAACGCCCTCGGAGAAATGTGGGAACTCGCTGACTTCTCTTGGGACAGACCCCTCTCGCTACTGAAGTATTAGTTGAGTACCCGCCTTTTCTCATATTCCGAGATAGGCTAGTTACTTCTTCCTTAGCTTAGTAGATAGTCCATTCCTTAATCTTACTGTTTTTCATTTTATTTCGCGTGAATGCTAAGTCTCTTAAGAAAGTCCCGCCTAAGTGGGACTAAAGTTCCTCTGCCCTGAGTCTTGATACAGCTCCAGAGCACGAGTGAACGATGCTTCAGCTGCGTCCAGTCGATCTCGACGCATGTGAAGGTCCCTCATGGATTTGTGGGTGTTTGCTTCACCCAGTCGGTCCTGGACCTCGTCACTCTTCCTCATCTTGACTTGGCATTCCACCTTCTTCCTGTAAGTCCATCTATTCTCTTCGTTTTTGCACCGATCGGCTGATGGAGTCTGATCTCCTTAGGCGGATCGGCATTGAACTCGAATATATAATCCCTCCCTTTCTCTTTTAATACGAGCTCCGGGAGTTCCTCTTCGGTAAGCCTTTCCATTTCTATTAATTCGCTCTCTGACATATCTATCCAGTCGTATATCTTCTTAGGTAGCTTAATGTGACGCCGTGCCAGGTAAGGGATAAGGCGAAACTTCGCTATTTTATTGTGATACACCGTACCGGTAAGTTCTGCTATTATACACGATCCCCCTTTCGTTTGCTTAATCACAGCATAGGGCCCTTTATACTTAGGGTACATCTTTCTACTTAGTGAGTTCGCTGTTTCCATAGTCGCGAACTAAAACTAAATCGCCCGGTACAAAGTTTCAAATCGAGTATTTTAGTTCTTATTCTTTTCTTCGTATCCTTCTAGCGGTACGTCTTTTTCCTTCTGATATCTTCTCTTGAACATTCCTAACAAAGTCCCTATGTTTAGCTAATGCCTGCGCTCGGTAACCGATAACTTCGCTCTCCGTCATCGGTCCCTCTGGCGGCTCTGTTAGGTAAGTCGCTTCTACTATGTCTAAGGGAAGGATTGGCTCAGCCCCAGTTACCATAAAGTAAGGTGAGCATCCTAGTCCTCGTTTCCAAGTGACACGATCCGCCCAAAGGATATGAGGTAAGAACCAATACCATTTGATAGGTCCTCACTCGCTGCCTTCGACAGGGCTTCTCTTGTGTCGTAATGCGCTCTTTCGATCTTCCCGTTGGCTTTCGAGTTGTAAGGTGAGATCTGGATTCCTCTTATACCGTACTTTTCTTCTAACCAACTAACTACAGCGAGGAATTGAGGGCCATTGTCTGTGACAATGGTCCTCGGGCATCCCCACCTACAAATTATGTCGGTGAAGACCCATTTTGCTATCGCTTGGGTCGTTTCTTTTGCTAACGCCGTTCCTTCTAGCCACGAGGATAGCGCATCCCGTGCCTGTACAATGTACTTACGACCGTTAGAGACCGGGGTCATGTGCATCGTGTCCATGTGGACCGTTTGGAACAGACTCGGTGTCTCTGTGATCATTGGCGGTATTTTTATTATCTTCGTTTGTCTTTCTTGACAAGGTTTACAGGTATCTACGAACCACTTAATGTCTTGGTTCATCCCTGGCCACCAGAACCGCTTATCTAGCAGTTCTGTCGTGGCTGCCGTTCCCTTGTGTCCAACTGCGTCGTGCGCAGTTGTAAGTATGTAGGCTCTATCTTGTGGCATGACGACTAACCTAGGGACGACTTCTCCTTGGTGGTAGAGTCGTCCACTCCGATCCACTCGGAATCTCGTTGCAAAGTCCCTAAATCGCAGTAAGTCGTTCATTTCTTCAAATCTTGGTTTTATTGACGGTCTAGCTAAGGTAAGGGACGAGTAGATGTAACCACTCGTCCTCCTTCTTGTGCTTATCCGCTCTTTCGAGCCGTCATATGCGACTCTTCGCATTGATCAAAGGTAAGTCTTCTTTCATTGGCACCAAGCGTTCTCCTAAGGTGAACTGATCTATTGTTTTTAGTCTTCTCGCTTGCCTAGTCCCTCTGAACGACAACTCAAATTGTCGGTAAGTCGCACATTCCCACTCAATGTCTTCAATGTTCTCAGCTACGCCTAGGATATAACCTCCACGAGTGTCGATCTCCTCTTTGAAGTCGTCTAACTCGTAAGGTAAGTCGATTTCTCCTTCTCCCATTGCAAATGGGATAGGACCGAAGTCCTCGGCGTACTCATCTTCCTTGTTCTCGTAGATTTCATCGCCTTCCGCTGCGTCTCGTCGACTCAGACCATCAGCAGGGAAGGTCTTCCCTCTCACATGCACCAATTTGAAGTGGAACATGCGTATGTCCTCAATCCATCTGTTTATCGTTGCGTTGGGACCCCATCCGGGGTTGTCTAACATTCCTTTTAGATACATTGCGTCTGTTTCGACGACGAGGTTCCTACATCCTCCAAACCAATACCATCCCGCTACCAACGCTCTAAGAAGACCGAAGAGCTCGCGTTTAGGTTGAGAGAAGCGAGCTTCTCTATCGTTTAGGGTTATAGATCCAAATCGTGCGTAGTATTTCTTTTTCTTTTCATTTGGATCGTTCTGATATACGTAAAAGCCTACAGCCTTATAAGAAGTATCGACAGCAAGAACTGCCGGAGTCTTCCACTCTGGGTTGAGAGGACGAATGGCTGGACAATCGTTCAGCCGTTCTTTGATTTCCGCAAAGGCGGCATCCTGTTCCTCTCCCCAAACAAAGGGTGTATCTTTCCTGGTAAGTCTATTTATTGGTTCGACGATCTTAGCGTAGTCCTTAATGAACATTCTACAGACTCCAGCTGTGCCCAAGAACGCTCGCACATCGTGCACGTCCTTGGGCTCTGGCCATCTGGTAAGTACGCCTATTCTGTCGGTTGCCGGTTTTCGTCCTTCTGATGTACATAGGTGCCCCACGATCATCGCTTCTGAGCAGCAAAGGTAAGCCTTCTTACCGCTGAAGGTCCCACCGACATACTTTAATCGCTGAATTATGCGATTGCAGAGCTGTAAGTGTTCCCATACAAAGCGACGGATTCCCTTGTTCTCGGGAATCCGCTCGTATTCTTTCGTCACGGGGTCTTGGTATCTCGAGGCTGGGCCTCTAATAGGTACGTCATCTATATATGGGATCGTGAACATGGGTATCTCATCTTGATAGATGAAACACATGTCCTCGTGGAAGATGGGGACCGAGTTTGTCCACCCCATCGGCAATTTGGTAAGTCTCATCGGACCGAAAGGAGTCGAAAACTGTGTCATTGGTCTCGAATCCTCGTGAGTCGCTCTCTCGTCGTATCCTACTTGAATATCTAAACATCCCACACAGGCTCTTCCTGCGAACCTCTCTGCCAAAGCGTCGGTTGCAGGAGGAACTCCAGAGTGCTGGATCGTGACCGCATTGAGCGGTTCTAAAGCATGGACTGGACGGAGGGACTTACCGTCCTTCTTGACGACGCAGAACCATTTGGAGTTATAACTCCCATTCGAAGGTTCGTACGTCCCGTTTGCTATCTTCTTCCTTATGATCTCACATACTTCGTCAAAATGTCCAGGTGGAATGGGTATGTTCTTTTGTACCCATGGAGTATGCGGCACAACGGCCATTTTGACCGGTGGGAAGAAGTCCTCTCTGAACGATCCTCGTTCAGAGTCTTCCCATGCGAACGCTTTCTCTTGTTTCGACATCATATCATGTAAGCACTTTCTTTCTTCCGGTTCTAAGAAGTCATCGGGATGGTTCTCATCAATTATAGCTTTTCGTTCGGCGGTGTATCGGCCCGTAGGTACAAAATCTGGCGGATTGGGATCCAGCGGCGGCATGTCTGCCAATGGGTCTCCTTGTATGTTTCTCCCTACTTGGTACTCATCGGGGATCTCGCCTAGAACGGGCCTCGTTTTTAATGCAACAGGTTTGTATTTACCAAAAACGTCCCGCCCTTGTGTCTTGTTCTCTTTTTGTTGACTCGCTACTCCTCTCGAAGCCTTGGTGTGAGCTTCCTGGTAAGTAGTTTGTCGTTTTGTTTCATCTCGTCTTTGTACTAACTTAATACGTTCTTCTACTTTCTTCTTTGCAGTATAGAGACGATCTAGGAAAGCGACGACGTCTTCTGTCGTCTTTCCTTTGATCTCCTCCTTCTTATTAAGTAAGTTCCTCGTTCTTCTAATATCTTCCATAAGCTCATTTTGTAATCGTCTAGCATCTTGTATTGAAGAAGTACGGTTGATACTACGCAGGAACGACTCGAATTGAGGTGCGTCGGTATCAATCGTGACCCTCTCTTTTCAATACTGACTTATGGTAAGCACAACGCGTACAACTGGATTGCGCCTCGAGTACATTGTGGACCTCTAAGGATCCATTAAAGTACGATTCGACTAAGGTACGTGTCTTTTCCAAATTGTTTCGGGTCGTGATCTAATTGAGCTTGTGTATAGATTTCCGCTAATTCTTGTCTTTCGAAGGTATGTTTCTCATTTTTAGGTCTTTGGATAGCATTCAGGAAGAATTGACCACCCTTTTCTTCTATTAGGACGGCGAACTCTCCCTGATCTGGCATCAGATCATCGAGTTCTGAAAACCCTCGTTCTGTCCGAGGTTTTCCCTTGCCGAATCCCGTGAACCACGCTCATGCGTGTTCATGACGATTCTTTTCTTCGTTTGAGGATGTGTCAGGGTGATCGTAGCAGACCCGTCTGTGTGATTTGAGGTAACGCTTTCCATTAGACACTCAAACGGTCGTCCTAACAACACTTTATAGGCTGCTTTTCTTATTATGTGTACTTGTAGGTACACAGTTAGACTACCAAAGTGAAAGGTACGTTTTCCGCTACTCCCAATGTTGGTTCCGATGTCTTATTTGCGCTCTGCATGTAGACGACGATGTCCGGATTGTACGTGAGGTGCAGCTGTCTAGCTGTATCCTCGCTCATACTAACGATCTGGGACCCACTATCACACACGCTTTCGATCTCGTGAGTACCGTTTACTTTGGGGAAGATGCAACGTAACGGTTGCGCTTCCTCCGCCATAACGATCTGTTTGGGAGTCTCACCTTCTAACAGGTTCTGATGGTATTGAACTACGGGATCGGAGATGACGATTCCATTGTCAGGTACGTTCTCTCTTAGTTTGATGGGCAGTTCCTGTGCAAGGAACGTGCTCATCGTCGAAGGGAGTTCATGTGCCCAGAGCGGTCGCTCTTTTGGTGAGTCTTCATCTTCGATTTCTTCCATTGTTACTGATACTTTCTTCTTTCTTAGGTGATTTAATACTTCGTTACGAATGCTAGGTGAGAGACCAGTGAGGTCTCCCACGGTAAGTGTCACACCAGTCTCGAGGACTTGGTCTGTGATTTTCTTCACACTCGCATCCTCTTCCACAGGCGAGATTCTTCGGAAGCTCATCTTTGTTCCTTTATCTAAGGTAGGTGGACTGTTTTTCTTCCGAAAACTCTCCGCTGATTCTGACGGAATAGGTTCTTTATCGATAAATCTTACATTTTGGAAGGGTCTTCTAGGTAAGTTCTCCGTTCTTTCTCTCCAATTCGAAGAGTCTGACGGCTTCACGACTTTAGGAATGTCCTCCGGAGGGAACGTCGGTAGAGGAACACTCGGTTTGAGTGCCTCTCCCTCCTTCCTTGGACCCTCTATTTTGACGAGCTCGTAGAGCCGTCATAATCTCGTTGACGGGTGTGCAACATGGCACCCATCATAAATGTATTCATCATAGAGGTGAGCTTTTCGACATTATCTGATAATTTGTCGATTCGCTCATCTTTTCTCAAAGTTTCTGAAGTCCCCGCTCCAATTGGAGCTTGATAAAATTGGGTATAGGTACGTTGGGGAACTTCGTCTTCAAACAAGATCTCACTTAACATACTTTCCTGTGTAGATCTCTTCTTAACAGCCGTTCGAATCGGCAGACCCCTTGGAATTGGAGAACCATCGGCTAGAACTAGCCGTTGGTCCCTATTCATTCTAATGAGGCCGGCTTGCATGTCCTCCATTTTGGCGGGACAGTTGCCAAACATGTGGCCTTTCTCGCCACAGTAGAAGCAATCTTCGGTAGGCGGTCGGTAAGTTTGATTCGTCTGATTACCATAGTGAGTCGCTGACGACCCTTGGTTTTTATAGAGCTGGGAGACTTGTCCTTTAACTTCCTCCGCGGTATGTACTTGCTGTCTCTCCATCGCCTTAAGAGCATCCCTCAGAACGTTTAGTTCTTGTGCGAGCTCTTCTTTGATCTCGCGGAAGACGGTGTCCTTTGCGTCTACCTTTACGAGAGGACGGAGCGGAGAAATATCCGAGGTAAGTCTTCCTGGTACAAATCTCGTTTCTTCCTTATTCATGTTAAAGATTGGCTCAAATCCAGCTAACTCGTCACTCAATTGGTAAGCCATTTCTATTACTTCTTCTACTTTAAACCATTCATCACTTGGGGTAGACGAAGTATTCGTCTGCCGCTTGACTTCACGCTGGGTTTGCAAGCGGGAGAGAATCTTCTCCCGGAACGGCTCACTCAGACTACTCAGATAGCGCATTACGCCATCTCTTTCGCCTAAAGCAGTCTTCGCCTGCTTCCATTCTGTTTTAAACTCACGCGAGTAAGTGGCTAACGTGTTTTTACTATAGCCGTTGATGCCGTTGTAGCGGTGGGAGAGCTGAGTGAGCCCTTCTATCGCTCCTCGAACATCATGCAAGGCTTCTGGGTAATTCTTTTCAAGTTCTTTCTTAAATTTTTCCCAATTTTTCGAACTAAAGGAGTCCAAAGCTTCCCATTCGCGTGCTAAGGGCCCATCTACAAAGCGTACGACGTTCTCGATCTTTTCCTCATCTTTCACTATTGACGCCTTCTTTAGTTCTTCTTCGAATCGATCGAGAAACCTCAAGAGCTCAGAAGTCTCGTTCTTCTTGAGCTTCGGGGCTTCTCTTGACAAAGGTGAGATCAGCGCTGTCATTGTTGATGCCGGTGCTGTACTCTGACTAACTGATTGTGTAGGTACGGTTGTCGTCGTCGTCTGACTTGGTGACTGGGCCAGTGCAGACGTCGATTGTGACGTGTTTTGATTGTTTCTAGGGGTTGGATTTTGCGCCGAGGAGTCAGTTGACGTGCTTCCTTGGGTAAGGTTTGACGTTCTCTGCGTTCCTGTCTGCGTCTGTCCAACTGATGGGTTTTGTGTAGGGAAATGTGACCAGCCAAAGCTGGATAGGAGGTTTTGTGAGGTTGAGGGTTGACCAGGGCTAGGGCTTAGGGTCGGGAAGAGAGGAGGAGATGCCGATCTCAATGGAGTTAACGGCGAGACGGCGCGGAGCGAAGTACCAGATTCTGAAGTTTCAGATCTGGCGGCTCCTTTTCCTTTGGCAAGTCTTTCCTGTCTTCTCTTTAGTCCTTCTGCCGCTAAATCGAGTCCTGGGGTAGCTGAAGTCTCTGGTTGAGACGTTGGAGGCTGCTGACTGGAGCGTCTCGTTGGGAGGTACTGATTTACCGGCGGTAAGTCAATTCCTCGAGCTTCACGTCTGGTCTGAGGCTTCTTTGAAGCAGGTTTTTGTTGTGAAATCTTTGATTAGAAGAGGCAGGTTCGCCCCTTGAAGTGTTTAGGAGGGAGTGTCTTTGTCTGATTATCCCCCCTGCGGTGGTCACCAGATGAAGTGCACTCGCGCTTCTATGGGAAGTAACGCGAGGGCGAAGAAGGGTGCAGGGTAGACTGAGGAGTCGGAATCCTCTCAAACAAAACACACTAAACACTAACCAAACTATACGCTAAGTAGATAGTAGCAATATAATTCGATTTTCTCTCGATTTCTTATGTGAACAGCGGGGGACTACTAAGATTGGGTTGCAATCGTCGTAGTAGGGTGTGCACACCAGCGTGGGATTCGCACAATGTAATTGCAATAAGATTCTCTCGGTGGGACTAGACTAAGTTCTCGGTTTGGGCTAAGCTCGGGTTCTCGGGGTTCTCGGTTTACTCTTTGCTCGGTACTAACTCTTTTACTCGGGCTCGGGTGCGTGCTCAAACTATTTATTGGGGCTCTTGTCTAATCTCCGACACTGTCCGCTGGCGCTCCACCTTGGTAGGTAAGGGCAGGAAGCGGGGACAAGCGTGTGGTGCTTGACCGCTCCTCCCTGGGTTATATAGGTAAGTAGCTCTCTTCTGCATCCGGAATCTCGTAGCCATAGGAATCGTATGTATCATTGAATAGGAGAAGGTTTGATACTGCGGAGAATTGAATTGAAAAGGGAAACAGCGAGGAAATGAGAAAAGGCGCGTGTATTGCCTTATTTGGTAGGAAGACTCGCCCCGGAGGCTTCGGTTGGTCTGTAGTAGCGTACTGTAGTTGAATACAGTACTTTCGAATGCCTGTTGAAGGCGTTTCCTTAGGTCTTTCGTCTTGTCTCAAAACCCCGGACTTCCTTCCAAATGGGTTGGAATGGTCGTCTCAGGGCCTTTCTTCCATTCTGATTCTTAGTTTCCCGTGTTATCGGATCTCTGAGATTGAAAAGTAAGGTTTCGATTACCCTACAGCTACACAAACGACTGAGCGAGGAGGCTCAGGACATCTTTATGGTTGCGGATCTTTGATAAGCGCCCACTTGACAGGCTTCCGAAGCTTGCTCGACACGGAGAACTCCGCATTGACTTCTTTCACAGAGTTTGACGACCCGGAGGCCCCATCCTAGGTGAGTTTCGTCTGGTATCACGCCGATTCGGAGCTTCTAACTTATGACTTCATTGGACAGTGCAAAATCGCGTTTTTTTATTGGGCAGTAGGTGCGTACACACATCAGCATATTGCTTCTACGTGAGGACTCATAAATCCCGAGAAGTATTCGTTGGTGAACTGATCACACTACATTCAGAGAACTAGCGATTATGCACTTTCCCACTATCCAAACACACCACTTCCACTGGACAGCAACCCCTCTTGCCCTGACCCATTGCCTGATGTCGTCAATACGGGCAAATATATTATCACTGTTCCAACAACAAGCACAGCATTAGTGAATTGTGTAACACTTCTCAGTGCTGCAGCAGACGGAACGAAGGTTGGCATCAAAGTAAGCTTTCTCTCTGTGGCTAGTCCCTACACATCTCACACTTGAGACAGTCTTGCGATGGCAGACACGGATTTCCAAACCAATTGTGGACATTCGATGGGTACGCTGTGAAACAAGGCAACTTTTGTCTCGACATCCCCAACGGCAACAGCACCAATGGAGTGAAGCTCCAAGTGTGGACGTGTTCTAATGGTGACACAAACCAACAGTTCACACACCTCGGAGGGGACCTGTTATACTATCCTAATGACCGTTTTACTTGGGCTGGGACGAACAAGTGTGTAGATTTGACGGGTGGAAGTGTTGCAGATTCAACTCCAGTGCGTGACTCTTAGGGTCTGTTTCTTATCACTTACTGAACATTGCAAACCTTTTCAGTTACAAATTTGGGACTGCGATTCTACGAATACGAATCAGAATTGGGTTCTAACTGTTAACCTCTCGTAGTTATCAAACCGAGAGTCTCGAGTCTCAGTCTACCATTTGTATTTGAAGAATAGTTTCTCTACATATTTTCAGCTGTCTTCCCGAGGGGGTTGTCATTATAAAGAATGATCTTGTTCCTTGTAAGGTATTGTGGAGTTTGAATGCTTGGATCTAGAAACCCTCGACCGAAATATTTCTTCAGCTTGCTCCCAAAGACTCATCCCACCATCTCTTCGTGCCCGCCAAAATTTCTTGCCTTGAACAGAATTGTAGTAATCTGCTCCGGCGATGACGAGCCAGACGATCCTCTTGTCGTCGAAGTCACGAGTATGCATGTTGAGATTCATTTTGATCACAACCAGACGAATTTGCTGTGAGCGGAGTATATCCGAAAGACACCGATCCAGTTGAGTCCATAGCCCCATAAAGTGAGTGAGGGCAGGACAATGTTGTATTATGAATTCCCATCCCCAAAATAAAGTCGAGTTGATATCAAGATGAGTGAGGACAGGGAAGACGAGGGGGCTATTCGTTTTTAAGAGGTGGCAAAAGCCGTGTCCGGCTGCGCCTGAAAGGCTGAGTATTGAGAGGCGAGGAAGTTTTGTGAGGTCTGGGAATCGGTCCCCCAATTGGTGACTACCTAAAGCAAGGTCAAAAACACCGAGACAACGAGCCAAAATCTGATAAGCTTGTTTCTTGCGATCGCCCTGTACTCCTACAAAGACCGAAGACACCTGGGTGGAAAGCAATGTCGAGTCTCTGCCAGCAAGGAAGTCAAGAAATTCGAGTGACGTGTTTCGTTCTAATATCAAGGTCGAATAGCGGAGATGAATAATCCTGTAAATTGCTTAAAAATTTGCACGGAGAGAATATGGCAGACTTCGCAGAGGCCAGACCATTTGTATACAAGGCGAGAGACAAGCAGCAAAGCAGCAAGAGTTGCTGGAGAAGATTGTGCAGCACAAATGAAGATTTCTTGTTCAAGTTCAGGAGGTAAACAAGCTGATAGTCGGCTCTCTGTTGAAGTGGTCATGAACGTTTGCCAACAAGCACGAGTGGACGAGCGCTTCGAACAAGCTTGAACCAGGAGCACCTTCACCACATCAGAAAACTTTGCCCAGACATCCCATGGATTTTCTGCGAGCGAGGCATAAAAAGCTTCGATGCCAAAAAAACAGGACTTGAAAAGGGGCCACAGGTAACAACTGGCTCGCTCAAGCAATCATATAAAAGTAGAGCCTGTCGTCCGTACATACAATATAGTACAAACGTGAAAGGAAGAAGTAAAGATGCGGCGGTGTCATAAAGCAGTCCAAAAAAAAGTAAGAAAGAAGAACCATAATGAGCAACAACACAGATATCAAAGTGAGAGAGAAGACACCACAAAGAAGAAAACAGCCCTCGGATATCAAACAAATGCAACTTTCGCACATACTCTCTGATGTTCCGGCCAGTCCAACTTCTGGTGTTCCCTTGAACAGTATCTCACCAGCCGACACTTGCTACACACTTGACCTAAAGGTCTATCTCCATTCTCCGAACCCCCCGCACTTGAGCTTGAGCTGCTGCTTGAACTGGAAGAAGGAAGTGACTCTTCAAAGAAGCACACATCACATTCTATCCAATTACACATCTGTTTCGCTCGTATCTTCCTGCCAAACTTCTTGCCACCTCTTTTCACGTCTAGAATTGCAGCATTGCCTAACCCGCGCCTTGGAAATCGGATCATTTCGCAATCCTCTGTGCAGCAGGGGTTTGGACAGCCAGTTGGATAATCGTAGAAGATGTCTTCATCTGGGACAAAAGAGGGGTGTGTGAAGAAGATTTGGGAGTAAGAGGTTGTTTGGTGTGAGAAGAGTACGAGGAACCGTGGTCGTTTTTCGTAGAGGAGTGCTCGAAATGTCAAGTCGATTTGAGGGAAGCAAGGTGTGCGTCGTTGGCGGACGAGAGTGTGACTTAGTCGCATGTCTAACATCACGAGATTAACATAAAATCCAGTGATTGATTATCGATAGAGAAAGAGGCATACGTTCGAATTGTATCCTTTGCTCCATGCTGGGTTTCAATTGGGTTCGACCGTATGAATGTCGGCAGACCATCTTAAAGTAGTCAGTCACATCGTCCATTTCCTGCCTCTTGAGGTCCGTAACAATGACGTATACTTCGTCGCAGCCTGAATCGTGCATGCCACGCAAGAGCATCAGCTCTGGTAACTAGAACGAGGAACACAGGGTCAGGAACCGCGGGCGCAGCGAAAAGACAAAGGGCAAAGGGGGACCGCATACCATTGTAAATACTACAGGCATCATGGAAAGCTTTCTGTCCGACATTGACCGATGGTGAAAGACGTGGGTGGTCCATGTTCGGTCGAGAGGAATCAGCCGGCCTGTGTCCACTGTGCGACAAAAGATATTCTCTGGGACAAATTCTCCCTTTGTCCATGCAATAATTTGTTTACGTTGAGATGCAGCGTGTTTCCGTTCGCGAACATCCAGAAACCATTCGTGGTAGGCGTCGTGTCCTGATCCCCTGTGCTCAAGCCATTTGTCAATGAGCATGTCTACACACAAGTTTGTGTCAGAACGGTTACGCGTAATGTTGTAGAAAATATCAAACAAACCTGTAGATTCGTGATCAAGGGTTGTCTTGACCAGCTCGCTCATGGAAAGGGATGGGATCCAGAAGGGGGAATAATGTCTTTCCTTCGCGGGCATCGTTGGGGCAGGGTCCGAATGACTTTGGGAGGGGATCCGGTGCAGGAAGACGCGAAATCCAAGTACGCAAAACTCAGATGGACGAGATACACGAAAATGCAGAGCCAAAGAGCGCGCCCAGGAAAAATCGCCGTGGAGGTAGGTAGACAAGCAGCAGCATGGCAAAGCGGCCCTACCAATATATGCCGGGAGGCCGGCCCTAAACTCCATCATTTATTCTTTGTTTGGCGTGCTTGGTACCACTTCATCCAAACTCTGTTAGGGGATTATCCAATCCATTACCCTAGGAGTGCTCTTTATATTCCCTCTTACGACGATGAGCATTCATGCACCTGCTCCCGGCTACTCTTCACCATTGACTGGTTATAGTTGTGAATTGTGTCCGGCTGCTCACACGACCATGATCTATGCCCCGTTGAGCTATACAGCAATTGTGCAAGACAGGATTCCGAGATGTAACGGATCTTGAGACGGCCCATAACACCTAACGGTGTTAAGAATACCGCTCCTATCTTCTTTAGGCGAGACATGTAAACATGAAAGCCGTTAGTTCCGGGTAACGTCATGAATTATATTCGTTAATCTTCAATGCAAGTACAATGAGACCCATAGGACTACATTCACTTTGTGACATAGTCCTGTATCCAGTTGCCACCACACCATGGTCCAGAGTCCTTCAGCATAAGTAAGACTTAGTGCTCATTGCCTTGCACGCACAACCGTGGCATCGGCAAACGCGCTCCGAGTTCCAACAGGCGTAGCATATCCCTCTCGCCAATCTTACACTGGAATAAATGTCTTATTTTCCTTGATATGGAATGAAATTTGAGGAGTAAGTAGGATAATTTGAAAAGGAATGGATGGCTGCGCTAGTAAGTGTCTATGTGGAGGGATATGAATGAAACCTAGAAAGCAAGAGTTCGTGTCCCAGCTACTTGTCTACCTATGTTATGTAAAGTGAGCCTTAATTTAAATCAGCAATCTTCTAAATAAGTCCAAGAAACACCATACCACTTCCGTCAGTCTGTCCAAGGGTGCTCTGGATGCTAGCGAGAGGTCCTCCCCAAGCACTGATCTCCTTGTTTAAGATCGCAAAATGCACAGTAGCCAACGACCCATCAGGATTTTTCCACTGTGCAAGAAGGTTTTGGCTTGCGTGGGACTGGGGTTGCAAAATTTAGAGAACCAGATAGGGAAGGTAGTATAATTCATGCTTGGTTTAATCTTATTGCTGGCTTGGTTCGGTGAGCGAACTTATTCCAGCATCACTCATTCTATCTTGATGGCTTGGCACCTCGCGCCTCCCATTATGTCGGTCATAAAGCATTATATATAATTTTCCAATTTAAAAATCCTAAGACCCGACACAGAAAACAACAACTCTCTCCAAATATTGCCAGCTATTTACTGAACTAAAGCGGAACCAAATAAACGAGGCTCTTAAACAATTTCAAGAACAACGGCTTTAGTTGCAGCCCAGTTAGGATAATCATAATAGCTTGAAGCAGCAACAACTAAGGTTATGCATGAGGTGATTAATTGCGGAAAAGAGAGAGGCGGAACCCACGCCGATTGTAAGAAGAGTCCCAATACAATGGAATCTTAGGCCACCCGACTAAAGAAGGTAAATACCAATTTTCGGTGTGAAATAGAGGAAGAGGACGAACGTCCATTCGGATCCCTCCAGCTAGGGAGATATTGTGCCGTTCCGAAGTTCCACGTTTCACCACAGAAGGTAGCAGGACTTTGCCAATCGTGTTGAAGAGTGGAAAGCATAGAACCCGGAATAGGAAATGGCTCAACTTAAAAAAAGGGGGGCAGAAATAAGTGTCAATCAATGAAGCAGGTGAGTTGACTGTCGAAAAACTGTACTTGGTTTTGTTTGTCCTCCATCAGTAGGAGTTAAGAGCAACCATCCTGGAAAATACGCATTGCCTCAGTTTGTGACACCTGAAACGAGACTCATATATGTCAAAGCGGTATTCTTTGGGTTCAAAATTCTAACAAACGATAGGTAAACAAGGGTTGGAACCCTGGCAAAGGCCACATGACTCACCTGAAGTAGAAGAGCATGTTGCCGCAGTCGTCCAAGCTTTGAAATCTAGCCCACAACGAGGAATTCGTGGAAGTAGTGAGGCCAAAACTTCCTGAACTGTTCAGGTCGATAGCCTAAAGCCGACAACAGTCAAAAGAGGTCGCCCTATACACACTGCTGAATTACTTACCACTTTGCCGAGCTCAGACCCAGTGGCAGTATCTCTAGCACGAAGAGCCCCTGTTTGGCTAGGAATGGTACATTAGCCCATGAAAGCTCGAGAACATCCGGGAAGACCTACTAGCCACATATTTCACCAGCGACACCAACAATGAAAACGAAGAGGAGAGCGCAAAGGTTGAAGCGCATATGAAATTGTCTTCCAGTTGTACACAGATTTTGATCCTTCAATCCTACGAGACTTTATACCTTTCGTTCATGCAGCCTGCATTTTTAGTGAGCTTATAATATCATAAAGTAGACCCACTGGTTGAGAAGGCTAGGAACAAGGCTCGGGCGTTCTCTACCATCCGAGCGAAGAAGTCAGGCATTTCCCATTGCCCGGACAGGGTTCATACTGGTTTCAAGGAGCGTCAAGAAGATGGACCTAGCTCAAAGATGCAATTATAGGAATTTCTTCAATGCCAAATCATGAAATGAGATCCAGAAAGAAGAACGTGACTCGAGACTGAATGCTTGCTATTCACCGCAGACGACGAGAGGTAAACTCCGTTGCCGACATTGGCATTGGCACTGACAGTAGAATGCTCAAAGAAATGATACAAGTCAACGCTAATACGGAACTTGAAGTTCAACGATGACTGTCGTCAAATTTCGGCCCATCCGGTCTTCATCTTCTAGGACACAAAAGAAAGGGACAGTATCAATGGTCTCACAGCATTATTGGGAAACTAGTGCAGTTGGATATTAGTGATGCAAGAGGTGGAGTTAAACGGGTAGTATACTTTGTTCGTCATGAATGCCTGTCCTAACTTGAAGAGCTTTAGCGATTCATCCGTTCTGGCTCCCCTCTTCCCGCAAATCCTCTGATACAGAGAGTTCAGGGGCATTTCATGTAACTAGCAGCACCAGGCAGAAGGATTCCAGAATTAGGCAAGCATGGTGAGAGGATTTCCGTTCTCAACGGGTCTTCGAAAATAAATCTCAACAAGTTGATAAAACTATGAATTACAGGTGAGCCCAGAACTTCAGTCATGGCAGATAGTAGCCTACCATTTGGATTCGTCATGGCCGTTCGGTTCAAGCTACATGCCGATCCTCAAGGACTCGGAAAACAAGAAACGAGGTGTGAGTATCTTGAATTCATATCATGATCCTAGATCTAAATCTTGGTTCATAGTGTGAGTGCGAAATAGAGCTTCTAGTCCATGCGCAGGTGGCAGCATGGGCACACGCGACCCTTATTTTGTTCCTAATATGATGCAGCATATACTCTCCTCAGTGTTTACAATGATAAAATTCTAGCCATTGGTAAGGAAAGTAGGATAGGCTGACGAAGGAATAGATGGTAATAGTACTAAGCGCGAGCGTAAAAAGGAATGACTCAGTGTCCTGGTGTCCGATAAATGGTAGAAAGGATAGGATCCATGTCCATAGTAATCTTCTAGGTGATTATCTCATGACAGATTGAAGTGAACCCTACAAAGGGGCATCAACCAATTTGAGAAGCTACAACAATAATTAGCGTGTCATACAAACAGCGTAGGGAGACAACACACCACTTGCTTCCTACTTGTTCCAAAGGCGGCCTGATATGCAGCGATATCTCCAGTAATAGTGAGGAAGTTTGGCCCTGGGGCGTACATGACGTAAATGGCAGGCGACGATCCGTCAGGGTTCTTCCACTGCGCAAAAAGATTGTTGCTTGCGTCGAATGTGAACTACAAAGCATTGGTTAACGCGAATGAGGAGGATACTTGAACATACTACTGCTGATTCCGAATCAGCCGAAGTGGATAAGGAGCTTCCCTGCTTAACAGGCGTGGATCCTTGAGGGGTGGGGTTTGTGGATGTAAAGAAGCAGTAGCTGGGAATCGGGGTGAAGCTCACGACCAGAGCACATAGTTAGAAACTAGAAAAACACACTTGTATGATCCACTTCCAAGGCTGCTACTAGTCGCACTTGGTCCAATCGTCATCCCCAAATTGTGATAGGGTGCTAGACCTTGTTCGGCATTCTATCCACGAAAGAAAAGAAAAAAAGAATGTGAACAATATATTAAATTGTTAGTTGGAAGTTTAACGCACCTCAAGTTCGAGATTATACGGTGCAGAAAGAGTAATATCATAGCGAACAATAAGAGCAGAATCGAACGAAGATGTCACTCCGACCACATTTCCGGAAGGACTTTGAGTCTTGGAGACGTAGCCCACCGATGGGTTGCCGGGTTCGGTAGAGAGCACCTGAATGACCATATGACGACTAAGCAGGGGTGTCAGAAATCATTGAGGATATAATTTAGACAGGATGCATACTAGATAGGTACATTTGGGGAAGGCGTAGCAGCTGCGAGATGGCAAATCAGAGCGAGAGAGAATGAAAGGGCAAAAAATCCTTACGGGCGCTGTCACGATACCCTAGCTCCCTCATCACAGGTTTCTTCAAGGGAAGCCCTCTCCTCAGCCTCTCCGCATTAGAAATACCAGCATTGAAAGACCGGGTAGGGAGATTCAGGTCGCGGCGGGAGACTGCGGCGGGGCCACCGAACTCGTCATATTCTAACAAGGGAACGGCGAGCGAAAAATGAGCGAGAAAGAGGAGGGCAAAGATCTTGGCTATGGTTGTGGGCACCATCTTAGCGAGTAGGTTGTGGGAGAAAAGACAGGAAGGGGGGGAACTAAGAACTTGCTTGCGGACGTCTCTTCGTTTAATAAGGTTGTCGAGTAATAGGGGGATTCACGCCAAGAGCATGGGGATGACGACACAGTGCTCAATCCGTCAGGGGCTGACATTTCGAACCACAAAGGAGCAGTTGCGCTAGACAAACGAGGTGAGTCGGTTACATAGTCCATATTTGGCGCTAACCTCCATCAAGTACAAGGTCAGCCCTTTGATTTTTCTGGCATCTCTTCGTCCGTGCCAAATGTTCGATTTAATCTTTGCCATCACTCAGCCAAGCCATCATTCATCGGCGATTGACGTCCTCTTGCCAGTGGCTTTGTGGGCTATATTATTCTTCGTAGTGAGAGTAGCACCAAATAAAAAGGAGTGATGCTCTGTGTCAAAAGAATGAATATTCGTGTAAGTCCAGATGTAGTATAAAGTTGGTGAAAGAATGGAAGGCGAGTAAACTCTGGCCCGTAATGATTGGATCTCCATAAAGGAGAGGAAATGAGTCCAGAAAGATTATATATCCCCTTTTATGGCAACATTACGGGGAACTCTTGGGTGCAAGACATGGCCTAATGAATTTCAACAAAGTGATAAAGCTATAAAGGCAGGGTGAACACAGGGCTTCGAGGACAGGGGAGAACCGCACCACTTCAATTCTATCTTGTCCAAATGCTTCCTTATATGCAGCGACATCCCCAGTGGCAGTGAGCCTGTTCTGACCGGGAGCATAGATGAGATGTGTAGCAATCGAAGAAGCATCAGGATTAATCCAATGCAGAAGAATATTGTCGCTTTTATCGACCGTGAACTAAAATAATTTTAATTGTTAGCAAGAGAGATGGATGGGAAGGGAAAGGGAACATACAACTGCACTTTCTCCTGGGTATGACCTGGGAGATGAGTCGTCCACCATCATCGGTGGAGAACCTTTGGGAGTGGGCTGCATAGCCGTTAGGAGGCAGTAGCTGAAATGGATATAAGTGAGCGAACGCATGATATCCTATAGGTACTGAGAAAGTACTTGGATGACCCAGTTTTAAGAATAGCAAGGGTAGGACTAGCAATATTCGTTCCAAAGGTCAACCCTAAATGAGGGTAGGACGCGATGGCACCTTGACCATTCTATCACGAGATATGAGCTTTTAAATTTCGTATGAGACTATGTAGGCTTACTGTCACGTTCAAATTATTCGGTGCAGCTGCTTGTGAAGCAGGGTCATACTGAATAACGAGTGCCGAGTCGTTAGAAGTCGTCAAACCGAAAAACCCGGTTTCTGAATTGGAAGAGATTGATCCAATGTAACTATTGTCGGTGGCATATAGTACTTGGAGATAACCGCGACGCCTGGGTGTTTAAAAATGAGGAACAGCGTGATGAATAGGCTGAGAAAAACGTACAAGACAGATGCACGAGTCGAAAGGACAGATGTCCCCGGTGAGAGAACAGCTGTAGCGAAATGAGCGAGAAGGAGAAGGCCAATGAGTTTCAAGAGGTTCGTGGTCGCCATAATGAGGAGTCTGAGGGAGAAAGGGAAGGAAAGAATGGAGCCACGGCGCGTGTGTGGAGCCGAATGTCTTTATTCCGGTAAGAGAGCGGAAATAGAACCACGCGACTGTGGCAAGATGCCATCACCCATGCATGGGTGGAGTTCTTCATACTGATGTCGGGAAACTTAAGAAACCGTGCTAAGGGAGCGACACACAATTGGACGGGTTTGTTTGGAAAAGGGCCCACTGCTTGGACTTGCCACTGGCTTGCACCAAATACGTAGAGCGTCTCTTTATGAAATCTGTTTATGGACAGAATTCTCAGCACTTCCGAAATGTAACCTCACTCCCATTCTCCCAGAGCTGGCTTGCCAGTCATCTCTCGATGACCATCAACACTTCACGTCTTTGTATCTGAGTTCCTTAGGATGTTCTTGGGTACATGAAGGTGTGGTAAAGAGTGGGTTCGGAGTTGCAGCCGTGCTTTGTGTTTGCATTTGCAGTCCTCTCCCGGAATGAATTCGCTCATAGTCATTATGGACTGCCCTCCATTGCAGCGCTAGCGCGAAATGCAGAAAAGCTGTCAACATATCTAACGCGGACCTCACTTTTCCACATGTTCGCGTGCATGACTGCATTCAGTTTCATGGAATTACCATGAAAGAACTTCATGCGGGTTGTGCTATAAAAAGTGAATATGCCAGGAGAGGTTTTGCCTCGGGTCGCTCTCGTGGTGTATTTCGAGATCAAACCTGGTACGCTTGATGCCTGGGGAGACTCCGGCCATTCCGCCTCACTCTCTTTGAAAACTGACTAGGGGATATCAGAAGCATGAGATGATCAGTGAGAAGCTGTTTGCGTTGAATTCACCATGGAAATAAAATCAACACAAACACGAAAGGTTTTTTCAGAAGCACCATCTCAGTTTCAGTTGGCCCTTTCTATGTTTAAGAAGTTCTGGTCGTTGCCTCATCGGTTCATGAATGGACAAACATGCAATGAATGAGTTCATGAGAAATGGAATGATGCTGCTGGTTCTTCTTTAGGAGTTTTATTGATGTAGCTGTATTTATTTAGCATATCGTGCGAAAATCATTGAAGCTGATTCCAATGAGCCAGATCTCCAAAACAACAAGATTCAATTTTCATTGACGATACACAAGCTGGGACTTGGTGGTAGAATATTCAATCTACTCCAACAAAAGGAGGTTTGATGTATAAACAGAAGGCTCAGAACAGGCAATATGTTTGTAGTCCAGATGACGATGGAGAGTCCGACTAACCAAATCCAAGCTTCACAGACTTGGGGAGTCAGCGCTTCAACATTTTTGGTAACTGTTTTGGCAGCACCCTCCGGCGCCGGAAGCTTGACAATCTGTACAGAGACGGGAGTATAAAAAATGCTGCAGATACAATCGAAAAGAAGGGAAACAGCAAGACATACTTCCGTTATACTGGAACTTGTCCAAAGTACACCAACTACACCCTGCACCAGAGGCAGCACCTCCGCATGCATTAACACGACAGCTCACGTCAGGATAGTTGCACATGAGAGGTCCTCCACTTTCGCCACATTGAGGGTTATACTCTGCGATGGCAGTGGAAGCAAGAAGGACTAGGATGAGAGTAGAGATCACTTTGAACATGGGGACTCCTTCTCGTTTCTTGAGGCTGAAAAGTTGGCTAGTTGGGTTTGAGTGTGGTTGAGGGGGCAACATCACCTAAATTTATACCACAAGGCCTCCAACGAAAATATGCGACACTGGCAGGAGAGTAGCCACAAAACGGGGGATTAAGGCCGTGCAACGGTCTACATCGCCAACTTGGACGGCATAAGTCGTCAAACTTGAACGGCGTAAAATGGCCATCTGATTGAATTTGCTCGCATGGGCCCCCTTCTCTAAGTGCAGCAATTCGAAGCTTTGCATCAAGAGAGCAAGCGAGTTGTCTCTTGCAGCAGCAGTATTCAAACCTTCGAATCTAACAAGCATCACGAGCACAACTGCGATTCTGGACGCGAGAACAATCACTCTGGCACCAAGACACACTTTTCAGGAGCTTGAGTACTTCAGGAACAATTCAAGTGCCTGTAAATGCGATACCCCTCGGGTCGAAAGGGAACCATGAGTGCAAATATGTGAAGGAATTGGCGGCACACCAGAGCCATTTATTCGATATATTTATCCAAATGTTCTAATATAGAGCAGGATAGCTCCTCCAGGCGCTCCAAGTCTGCAGAAATTCCCTTTCATCGCGTTCCAATGTGGAGCTGAATCGGACCAGATGACCTTGGGATGAAGCTCTCCTCCAGCAGTCCTGAATTACTCTTAGATACATTCGGGCATTGAGCGAATGCATTGCTTTGGTTCGAATACCCCACAAAAATGACCTTGTACCAGTTCACCTGTGTCATCGTGGTGAGGGCATTTGTCTGCCACTTCTATCGGGCTGCTACCAAGCTTAACCTTTCCAAAATTCAGGCTCACACCTGACTTTCCAAATTTTTTTGAGACCCATTGGAGTTTGTTGGTCGATTCACGGATCCATTGTGGCAGGACTGCTCGAAATTGGCCGCAGTTGAGCATGACCCTGTCTCATCCAATGGCGTGCAAGATTAAAAAAGTAGCGCTGCTCAATTGTTCGCGACTTGGACGGATAGAAAGCATTTATAACCGCAAGTGTGGTACCCTGGTGCAATGTGATGAACTGGACGTTCGAAGGCAACAAGGATTAGCTTTGGCTTTGATCCACTGATGGCCGTCTTCTTGATTTCGAACCTCCACCTCGATTTTCTCAAATGCGCAACTTAGTGCTCGCAGCATCATCTCAAACCCCACTCCCATCTGGTTCTACGAGACATGTAGCTATTGATGTTGACGAGAACGTTGTTTACGTTGCAACCGAGTCTCAGAGCGAGCAAAGCGCGACAGTTCCAGTGAACATCATCAGATATTCACCACATTGGGAAGGAGGTTTGGTGAGATCTTCCTTTTTATGCTATTTTCTTGTCACAAATAATCTAATCTTTGACTTTCCGCATAGGATGTTCCAGAAGAGCATTGTGCGCTCATCGAGTCACAACAATCGTCCGCCGAATTCCCACACGTCCTCGCCTTCAAATTCCTTCCAGAATCACGCAAACTTGTTTTGATTACTCGAAATGGTGATATAACGACGATAGATGTGTCTAATGGCGATTCTGGCGTTGTATGTGCTCTTCACCTATCGAAAAGTGATTCTTTACATGCTGATCATCCTAGGTAGATGTAGAAGGGACCGTTGAACCAGGCATTACTGCTGCAGCCTGGAGTCCTGACGATACACTTTTGGTATTGGTTACTGGAGAAGAGAAGGTCATCCTTATGACATCCACATTCGATGTTCTCTCTGAGGAGAGTATCCATGCTTCCGACTTTGGTGAAGGTCCGTCTCCAGCTCTCCACGTTGTTTGAAACGTACTCATGATAAAATTTTGTCCAGATGCACCAATCAACGTTGGATGGGGGTCTAAACAAACTCAATTCCATGGATCCTTGGGCAAAGCAGCTGCGCAGGCACCCACTCAATCAAAAATCGGAACAAGTCCAGATGACGACGGCCAACCAAGAGTTAGCTGGAGAGGAGACGCAGCTTTCTATGTGGTTTCCACTTTGTCTCAACAAACTCCTCGCCACCGAGTTCTACGCGTGTACGACATTCAAGGTCGCCTTCAATCGACCTCGGAAGCTGTCGCCGGCGTGGAACATGTACTTTCATGGCGTCCCTCTGGTAATCTCATCGCTTCGACGCAAAGATTTGGTTTCGAAGGTGGCGGTCAGGGAAAAGAGGGTAGACATGATGTTGTATTCTTTGAAAGGAATGGGTTAAGGCATGGAGAGTTTACGTTACCCGTGTCAGTGCCGAAGAGTGAGACGAGCAAGTGGGGCTATAAAGTCCAAGAGCTCAGCTGGAGTCCGGATTCTGATGTTTTGGCGGTTTGGATTCGGTTTGATACGCATGATGTTGGTGAGACTTTGTCAGGCACATTACCGTTGAAATTTTTTTATTAATTTGAAAGTGTAGTTCAACTTTGGACAATTGGAAACTACCATTGGTATCTCAAGCACGAAGTAACAACACCCGCGGCGACCTCCCAATTCTCCTCCATAACTTGGCATCCCGAGAACTCTCTTCACTTAATATTAGGGTACCAAGGTTCTTCATGCTTCGTTTTTCCTCTACCGTGAGCTCACTTGGTTTGTAGGTGGAATTATGGAGCACAAGTATTCATGGGACACCACGTATTCTCGAGCATCTCCACCCCAAGACTCTGGGAATGTCGCAGTTATCGATGGGCAATACATTCTACTTACGCCTTTCCTCTCTCAAAACGTCCCACCACCTATGTCCTCCAGTCGTATCTCTCTAACGTCTGCATCACCTCCGACACACATGGCCTTCTCTCCTGAATCGGAAACGTTAGCTATGTTATGGGAGAACCCAGCCATTGTAGAGGTGTGGAACTTGAATACCAGAATTCGTCCTGGGCGAGGTGATGTTATGCGACCAGAGTTGAAGAAGACGCTGTCCATAACTGGCAAGGAAGGAGTGCGGTGGAGGCAGGTCGCCGTGAATAATGGGGACATTGCGGTCCTAGGTTCGGACGGAGATGCAGATCTCCTAGGATTTGCAAAGCTTGGCGAGAAGGATGAAGCATTTACTTTTCGGACGGTACATATGATGAACGGGCGACTGGTTGATACGCTAGGAGAAATTGTCTGGCAGTCTCCCATTGGGGAACTCTTCTCTAGTATGTCACTTCGTTCGCATGTCAACCTCCACGCTCTCTTAATCACACTCTGTCTTTAGTGCAACCTGAAATTGATGCAGAACCTACGCTCCTCGCGACTTTCCCTCAATTTTGTTTCACTTCCCGCATCGAATTCGTTGGAGATCGTCAGCTCTACATCGGCCGCACTGCTTCAGGCAAACTCTACGTTACCACATCCTCCACTTCCCCTCATCTAGTAGCCTCGAACACAACATCCTGGACAGTCGCATCTAACTTCCTCATCTATACGACCACGTCCCATGATGTCCTCTTTGCACCACTCCCTGATCTTCTCCTCCCTCAACTTCCTCCCACTGAAAAATGGGAAATGCGCAAAATTGAACGAGGTTCTAAGATTGTGGTTCCTATTCCTAGTTCTATGTCTCTCGTCCTTCAAATGCCTCGCGGCAATTTGGAGACAATTAATCCAAGGCCACTGGTCATGGCAGTTGTGAAGAAGGACTTGGAGGAGAGAAGGTATAAGAAGGCGTTTGGGGCATGTAGAAAGCATCGAATTGATTTGAATGCGTTAGTGGATGTGGATAGAGAGAGGTTTTTGAGAGATGTTGAGTTGTTTGTGGAGGCAGTTGGAGAGGTGGACGATGTGAATTTATTTTTGACAACTATTGGGTTTGTCTTTTTCTTTCCAACCCTGACTTGATCTTGATGCGGAATTTCGACAGACGCGGTTCTTCATCGCCCGAGGCAATATCGGAAGTCTGTGATAAAGTCCGTGCCGTGTTGGAGGAGAAAGATCTGGTCAAATATGTCAACTCAATATTGACCGCGTATGTTGTGAAAAGTCCTCCAGACCACGAGGCCGGATTGGCTCTTCTACTTCGATTGCGGAGTACGTGTATCTCCGACTACTTACTAACTTTTCAAGCTCACCTTGCGACCAGGTGATCATCCTGACTTAGTTGAAGACGCCGTCAAATATATCATCTTTCTCGTTGATGCCGAGAGGTTGTATAATACAGCCCTCGGAATGTATGATTTTTCACTCGTCCTGATGATTGCCCAACATTCTCAGCGGGTTTGTCACCTTGCCAATCCATCATCCAGATTTGCCCGCTCACTTCCATTTGCAGGATCCGCGCGAATACCTCCCATTCCTTCGAGAACTTCAATCCTTGGACAAGTATACACAGAGGTTTAAGATTGACGATTTGTTGAAGAGACACACGAGCGCATTAAAGAATCTGAGTTTAGCTGGTATGTCTCTTTAAGAAGGCTGCGAAAAATTCTCAGTAGTCCCAGGCGATGAAGCTTTCGCTAAAGCTCTCGAATATGCAGAACAGCATCAATTGTTCCACGAGGCTTTGACTATTTGGAAAGGGACTGAACAATATTCGGTGAATTTTCTTCGAAATTCGCATTGTACTTTGTTGCTCAATTCTCTTGGGATGTCTAGACCGTGTTAAATAGTTATGGAGACTGGTTCTTTGATCGTCGCGAATATAGAGAGGCCACTGCCGGTCAGTCCCCATCCATAAAACCACTCCGCTGGCGCACAGTCCTGACGTGAAATTTCAAGTGTTTATTGAAGCTGGTGCACTGAAAAAGGCAATGGTCTCCCAGGAAAGGGCATTAGACTGGCAAGATCTTTTTGACCTCGCTTTCCGAACCTCCGTTCCAAAGGATGAGGTTGAAGTCATGGCGTATCGAGTATCCGGTGAGCTTCTGTTTGATTTGACAAAACGGACGACAACACTCATTACAGTACAGATGATCTTGCGGCCAAGAAGCGGTTTGGTGATGCCGGGAGAGTGTTACTGGATTATGCAAGTGATATCCAAGGTGCAATTAAGATGTACATCATGGGAAATCAGTTTTCTGAGGCTCGACGATTGGCACGTCACTACTTCTTTCGTTTAGCTACCTCTAACGGCGATCTCTTCATAGATGTCCCTCCATTCCCGACAAGAACTACTCGAGACGAACTTTTATCCTGGTTTATTGGAGTGTCAAGGTCAAATCCTCGAAGACATTGGAGAGATGAAGGAACAATTAAGGAAGCAGGTTGCAAGGATTGAAGAACTAAGAGTGAGGAAGCTGGATGAACCCGGTACGGCGCCCCTTGATACCCTTCGTCCTCGGCTTTGTTCTGATGAATATGATAAAGATGCCTTCTATGGTGTGGAAGATACCGCCCTTCATAATGTGGACGTCATGACAGACGCATCCATGCCGTTCACTGCCTTTACAAGATACACTGCTGCGCCTACCACGACGAGCCGAACATCTAAGTTAGTGTCCCCCGCTAGCGTTCTACAACATACATTCTTAATTATCTTCAGAAAATCGTCCAAGACGAAGAGGAAGATGGAGCGTAAGATTGGCTCAGGGAGAAAGGGGACCGTGGACGAAGAAGAATACCTCTTAAAATCTATAGCCAAACTCGTTACTAGGTTTCAGATCGTTCAAGGTCAGCAATACTTTCGTCTCGTGTATCTCTAATGTTTATTGAATCCTCCCCCTTATTTTTTCTCATCTTTCAGGCGAAGCTCGGAATGTGCTTCCTCATCTCTTTCAAGCGACCTCTGAACACCGTGAGGCAGGGCAAGAGTTGCAGGAAGATCTATCTACCTTCGAGACAGAGTTGGTGTCAAGACTTGGCGAGTTATGGAAACGACCTGGGGAGGGACAGCATGAGTCTTGGGAAATTAAGATGGCAGAGAAGGAGCAGAAGGTGAAGAATCCTTTGGAAACGGTCGCGAAGCCTGTCCTTGGGATAGAACCGTGGCGGATTACTTTACTAAATAATTGAGGGTTTGTTAAGACCTGAATTTTGTTGAGATGGACTGTCCTGTTGCGTCTAAATATTGCTGTAAGGGCATTTCAAAGACTTGGAATCGGAAATTGCTTGTAACAAAAATGTTAAAAGCCATCGAAACAATTCCACTCCCAAACGGAGAATCGAACTCCGGTCTCCTGCGACCGCCTGTCAGTGACAGGCAGGTGTACTGGCCACTATACTATTTGGGATTCAAGGAATGTCTTGCCTTGCCTAAAAGAGAAACAGAGCGAGCCGTTTTTCTCTGCCCAAATAGTTTGCACATAGCTGGGAACGTGTAACGCAGGACAATAAACGCAATTCTCTCAAATTATTGTAATGGTAGTGAGATAAATCGTGCTTGTCTGTCTGTCACAATTCTCCCATAGTCCCCGCAGATGCCGTCGGTCTGATCCACTCTCTTTCTCCATTGTCATGACCTGTTCGATCCCTATATCTTCGGGGTTTGTCTCATATTTCCCACCCTCTTTTTACACCCCTTTGACGTGGCACCATGTACCCCAGATCCTGTAACCACCTATGTTCGAAAGTGCAAGCTGGGACATGGAGCGGCCCGGGTGCTGGATCCACTTGAGATGTCTTCCATAACCCCAAAAAGATGACCCAGCCGGCTCTCTTTTTCATCATCATAACTTCTTCAAATTCTTAATTCTTGCATCTCCACCCCTTCCTACAAGCATCCTATCGTCTTGTGGAGGCTCATACTACGCTAACGAACAACTTGAAGCTTGGAATATACTTACTCTGACCTTCATAATCCCCCCACAACAAATGGTTTACCAAGATGCAGCAAGGGCTCTCAGGAGAATATCAAGTTTTTTCTGGACAGAATCAGATACTAGGATAGCTCGCATTCTTTGTACGATTAGGTAGTCTTTTCAATTTGAACCTGTGCTCTCTATCATTCTTTCGTGGCTCACGACGGCGGAACCGTAGATTCCTAGTTATTGATAGGCTTGCACAGTTTATATGGTGGCGATGATCACTCCAAAACCCACGCGGCACAATTTTTGGGGCTTCGCAAACATCCGATAGCCATACGTTTCATGAAAACTCTGCTAGAAATGAGCAATGTAATTCACGAGTCTTATTCTGAGGCTATGATTCTGGGGAAATCAGACTTAGGGCTTCCTTGCACACATTTCCTTCTTTCCTGCTCTTGCTTATTCTCCTCGGGGCATTGTGATATGATGAACGAGGGTCGCGCATAGGAGTTGGTTGGCATTCGGATAATGTCGTGAGCTCTATCTATCTTCACCTAATATATGATATCCAGGGCCCCGACCCTCTTAACAGAGCGGCTGAGCAGAATTGTACAGCGCTTACGGGTTGGAGGGAATAGTTGAGAAAGGCTAGGGCAGTTGGATTGAGTCGGACACATCTGCTGAATAAATTTACGAAAATCTGTGGCACTCCCAGGAAATAGAGCTATGTATGTGGTAGATATACCATACCTATGGCTCTGTGGTAGTCTCAATGCAACATTATGTCATCTCCACTTCGTCTCACGGGGAAAGTAGAGTCATCTAATCGCCACTCCTCTTGGCAGCCTCTTCCCTCTCCTTTCGAATCTTCTCTACATACAACCAAGTAAGGAAGATAAAATCGAGCATCCTCCTCTGATTGTTTGTGAACACGCCGTTCCTCCACCCTGTGTTCATAGAGGAAGGGCTAAATGCAGAAGAAAAAATCTCCAAAGATGCTGGTCGATGATTCCTTTTATTGAAAAAGCCAGATCGATATCTATGAAACGCGGCTAGTGGCGTAGATGCTTCGTCGTCGAGGGTAAGCTGGTGTTGTGCGTCAGTACCGTCACTGAAGATGAGGCACACATACGATGCAAACCGAGCAACCTAATGACCACTTGGCTCTCCTACCGTCTGGAAGAATGACGACTCTGTCCCTACCGAAACGGTTCCAAGACGAAAAGTTCCATGGGGTAGCTTTAGTCATAATCAAATCAATGTCCATGGTCTGACCATTCATCTCTACTTGGGTCGGAGAGAATCTTCTATAAATGAGCCTGGCTAAGGTAGAGGAACGGTCCACTGGGCCATAATCTATCAAATGATCAGTGAATTGAGAGTGCGACACCTTATGAAACCAACCCACTTGATTCAATCTTCTCAATCTTGGTGACGCTTGGTGCACCCCAGGATTTTGAAGTGGTCGTTCTGTATAGTGGCTCGCCGGAATGGAGGGAGAAGGTCGAATTTAGGGTTGACCAGTTCGATGATGATTCCATCACGAGGCTGTCTCTTGTGGAATCTGCCAGGAAGGTTGGTGGCAAATCGTCCACTTCGTCGTCTTTCATTTGGAATTGACTCATGTGCCTGCAACCCATCTCATCAAATGAGCTGCGTATGGGCATTGGAGATGTCGGAGCTTTCTCCATAGTGGCAGAAAGATATTTTGATATCATCGTGAGCACTAAGGACATGGAGAGCTGATCCTTTTATATCTTCAAGATAGACAGAAGCAAGATCTCGTGATGTGAAGCCTAGGCTCGGGCCCTGAAAAACCTGAAGTCTCGCCTCCCCGAACTTCGAGGAAAATCGGACAGCATTTGACCATGAAAGTTCCAGGTATAGTCTAGACCTAAACATACAGGCCATCGTTATTTGTCACCAGCGATCCTGTGACAGAGTTTTCATGTACTTGTAGTTGGGCATGAGCAGCGCCATCTTGCTAGAACAAAAATGTCCTCGAGATAAGCATAATTATTCTCATCCATTGACGAAGAAGATCCGAGGATAATCTGAATTACACTGTATTTTTTTTTTTTTTGCGTCTAATTTGTCAAAACCACACACTTGTTCTAGAGTAACAGAAGAGATACGGCGGTGAGAGCTCTAGGAACGGAGATGAGCACTGACTACGCCATTAGGATTGTGCAAGCAAGGCATACGCTGAGGTGAAAAACATGAGCGCATCTATGAAACAGTGAAATATAAGTCAAAAGGACATTACAAAAGTACGATTTACGTACATTGAATCAGCAGGAAAGCCTGGTTGCAAGAAATACGCCCAGAAAGGTAAGCTCCTGCTCAAAATGAGATCAACAAAGAAGCACTACTCACCGTCAACGTGTCTAACTCTCCATCAGGAGCATACAGTGTGCTCACAATAACTTGATTCACAGCAGCAGGTGTTCCACTCAAAAACATAGCGACGAACTTCTCTGCTTTCGCTTCCTGGGGAATCAATCCGTTCCTGACCATTGCCTGAACAATGAACACACCCATGACAGGGAGCAGAACTAGTTTCACCAATGCGGAAGTGATCATAGCTGGAATAGGTAAACGGGAGATGGGGCGAGGGATTTTCATTCGCGCGAAGTTGGCCCCGAGGAGAATGAGACCCATTGGAACTGCAATAGCGCCCTATAGAATGTTTGAGCGAAACATCCTGGGGGTGTCGGTTAGAGACTAACGACGAAGTCTGCAGCATCAAAGAAAATCGTTAAAGGAGGTCGTCCATCTGGGCCCTTCCAATCTGGTCCACCCATTTGAGTTGCATCAACGAAGAGAGCTTTTAGTTGAGGCACGAGTGCGCAAGGGATGGAAACGAATACTGAAATTGTTACCGGATTGAGGATCACCAAAACGGGATGGAATATCCGTACGACAATCGGTGGGACGATTCGACGCGTGCTTCGTCGATTCGTATTGGGGGTCGTATGCTGTGAAAGCAAATCATTGTCTTTCGTAACCGTGATCGATGGCAGACCAAGAGGTGTTGACCTCAAAGGTCCAACTGAATTAATCTCAGTGTGGGTAGGAAGTAGATCTGTTGGTCGTGCGGCCTGACTTGAAGAAGGTTGTCGAGAGCGGAAAGATGAGCTTGCCGCAGATATTTGACGAGCCAGCCGGATATCTGGGTCAGCTGTGCCCTCTGCTTCGTCAATTGAGGTGGCAACGGGAGAAGCTTCCAAAGCACTGGGATTCTCTTTATACTTCTCCTTCTCAGCACTTGTTAGTTGTGGAGGTGTTATTGGAAGACGAAGGATGTATTTAGCAAGGAGCGAACCAAGAGGCTTTTCGTACCAAGGGTAACGGCGCTCAGCGTCTTCCTTCTGAGGGATATCATCAGCATAATCCCACGCTAAAGAGTTGGCCGCTCCTAAGCTCCAAAAGACGATGTTGAAGGCCAGGATGAAGATCGCTACGTAGGAAACACCAACTATAACACATGTGAGAGATTATTAATTAAGGAGCGATGAATAATATCGCACGTTGTGGGTCTTTGCTAGGATCAAATGGATCTTGACCAGTGACTGTGATGACGATGGCGTTCGCTGAGTGGAATGGTCAAGCCAGGTTCTGACGAATACAAGGAGCGACTCACGGAGATTACCCCAATTGGACATCCCGCACTATTTTCAATGATTCGTAATGAGTCTAATATTTTGCAAAGGAAAAACATACACGCACCATGACAATGAGCCCTTGCCAAAAGTTTCTTGGGACATAGAAAACCTCTCTGATCACCATCCCGCCAATAAAACCAAAAGCCATATAAATCGCAGATAGCAATAACAGAGGTCCAATTGCAGAGATATTGTCATGGTTGAATGCAGGCACCATACTCGAAAACATGAGGCAAGGAAGAGCGATGTTCATCGTGACTTGTGAGGCGCCTCGGTAGGCTTGCGGCGGAAAGAGTCCCTTCCATGAGATGAGAAAACCAAAACCGATAGCAATGAAGGTCTTGAGAAGGGGCATTACGCCACTGTAGATGAGGAAGCCAGCTGAAGGTGACATAGTATGCCAAACGTAAGTGTGAGTCCTTTCAAGTAATTAGTGAAGGCTCCGGATCCTGCTCAAATATTTTATGTCCGCGAAATGGATGAGAGAGGAGAGGATGTGGGGAAGAAGAAACCACGAATCAAAAGCCGCCTCCTGGTAAATTTTGAGCCGTCGCCATCCGCAATGCCGATAAACGCCGACGCGTGCCCTGAAAATATACCCAGACAGGGTCCCTGGGCTGTTATTACGAGACTTTGGACGTAACGAAGAGGGTTTCATTCAACTGCAACTTGAGTCATGGTGGAAGGAGGCAGAGCCGCTCAACTTGTCCCTGACCATCACCACGTTTTGGGTCCTCGTGAACCAGTCTCCTCGCTCTCCAAATAATAGCTATTTCAAGGTCACATTTCTTTCTTCTGTCCTGTATGTGATCCTTCGCCCTCGCCTTGATCACTCCCTGTCGCCATATCTGGCAATTTCAGCAGTGGATGAGATCCAGTGGCTAATAGTCCAACTCCTCTGGGATGAAGCAGTCTTCTTCTAGGATTTGCAGACCAGAGATCCACTACAGGACTATTATAGCGGCAAACATTGATGTTGAGCGCGCGAGTGGTTTTTAAGTGCGCTGCCCTTGTGGGGACTCAATCTGTCGCGAGGACTGTGTCAGAAAATTGAGTAGTATGATGGGCATACACCCTCCATCATAGTAACCTGTGATCTTTATATATTAATTGCAATTTAACGGCAATCTCAACTACAATGTTGCTTCGAAAGAGTATAATATTCCTACCACTATCATCGGGGACTAGTCTGGGGATGGATCTCCTCTACGGTCTCAGCTGGTCAGCGCTGCGGACATATGCAGCTTGCAACAACAGGGCGATTACCTGTTCCCCCAATACGCATTACTTCCGGCACTATCAATGCACCATCCCCTCAATATCTCAGAACACATGAAGCGGATCGTGAGTTTGGTGGACATGTCGGGTTTATATCAGCTTATCCAGACCTCGAAGCTTTTTACCGAAGTCACATTGCATTACTTGCCTAAAAATACAAAAATGAAGGAGAGGATGCTTGTAAACTTCGTCCTGCAACTCTCGTGAGTCCCTCAACACGTGATAATCTCTCATGCTGCTCACAAACCACCGAATCTTGACGCCGACCGCAGCTTGACGAACCGGGGCCGAACGCTCCACACCCCATCGAAAGGAGCAATTTCACGAAAGTCACGTCTCCCATCGACCGCCTATGCAGTTCGCGGCAGTGAGGTTGTGGGCGTCCTGGTTACGGCTTTTGGTACTAATCAGCAAACTATCAATTATACAACTTTTTCTGGCCTCCACTCTGAAGTTTCGTCCAACTCATTGATAGGTAGTAACGTGAAAACAACGATTACAGTGCCGAGCTCATACAACCTGTCCTCAGTTTCCTCCTACCATCCACAGTGAGATTGACCTACGTGATTACAATCTCTCTCTTCTTGCGGATGCCCTGACCACCTCGAGGAGATTTTCATCATACGCGCCGAAAATCCGACCACGAACGACTTAATATGGCCTCAGCAGTTTTGTGAAACGCTCTCTTTTACAAACGATTTGACCTTGGGTTTCTTCCTATTCTTCCATTTAGGGCGCAGACCCTCTTCAGTGACCAGCATTGGCAAAACCATTCACGACATTGACAGAAGATTTTGATTGGAGAACGAGTTTATTGTTGTGGTGTTTCCACGTTGCGTGCTGATGGTGATAACATTCGTGCAATGGGTAGAAATTTGAAATATCGAACCTCCCACTGATACAACGAGACAATTACGACGATTGTCGGATAAGTAAGCACGAGTAGAGCGGGTGTCTATTAAAAACCTATAGAATGTGAGAACGCACAGAATGACGTAGGCCCTTCAAGGAAGTTTTCTTCTTTTTTTGTGTCAAAACAACTTCAAAGGGCTGATACATACTACATTGTAACGTCGGCCAAAGGGCTTCTCATTGATGCCATCAACGCCGCTATCTCTTGCCTTCCACACAGCAAACCACTTTGCTTGCCCGTCTGTACTAGCACTACGATTGTGCCCCCACGATACATGCACTCATACAGCGGTACTGTCACAAGCTATGCATCACGCACTTGAGATCTCTGAACTCCAAGAGCGTATCGTGAGTTTTGCGGGCTCGTCAGCTTTATTTCATCTCGCCCAAACGTCCAAAATTTTTACTGGCATAGCTTTACAACGTCTCTACAAAATCTCCAGTATAAATGAGAAAACCTTTCCAGCTCTAGTCCACGCAACTTTAGTGAGTCTCCCCACTTGTTTCAATGAGATAATTCTAAGATAATCTTCAACTTTTGTTAGCCTTTGGGACTCGGAAAGGAGTCTGAGATTCCGTCAGCCGAGGACTGTGTAGCTTTTCTCCGGATTGCACGCAAAACGGAAAAAGTACAATTTCACGTGTTGCCTCCGGAGTTCTGGAATATCCCCTGGTTCATTACAAGGGACACTTCTTTGCTTTTCACAAACCTCCGGACCCTGGTGCTAACCATCTCCCATGATGATGATTGGTTTCCCGCGATCAAGGCATTCCTTCCGGCCAGCTTGAAGACCCTCGAAATGAGAATTCGACATCTTGGGAATCCACGCTCAGTAAAACGATTTTGTGTTGAGCAGCAGGGTGAATTTCTGCAATTCCTTGCAGAGCGACCGAAACAGGAGAGCTTTTCACTTACCGAGTTTACTTGGGATGGTTTCGAGAATCCGTTAGATGAAGAAAACGCTCATTTTTTCACGATTTTTATGCGAACTCAGCATGAACTCGAGACGATTTCCATGGGTCAAGTTCCATTAGATCTCTGGCCACATCTGGCCACTCTTCGTAACCTTCGAACACTCGCCTTGAACGACTGTTTCCTTCTACCTGAAGCTGGTAGTGGAGATATCTCCATTAAGAATGTGGAAAAGTTACTCGTCGGTCTCCTGCCTGACAACTCGAGGCCGGAAAACACACATTCTATCTATCGTGTTCGATTCACAAACGTTCATAACCTTAAAGTAAGAGCGCCATGGGACTATCTCCCTTCCATAGCTCAAGCAGTTCACGAGAGTGGGATTATGAGGGTGACGATGGGAACCTTCGGCCGTGACGAACTCTCAATGATTTACGACTTCTTTTCCAGCCTCCACTCTGACACATCCTCTAATTCGCTTAGAGAAATGAGCATGTACACAGAAGATGGCACCGCAGATCCGATACTATTTTCAACTATCCAACCCATCCTCAGGTTTCCTCTCATTGCGCACTTGAATCTAGATTTTCGTAGCGGGATGGACCTATGCGACCAGGATATCTCCCTTCTCGCAGATTCACTGACAAATCTCGAGGATATTTTTATCGTACCTGCCAAAATCCGACCGCGGACGACTTTCTACGGTCTCAGTCATTTTGCGAAATGCCCTCTTTTACAAAAAATCGTCCTGGGGCTGCTTCCCATCCTTCCACATGGGGTGAAAATCCCTGCAATGATAGGTAGCAGCGTCCACACTATTCACGGCTTTGACCGTGGATTTTGTTCGGAGGATGAGTTTAATGTGGAAGATGTAGTGCCGTTTATTGAAGCAGTGTTTCCGCATTTGGAGTACATTGCATGCGCCTATGACTATAAGATTCACGCCAAGTGTAAGAGTTGGAAAAAGCCCAGCTTCCCATTAGTATAAAGAGTATACAATTTTGCAAGCTTGGCTGGTAAGCAAACGCGAATCCGAACGCTCATATTAACTGTTGTGTATTCTGGCCCACTTCGAGTTTGTGGATAGTCCCGTGCATTGCGCTTAATATCACTCTTTTGCTTTCATGATCCATGTGCCGCATAGGCGCCTTTGACTTTCGCGTCACTTTGCGCCGTGAGACTCTATCGCGTCTTCCCTGCTAGCTTGCCAAGAACCACGGGAAGAGTGTCCGGGTTCCCTCTGCTATTTTTTCAAATCCCGTGTATGTGTATCTCAAACCGTTCATTTATCCCCAAAGACGCTTGTAACATTCCTTCCGTGAGCGTTGCATTCATTGCCTTACGTTCATAGTTTCGTACGCCATTTGTACGGGTTGCGGCCTCTTTTACCTGAAACATGTCAAAATAGCAGCTGGTGAAGGTGAATTTGGATCATGTTCATTGCTCATACGTTTTGGGAGTTAACCTTTCTCCACAAGTGTGCATTTTTTCGACAGATGAAAGAAAGGGCATGTCAAGGTACGTTCCCCACGCCACCTAAGAACTTCGTCGTCATCAAGGAGTGGTCATAAAAAAATTGCACATTTGTAACACCTAACTCGGCTTGTCAGTCTGCTCATTTCAGCTTTGAGACATGTCGCGCTCTGCACCTGCTGGATCCGACGGCTTAAAGCCGCCAACTAAAGTACTTGTTATGCTTCACTAATCAGCCATTTCACCTCACACAGGAGGTTTATTAAAGGGGTGCGTCAATCGAGTGAGCCAAGCTGGAAGGCTTTCAACCGATGTTTTCTCTAAAACAACTTCTTCGCCACGTAAGCACTTTACCCTCAATAGGATTGTTATTTCCTGCTTTGAAAGCCTAGGCAATGTTGTGCAAACGTGGCAGTTCATAGTAGGGTCACAACCTTTGTCACTGACACGTCTCTGTTGAGCGTCAGCGTAACGCACAGGTTGCCACCGTTCTTTTCACCTTCCTTCATTTGGTAATTCGCCTTAAAAACCCACGGAAATTCCATCGTACAAGTCCGCTTCGTGGTTCACGGCCTTCTTGCTGTGTTTGCTTCCCCTCAAAGGACAGTCCCCAATCGAACATGGCAGAGCAACAAACCAAAGCACCTACTGAGGTTAAGGAAGTCGCCAAGTTTCTCCGCAGCCGTCATGCTGGTGTGAGAATTAGAGATGGGGCTCTCGATGGTAAAAGAATGGCATGCTTCAAAGGTCTGCGATCCTTTCGCAGGTTATCTGCCTTTGCCTGACGTCGAACTCTCTCCCTTTTTTTCTCAGGCAAATCTGTAGTCAGGGCACTCCTCTCTCCTGGTTACCAGAAGCAGATGGGTGTTCCCAAGGTTGAAACGGAAGCAGATGCCATCGAGGTTCTCCAACTTCTCAATACTTTCGCGTTTTACGTCTGCGTTCAACGAAAACCCTCCGGCATCTCATCATCCTCACTTAAAACTCTCCACGTTGTGCCAGACCAAGGATTTGACCCGGATGAATATTATGTATGGCTCTACGAAGGTTCTCAGTGGACAACTTATGCAGGAGCGGTCCTAATGGTTATTGTTATTTTCGCTGGGGCCGTTTTCCCAATCTGGCCCTCCTTTATGCATGTGGGAGTGCATTATATCAGCATGACAGCGATTTTCTTTGTTGGCTTCATCTTTATTATCGCTGTTAATCGGCTGGTCGTCCATATCATTACCAGCGTTGTTGCACCTCCTGGCATTTGGATATTCCCGAGATTATTTGCAGACGTAGGATTCGTGCGTGAATTTATCCATACTTATTATTTACGTCCCGCTAATGATATTGTTGTGATAGCTAGAGTCTTTCACCCCGTTATATGAGTGAGGTTTTCCTTAATGATCGGGTTGGTTTGGGAGAGTGCGCAGGACATAAACGCTTCTGATAAATTATTCATTTCGTAGACAACATATGTATTTGTTTCTTTATTTTATTTTGTTTGGGATTTGATAGAACCCTGTCGTGAAGAAAAACACGCAAACGAGATTCCAAAACTAGCTATTGATAAGGGACGATCACTGGATCAAGGCAATCGACGAAGTAGCCTACTGTCATCAGAAATCTTCGTGAGTTGCAATCATTGATACCACCTGCATACCTGACTCAGAAATTAACACGTGGGCATCTCACTTTCAAAGCAGCTCTGCTAAATGGCCCTTCATGCTTTGCAAGCCACTCAATGCTACATATCGAACCCAAACGCCATTTTAGGTAAGTCGATGAGGTTAGCGCCGCGCATCCCTTCAATGCGGTAGTAGGGGTGTAAAAGTCCTGCGGGCAGGTCCTTGTCGCTTCAGAGTTGTTGAAGGTGCTTTGCTTTTGTTCACTTGGTGTCTTCCCATGACAAGGTCTGATGATCTTCCTAGCCTGATCTTGCGGCCGTTGAATGGCGCTGTGCGACGCAGTACACCAATGTTTTGGCTCATGAAGCTAGAAAGGCAAAAAAAAAAAAAAGGTTTTGTGCTCCATTTAGCACGTTGATACCGAATCTGAACATTCCTGGCGTCGTGACCCAAGGTGGGTTGGTTCAACCAAGATGCCGACGCGTCTTCTTGTCCACTTTCTCTTCATGTACGCAGTTACTTCAATGGCGACATAGGCTTTCTACTTGAGACAGGACGAATTCTTCCTGGCGCTGCTTTCCGGCGGTAGCAAAGTTGCGAACAGTCTATTTCACGGATCTGTCGTGCAGGCTAATAGGTCCGCCTTCCTTCCGATTCAAATAGTATGGGCCCGCAAACCACCTCTGTTAGCGACTTGGTTGCTATCTTGTCTGGTATTTCTCCCTCCTATCCGCCAACATGATCACCACGAACTTCCTCAGAGCCTTTGTTCTCCTATTTCTCGTCCAAGTCGCCTCTGCCGTTCCCTTGCTGGGAGTTGATGAATTGGGGAGCCCTGTAGCGGTCCCCCCTCGCGACTCTCGTCTCCCTACGCGCACTGTCAACCCCGCTATGTCTAATGCTGAGAGGCTGAGGAGAGGCCTTCCGCTGAAGAAACCTATGTTGAGAAGCCTGAGATATCGTCAAGGTGGTCGTGAGTTCTGACTTGACCTCCGTAGAACGCTCCTCATTCTTACCATGCTTTTCCGCAGCCGTTCCTTCAAACCCTGTCACTATCTAGTATGTTTTTCGTCTCGAATTATTTATTAATTCATATTTAAATTTCACTGTTCAGTCGTCGTGGATATATTCAGATTCTCTCTGCTGCTGACCACAGCGTTATCGGCTATGTCTCATCGACTCCCCACGTTTTTGGACCCGCAGTAGTGACCCCCTCGACCGATTCGGCTCTTATTGTTCGCTATGACGTTGGATTGGCCCTCACCCCGCCATATAATCTGGAACTGACCGTAGGTCAAACTGTTCTCACTTATAACCTGCAAGTTCACTTTTCCTTTCCCTGCTGCATTATAGAACGGCCAAGGTTCCCTGGCGTCGTTCCCGGATATGGGTTTGACCGTTGGACCCTCTGCACTCGGCCCTGACTTTGGACCTGGGTCATTCAAGTAGGCTATCAAGTCCAATACACGTGTCCTCCCACTCAGAGTTTGTTTCTAGTTATGGTTTCCTATCGGCTACGAATCCTACTCCGAAAGGCTCTACCCCAACGGTAGTGGGAAGCTCAACCGCGCCTACGCTCCCTGGAGAAAGCGCCATTGTACGACCTCTTTCTGTCATTTCCCTTCTCTTCCTAAATATCAAACTTCTAGTTTACCGTGGACATAGGCGATAACATCCAAGTACAGTGGATCAATCCCGACGGTTCATCGCCTGCGACATATACCATGTACGCTCCGAGTGCAGGCTACCTCACTGCAACTGGGGATGTCACAGCATACAAAAATGCCTTTGGAAATGATAGGATTCAAGTGGTATAGTTTTTTTCCTTCCAGGAATTGTGGAGAACAAAATACTGATTCATTGATTCGTAGCTTTACAAATTCGTTGAAGTGCTTTAGATGTGCCCTTGCTAACCACATCGAGTAGACAACCGCTGACAGTATTCTCAAAACATAGACATTTTCCATTCGGCTCTTTCAGCGGAACTACAGTCATTTTAGTGGATATAGGACTTCCTTTTACCTCTGTACCTTCTTTTGATAACACATACTACCCGACTTTAAGGTCAATTTGATAATAGTTTTTTGTTCTTTTATGCCTTTGGCGAAGAGATAGGACTCTTCTTTACCTCTGTACCCTCCTTTGATGACACACTATACGACATGTCATTAAGACCAGTGTTAGGTAGCTTTTATGATTTCTTTGGCTGTATGTGATTAATCGGAGCTGGTGTTGTGCCTCGGGCTGTGCGGAAGGAATGCACGGAAGCTCAGGTACGGGGGATGTAGGGGGGATGGTGAAACGGGCACACCAACACACAATCACACTGTGGTATGTAGATACGAATATAATTGTGATTTCTTTCTAGATTTCGGTTGTGAAGCGGGAAACTACAACTAAGGCTGTAGTGGGTGTGCACACCAGCGAGGGATTCGCACAAAAGATGTTAACGATGAGCCTCTTTGGAGGGATAGACTTGGGACTCGGTACTAAGGCTCAGACTCGGGGTTCTCGGGCTAGGCTCTTTTCTCGGGTTTGGTCTTACTCAGACTCGGGCTCGGTAATGTGCTCAAAACTCTGATTGGGTCTAACCCCCGACGATGTTCCACTAACGCTCGACCTGGGTAGGTAAGGGCAGGAAGCGGGGACAAACGTGAGGTTGCATGACCGCTCCTCCCTGGGTTATATAGGTACTGGGTGCTCAATCAAACCGGAATGGTAGTAACCGTACGAATCACATGCAGTACTAGTTAGGAGAATGTCCGATATTCCGGAGAACCGAAAAGAAACGAAACGAAATGAGAAAAGGAGAAAAGGGGCATGTATTGCATTATTAGGTAGGAAGACTCGTTCTGAGAGTCTTCGGAGGGTTATTAAAGGTCTAATGCAGTTGAATAAAGTTCGTTTGAATGCCCGTTGAAGGCTCTTTCCCTGGGCATTTGTTCTGTCTCAATATCCGAGACAATCCTCCCTATTGATTGGTAGGCATTGTCTCAGTCTCCGGCTCTTTCTAATTCCTTGTTTTCCGTAGTCTCGGACCTTCGACTAACGAACAATTTGGTTAGGCTATCTACTGGAAGCGTTCTGATGACCGGAGCAATGAGCTCGGGACTCTTTCGTGGTGCAGATCTTTGACAAGCGCCCAGTTTGACAGGCTTCCGAAGCTTATCCGACAGCGGGGAACTTCCTAACGGTTCTCGCAGTGTTTGACGACCAGGAGGGATCATTCATGGTAAGTACTCGTTTCGGTATTCTACTGATTCGGAACTTCTGACTCCTAACGTCTTTAGGTAGTACAAAATGGGTTTTTATTGGGTAGGCGGTACGTATGCACATCACTGGAGCAGCTCCCTCGCACAAGATCATTGAAACCTTTTTTTCTTTCACATACCTCCATGTGCGTCGTAAATTGCAATGTCTAACCTTCAAAATTGATTCAGCTACTTCCCAACGATTGATGTTTTCAAATGCTCGCTTCCTCCAAATATTCTCAAGGTCAAGATCTGGTGCAACAATGCTAACGCAAATGCGCTTTTCTGTATTCCCCGATCCATGGTCCCACGGCTCCCTCGCTGAGTCAGCCTCTCTTTTTAGGACAATCCCGATCGAACATGGTGGAACAGCAAACCAAAGCACCTGCTGAAGTTAAGCAAGTCGCCAAGTTTCTACGTAGCCGTCATGCTGGCATGAGAATTAGAACTGGGGCTCTCGACGGTAAAAGAATGGCATGCTTCAAACGTCTTCGCTCCATTGAGGCCTGTCTGTTTGATCTGACATTGAAATCCACCATTTTGTTCTCAGGGAAATCTGCGGTCCGGTGATGCGTAGTGTATGGGGAAGATCCACAGATGAACAACACGTATAATGTAGACTGCAAAGCAAATCCAACACTACAAAACGATGCTATCCACAATCCTACTTCAGAACACGTAAGAACAATCCTCACACACACTACTAGTCAATCAGCAAATGAAGGAACGAGCTAGGGGCCGATAGAAGGTCCTAGTAGTTACTTGACTCGCAAAAGACTAGAGGAAGTATGCCAGAACTCGAGAGAACAAGGTTTTACAAGAGAAATACGAAGCCTAGAGTGATAACAAGTGGCCGCGGTGGGGTTTATAAGGGTTTTCCTAGTCGCGAAGAGCGAGATAGGAACGGGAGACACGTAGACACAAGAGCAAACACAAGATTTAGACACACGAACACGAAACACGTTCACACAAACACGTATAGCGCACAAACAAACAACCACGAAGGGTTATACAATTCCAACACGTCACGTAGTTAATCTACTAAGATATGTACGTTTCCTGCGAGGAATCGTAATACTAGGAGACGAACTGAGTCAACTGTAGCTCAACGCTGATGGCTCCTCGTTGCTTAATCGCGCTAGGGATCAAGCAAGGTGGGTACAAAGCTTTGGCGGCAATTCACTGCCCGTCTCGTAGTATCGCAGCTCCTTATATATGTATTCGTTAATCTAATTTTAAAAGCGTAGCACAACGGTTAGTATCCGTACTTGTAAAGGTCATATCGTAAAATCATCAGAAAAGCATGTGGTTATCATCAGCAACGCTCGCTTAAGCGTGAAACGGCCTCATCGGCTTCGGATATGTACGGAATTCTGTAGAGATGTTCAAATGTAGTCCGTTGGAAGGTCGGATCGCTCGGAACTAAGGTCTTTCGAGCTCCAAACCTCCCCGTGGACGCGTTATTGTACGACGTTCGTCGCTGAAAGGGCTCCAGGATAGTATAGGTACTAGTCTGGGCAACATAAATAAGAGAATGGATGATTTGGTACCACCGCGGTAAGGTTTAACGTCGTAATTCAAGGAATTCCAAGGGCAAAGCCCTACGTTAGTGGTACAGTTAAATAAATGCCCGTCTCTAGAAATGCCTGACAATGTTATGAAAGTATCCCTGTTCAAAAGAGAGCGTTTTGTAACATTGTTAGTCAGTTATGCCTGATAGGCAGGTGGTATGGTTATACCGAGGCGGCCAACGCTCAAGAAAGCCTGATCAGGTCAACCCTTTTCAGAGGCACTTGACTTGCAGCTCTCAGTGCTTGCAAACCAGAAGCGGACTCTAGGTGATGAGCATCCTGACACGCTGACGAGCATGAACAACCTTGCATCGATTATTCCAATCAACACTAGTTCATGCCAATCAACTTGCTTGCTCCTTCGTGTTACACTCTAGTTATCCTTTTCCCCGTTGATTTGTAAATCCACTCTATTAGGCCAACGCGTTATGATGTACCCAAGCTCTTTTATAATGTTCCTACTAATCCGTCTGATCAAGCCTGCGCTAGATACAAGTCCACTTGTTTTGTATTCCCTCCTGCTTCGTGAATATCTCGTTATTCCTAAAGAACGCAGCCTACGTTCCGTTGTTCCAACGTTCACTGGATTATTTCCTTTGTGTTGAGTCTGGTAGTTCAACGGTTGGCTTTCTGAGGAGGTTTCATCGTAACATTGCTCGTTTATACGATATCTACCCTTGCTGCACGATGCGTCACCCTTTGTATGGGCTATCTCGATGGTTATTTGGTAGCTAGAAGGTATATTGCGCCTAAACGTTGGCCGCGGTATGGTTTATACCTCGCATATGGTGCCCTCAAACCGTAGTTCAATGCGTATTGACTAGATACGGCTTCAGATAATCGACTGATCGCATAGAAAAGCGAATTTTGTGACCCTAGATCGAACCACGTCATATTACCGGGCACTCCTTTCTCCAGCTTACCAGAAGCAGAAGGGAACTCCTAAGGTTGAATCAGATAAAGATGCTATTGAGGCTCTCCAACTTCTCAATACTTTTTCTTTTTACATCCACGTTCAACGAAAACCGTCCAGCATCTCATCCTCTTCAATTAAGGCCCTCCACGTTATGCCAGACCAAACATTCGACCTGGATGAATATTATGTATGGCTGTACGATGGTTCTCAGTGGACAACGTATGCAGGAGCTGTTCTGTTGGTTCTCGTTGGTTTCACCGGTGTCCTCTTCCCACTCTGGCCCTCCTTTATGCATGTGTGAGTGCAATATCTCAGTATAGCAGCAATAAGCTTTGTGGGCTTGATTTTTATTATCGCTCTGAACCGGCTCGTCGTCTACGTCATTACCAGCATTGTTGCACCTCCTGGCATTTGGATATTCCCGAGATTATTTGCAGACGTTGGATTTATGCGTGATTTATCTATCCTAAATATCTATCCATCTAATGATATTCCTTCGATAGTTGGATTCTTTCACCTCGTTATATGGGTAAGGCTTCTTTAATGATCGGGTATTGACTGGTTTGGTAGAAATGTGCAGCGAGGCGCAAGTGCTTATGATAATTTATTCGTTTCGTAGACAACGTATGCGATTGTTTCTATATTTTATTTAGTATGGGATTCGATACAACCCGCTGTTGTGACGAGACGGCTGCAAATGAGATTCCGAGGCTGGATATTGATAAGGGACGATCATTGGATCAGAGCAATCGACGAAGTCGCCGACCGTCTCTGTGGGTTGCAATCATTGATACCGCGTGGGCATGCCTGACTTAGAAATTAACCTGTGGGCTTCTCACCTTTAAACAGCTCCGGTAGAAGGCCACTCATGTTGCGCAAGTTGCTCAATATCACCTATTGGACTCAAATGCTGTTTTAGGTAAGTTATTGACATTGAGTGCAGACCTTCAACACGTGGAATTGTGCCAAGCGACCGGGCACATTCTTGTCACCTCAGGGCTGTTAGAAGGCGCTTTGTTTGTGTTAACTTAGGGTCTTCCAATGACAGGGTCTGATATTCCTAGCCCGATCTTTGTAGCTGTTGAAAGTTCCTGGGCGAGTCAGCACACCAATATTTTGGCTAGTAAAGGTGGAAGGGTCACGAAAAAAATTTGGTATCGTGCTCCATTTAGTACGCTGATAACGAATCTGGACTCAACATTCCCACCGTCGTGACCCAGGGTGGATCGCTGTTCAACATAGATGCCGACGCGTTTTTCTGTCCGCTTTCTCTTCATTTACTCCGTCCACTCGAGGGCGCGATATGAGCTATTTAGTGATACAAGACAGCATTCTCGGTGGCGCGGCTTTCCGACGGTAGCAAATTTGCGAACAGTCTATTTCGCGGATCTGTCGTGCAGGGACATACGTCCGCCCTCACCCCGATTCAAATAGTAAGGCCCGCAAACCACGTCTGTCAGCGACTTGGTTGCTTTCTTGTCTGTCTTTTCTCCCTCCTATCCGCCAACATGATCACCACGAACATCGTCAAAGCCTTTGTTCTGCTATTTCTCGTCCAAGTAGCCTCTGCCGTTCCCTTGTTGGGAGTTGATGAATTGGGGAGCACTGTGGCAGTCTCCCCTCGCGACTCTCATCTCCCTACGCGCACCGTCAACCCCGCGTTGTCTAATGCTGAGAGACTGAGGAGAGGCCTTCCACTGAAGAAACCTATGTCGAGAAGCCTGAGATATCGTCAGGATGGTCGTGAGTTCTGACATGACCTCCAGAGATGTTTTTATTCTTACCATGCTTTTCCGCAGCCGTTCCTTCAAACCCTGTCACTATCTAGTATGCTTTTCGTCTCAAATTATTTTTCAATTCATAGTTAACTTTCACTATTCAGTCGTCGCGGATATATTCAGATTCTCTCTGCTGCTGACGACCGCCCTATCGGCTATGTCTCTTCAACCCCACACTCTGGTGGACCTGCCGGATTGACATCTTCGACCGATTCGGCTCTTATTGTTCGTTATGACGTTGGAATGGCCCTCACCCCACCATATAATCTGGAACAGACGGTAGGTCAAATTGTTCTAACCTAGAACCTGCAGATTCACTTTCCTTTCCCCTGTTGTATTATAGAACGGCCAAGGTTCCTTGGCATCGTTCCCTAATATCGGTTTGACCGTTGGACCCTCTGCACTCGGCCCTGACTTTGGACCTGGGTCATTCAAGTACGCTATCAGGTACAATACAAGCGTTTTCCCACTCAACGTTTGTTTCTAGTTATGGCTTCCTATCGGCTACGAATCCTACTCCGAAAGGCTCTACACCAACAACAGTAGGAAGCTCAACCTCCAGTACGCTCCCTGGAGAAAGCGCCATTGTACGACCTCTCTCTCTCTGTCCTTTTTCCCTGCTCTTCCTAAATATCACGCTTCTAGTTCACTGTGGACTCATTCGATAACATTCAAGTACAGTGGATTAATCCGGACGGCTCATTGCCGGTTACATATACCATGTATGCTCCGAGCCCCAACTACCTCACTGCAACTGGGGATATCAATGCATACAAAGATGCCTTTGGAAATGATAGGATTCAAGTGGTACAGTGTTTTTTTCCCGAAATTGTTGAGAACCTATACTGATTCTTTATGTAATTCATAGCTTTACAAATTTGTTGAAGTGCTTTAGATGTGCCCTTTCCAACCACATCTCGTAGAGAACTGCTGAAAATATTCTCAAAACATAGACATTTTCAATTCCGCTCTTTTTAGTTCAACCACCCACGGTCTTTTTAGTGGACATAGGACATTTCCTTACACCTGTACCCTCTTTTGATAACACATACTACCGACTTTAAGGTCAATTAGATAATAATTTTCGTTCTTTTGTTTCTTTAGCTCTAAATCATTGATTGGAGTTAGAACAAGAAACTCACACACAATCCTTGAAACCTCTTATGTTATTGGGTTCATGCCATGTGATGTTCTTTGTAAGTTATAATGCCTGGCCTTCAACATCGATTGGGCTACTTCCCAAAGATCGATATTTTCAAATGCTCTCTTCCTCCAAATATTCTCAAGATCAGGATCCGGCTCAACCAAGCTCACGTAAATAAGGTTCGCTGTCTCCCGCGATGCACGAGTCGAAATAATACCAAGGTCACTTTTGGGCTCCTTGTCGTTTTGAAACTTCAAAACCAACAAAACCAGATTTTGAGGATCTGCAAGCATATTCATAATCATCTTACGCATGCGTCCTAAATAATTAGCCATGAAATGAGTAAGCCCAGGGAAATGAGCTGCCATAGCATCATTAGTTGGCATGCCTGGATGGCCACACTCAAGATGGGTTAGGGTTGGAAAGACGAGGTCCCGATGAGTTCGAAGAATATTCACGAAACATTGAGCCGTAGGAACTCCCAGCGTGAGGCGTCGAAGGTGAGAAGATGATGCATAAATTTTGACATCCCCATAGAAAATGACTCCCTTGTCGATTGTGAGGTCATTAATTGTGGTCGTTTGACGAACAAATGCGTGGCATCCCTCATCGAACTTGTCTGACGAGCCGCAGACGAGCAGAATGGATTTGATCCTGGTTTTCATGAATTCTGGACTTTGGTGGTAGAGATAATTAATCTTCTCAGGCGAAGAAGACGGAGTAAGAGAGACGAAGGTGTATCGCAGCGACTCCAGCCTATAGATGTGTTCAGCCGGAAAACTGCCAGAGGCCCTGTTTACACGAACCATTCATATATACGACGGGCAACCAAAAGCAAGGAGCCTAATGTCCCTCGATGTAGATGAACTGTTAAAGTGAAAATGTAATGCTCAAGCTCAGGAGGAAGATGAGGAGATGGCATCATGGACGTTAAGTCGAAGGAGCATCCTTCAGCAATTCAGATTTATCCACGTCGAACCGTGGATTAAGAGGTTGGTTTTTTCAGCCCAATTCCTAAAATTGTATAGATCTATTGGGGGAGAGAACGAGGTAATTCAAAGTCTAAGTAGCTCAATATGGGAGCGGTGAAAACTCGATGCTCATTCACTTAATCCTTCACGCCTCGCTTCTTCATCCGCTATTTTCCACAAACTCAAATTTTCTCTCGTTTTCTTCTTCCACAATTCTTCAGTCGGCTCATCCACCCCTACAATTTGCACCACCCGCCTGCGATCGTGCGGAGTCAATGCATTTCCAACGTGCGAATTTAGATTATCAAACTTCTCCTGACTTGTGTACTTTAACACCACAAGTTCAAATTGAGGAACGTCTCTCAGAAGAGTGGAGAGAGAAGTATCAAAGTAGAAGGGGAAATTCACCATCACATGACTGAGAGCCGGAAGTTGGGATTGCACTTTTTTTGGATCGAGGATTCCGCCTTGACTAAATTCGAGGTGGGTAAGCGTAGGGAATACGAGGTCCGGATGGTCATGGAGGAATCTGTCAAAACAAAATGCAGCGTTGTCATCGAGCGTAAGAGTCCGAAGACGTGGATACGATGATAGCAACGGGAAAACGTCGTCCATGAAGGTGACACCCATTAAGGTGAGGTCTTGAATCCCAACATTTTTTTTTAGGAGAAAGACGCCGTACTTCCATTTCCAATCATCCATTCCGGTAGTGGATTCGAGCAGGACAGATACGACAGTGGTAGAAAGAAACGACGCGCTCTTTTGCATGAGATGAGTTATTTTGTGGAAGGACGACGAGGGGGTCAGAGATAAAGAACGGTAGAGAAGGGGTTCGAGCCTGTAAGTGAGCGGTTGAGGCCTGGTTTAAATTGGGTGTGACAACGGCCGGACAAACCATTCGTGGACACGACGAGCAACAAGAAGTAGTGCGTCCAATGTTTTCCTTCGGTCTGCCTCTGCTGCTTGAAAAAAAATCCGCTGTTCAAGTTCAGGGGGTAGGTGGGGAGACCGTCGCATCGTGGGAGTCAAGAACAAGACCCACAGCCTTAGAGAAGATAGGACACCCCTATACCTTTATATTCTCCTTTGATGGCACACTATACAACCCATCTTTAAGGCCAGTGTTCAGGAATGGTTTCCTTTTTCATCATTCCTTTGGCTCTATGTGATGAATTGGAGTTGGAACAGCTCACTCGCCCGGGACGTTTGAAAATCTTTTTCAATTTCACATCCCGTCATGCTCTTTGCAAATGGTAATGTCTAGCCTTCAACATTGACTCAGCTACTTCCCAACGATTGACGTTTTCAAATACTCGCTTTCTCCAAATATTTTCAAGGTCAAGATCCGGCGCAACAATGCTAACACAAATGCGCTCTGCTGTATCCTCCGATCCCATGGTCGCCGAAATGCTACCTTGGTACCATTTGAACTCTTCGTCTTTCCGAAACTTCAAAACTAAGAAGATGAGATTTCGAGGATCTGCAAGCAGATTCATCACTACTCGACGGTGAACCCCAAAATATGCAATCATGAAATGTGTAAGTTCAGGGAAGTGGTATGACATAGTGACATTGGGTGGCATGCCTGGAGAGCTACAATCAAGGTGGGTGAGCGTTGGGAAGACGATCTCTGAGTTACCTTGAAGGAAGTTTGCAAGCCTTCTATTCGCATCAGCTCCTAGGGTCAACATTCTAAGGTGAGAGCATGATGCGTAACGTTGAATATCGGTAGGATGGAGGAATCCATTGTCGATAGTGAGGTCTTTGACTCCAATTGTGTGCTGGAGAATCGAATGCCGCTTGGGATCAGAGTGGTCTGATTTCTGGCTGACGAGCAGAAGGGATTTAATGCTGGTTTGCAAAATCTCCGGACTGAGGTTGCAGAGATAATCGATCTTCTCTGGTGAGGACGACGGAGTGAGAGATAGGAACGTAAAGCGAAAAGAATGGAGCCTAAGCGGCAACTCAACAAGAATAGGGTCGAAGAGGAACAACTACACGAACCATTCATATGTGCGACGAGCAACCAAGAGTAGAGGACGTAATGTCTTTCGATCAGAATGAACAGCCAGTGTAAAAATGCAATGCTCGAGATCAAGAGGAAGATGGGCTCTTTGCATGATGCAAGTCAAATGTAAGAAGATCCTTTGACGACTTCTCCCTAACAGCCTCACCTAACATATTTGGAGATTGGTTGTCATCACATTCTCAAAATCATATGCATATAAGGGGAGAATAGATTGAGAATAAAGTCCTTATTTCCCGATGTATTCGGACCTCGATTGGTTCAATATGGTAACTCTGGAATCTCGATGTTATATAATTAGCCCCGTCCTTAACGCCTCACTTCATCCTCTGCGATTTGCCAAAGACTAAAATTTTCGAACGCTTTCATCCTCCATAATGCTTCAGTATTTTCTTCCGGTACCACAATTCGCACAAACCTCGTGCGATTGTGCGCCATCCAGTCCTTTCCCGCATACGTGCTCAATTCGTTAAACATTCTCCGATTCCTACACCTGAAAACCACACGTTCGAGTTGGGGAATTTCACTAAGAAGCGCGGAGACTAGAGTAATGAAGGAGGGTTGATACTCCACCATAAAGTGAGTGAGAGCTGGGAGTTGGCATTTCACAATATCTGGAGTGGGGAAGCCAAGGCGGCTACAATCCAGGTGGGAGAGCGTGGGGAATATGAATTCCGGATTTTTACTGAGGAATCGCTGGAAAGCGATTGTCGCAATATGATCAAGCGTGAGGATTCGAAGACGAGGATACAATGCTGTCATTTGAGAAACATGTTCCATAGGGATGAATCCGGTTAGTGTAAGATCTTGAATTCCCACTGTTCTCTTCAGAAGCTGAAAGACATAGGACCATGTCAGATAATCTAGTCCTGCTGAAACAGATCCCAACAGCACGGATGAGATGCTAGTTGAAAGAAATGACGCGCTCTTCTGTGATAGGGTGGCAACTTTATGAGATGAGGACGAAGGTTCTAAAGATAAGAACGAGTATAGGAGGGGTTCGAGCCTGTGAGTGATCAACTGAGGTTCCGTTTATCCCGGGGTTGAAAAGATCGTAACAGACCATTCATGAACACGACGAGCGACAAGAAGAAGTGTACTCAATGTTTTCCTTCCATCTGCCTCTGCGGCCTCAACAAAAATTCGTTGTTCAAGCTCTGGGGGTAAGCGAGGCGATACCATCGTGGAAGTCAAGGGCAAGAAAGGTTCTCACCGCCACTTAGCACCAGAAGGTAGAGGAATGTCACTAGTTCGGACGTTGACCTGTTATTGATAATAGGATTGTGTATCAGGTCACTACGCCGAAAATTTCTCGTTCTTATCCTTACCCTGAATCCAATATTCCACATTCCTGCTCAGATTCTGTGCCCCGCTTCCTGCTCTGCTAATTGCCATAAACTAACTTCTTTAGAAGCTTTCTTCCTCCATAAACTCTCAGTCGTCTCTTCTTGCACTAGAATAAACACCATCTTCTTCAGATCGTGTTCCATCCAAGACTTTTCATGCATTTTGAGCTCATACTCAAACACCTCTCTGTCTTTATACTTCAAAACCGCTCGTTGAACCCGAACAACTTCTCGAAGGATCTTGGATACCAAAGAGACGAAATAAGTTGCGTAGTCCACCATGAAGTGAGTGAGAGCAGGCAGCTGGAACTTCACTATATCAGGGGTTGGGAATCCAAGGTCGGTACAGTCAAGATGTGTAAGCGTAGGGAATATGAATTCCGGGTTAGCACGAAGGAATGTCTTGAATGCAAAGGCAGCATCGTTATCGAGCGTTAAACTCTGGAGACGAGGATACGATGCCATCATTGGAAAGATGTCGTCTATCAGTGTAAGACCAATCAAGGTGAGATCTTGAACGCCTATTGTACGCTCTAGTAGTTGAAAACAGTGATTCCATTTCGTCACATCCAGTGCTGAATCAGATGCCAGCAAGATGGATACAACGTTGGAAGAGAGATATGAGCTGCTCTTTTGGGAAAGCAAAGAGATCTTCAAAGGCGAAGAAGAATGTTTCAGACTCAGATAAGCGTAGAGGAGGGGTTCAAGCCTACGAAAAAGTGTATTAGAACATTGCCGTCCAGAGCGGGAATTGTCGCCGGTACATACCATTCGTGAACACGACGAGCAATAAGAAGCAGACTATATAATGTTCTTCTTGGACCTAGCTCTGCTGCTTCAGTAATGATCCGTTTTTCAAGCTCAAGGGGTAGGTAGGGAGCTCGCATCGTGGAAGCCACGGATAAAAATCCTTACCTGGCGTCCTCCTCACTGTCGGACTTGTCCTTGAACCCCAAGTCAAGATACTCTCCTTGGCCCGAATACTTGTAGTTGCTTCCCGGCCCGGTCTTTCTTCTGATTAATTCCACGAAGGCTAACCCTAAGCCTTTTCGTCCGATTGAGCGTCGGAAAAAGTGATAGTCTTGATCAACCTCGTATCCACCTCTGCTCCCCGATTCCTTCGCAGGTACGAAAAAAAAAACAATCCGTCTTTGTTTCTCACAAACCTACCTATGGAGATATGTAGAAGAGTCATGAGAAGTATGTGTCCAAAACCTATACAGTATTACTCTGATACGAAAAGAACAGCAAAAAGAAATCATTAAGTACACATCCTCACAAAGCCATTGTTTTACAAATTAACCACGTCGGAAGAAAGTCATTTTGTTTAAGCAAACTCTTCATATCATAGATCCACTTCCATTCTCTCTCGCTTCAGAGGATTCCCATAAAGCTTGGTCATTTCTTCCAAATGCCTCTCCCCAGCCTCCCTCAGCTGCCTCAAAGTATGGTCACAAGCACACCACTGACGTTCGTCAGTGTATGCCGGCCTGAACCGTTGGGTACGAGTATATGGAAGAGGCGGGAGTGGTGGGAGTGCCTTTGCGCGAGGTTTGGGAGGGGATGCTGCTGGTGGGATGTCCTTGGTTGCTGGAGGTAATGAAGCAGAAAAGGATGAAACAATGGGCGGCTCGGGGGATGGTGAAATGAGGGCATGAGAGGAAGAAGATTCGGCTCGAGACGCGACAGGTGTGCTTGTGGTACTGTCTGGAGGTGTAGGCGGGGGAACGCCGAGTGTGCTGGACTCTGTCGTTCGACGGCGTTTGCTAGGAGAGTCTCCAACTCCTGCGTCTTGAATGTCTTGTGTAGCCAACGTTCGTTTCTGAGGTGAACGAGATGGGAGAGCACGGAGAGGTGCTTTTGACTTGGTTGGTGAGCGAGGAAGCGGCAGCTGCGGTTCGTCGCTCTCTTCAACAGCTTTCTCCTTACCCTTAACATCGTCACATCCCTCAGCTTGCTTCTTTTCAACAGCTTTCTTGACCTTGGGTGGCCGCGAATCTCGAATATGTTGACGAATCTTGTCTTTAATCGGAGTTACGGCTTTCCGTACCGTCAAGAGCGACGTGACAAAGATGTCATGGGGGATTCGATGTTGTTCAGCAAATTGTTCGGATGGAAACATATCCTCGCCCTGTAAAATATCGTCGTCGGTCATCAGTCTTACTATGAAGAAAAAGTCGAAAGAACGCGTACCTTGATAACCTTACAAACGTACCAGAACACCAAAACCTTCAACCAATCTTCATCAAACGACATTGAATAATCGGGATGCATAATGACGGCCTTCTCTGCCATAACGAGAGTAGGCACAACGCGACTTGCAGCTAGAGGCACCTTGTGTTTGGAAAGCAAGGTATCATATGTTACGCGTCCAGAAAAGGCATCGGAAGGGTTCCTTCGTGACTTCCGTGCTCCGCATATAGCAGCGTCAACGGTGTAATAAGTCTTCTCAAAGTCGGCTTTCTGAAGACATGACGCTGCTTGCGCTGCTATCCTTGATACATCGCTGTTCTGAAGTCTGAAAAGAACCAAATTTATAAGCATGTCTGTTAAATCTTATAGGATGAAAGAAAAAGTGAGACTGACTTTTGCGACGCGATGTACGCGCAAATGGCTGGCAAACCAGATTTGAAAGGGCCAATGTCGAACCCGGATCCTGGTGCTGTCTTTAACAGTGCTTCATGGAGCAAAACTTTGGCTTTTGCGAGAGTTTCCGGCTGTGTGCAGATGAGGCTGAGGAGATGGTCATGCTGGGACATGGTGGCGGTAACGGAGTAAGTGCACCGACAATTTCAAACCGTCGGGTCCAATTGGCAATGTCGCGTGAGCGGTGGTTGAACGGCCTTAAAGTTTATTTAAAGTTTCCTCAGCAAAGGGTTAAACAAACAAGTGAAAACGCAAATGGTTTTCCTAAAGTTGCGAAAGTGGTAAAAAGGTAGGGTCACCACAAGCAAAAAGGTGGGGAAAAGCCGCCAATACACCCAGCGGGAGTCGAACCCGCGCCGCTTGCTTGGAAGGCAAGCATGATACCGTTTCACCATGAGTGTTTTAAAAAAAGTACGAATTTAACCATTGATATACAATCGAAGGAGGAGGTGTCCAACAACTTCTTCGGTTGTTTTGGGAAGATCAGCAAACTGTGAATGCTTACGCATGGCCATGGGAAATACTGATTAGTTATAAATCCAAATGCGCTCTGCCATATCCTGAACCAATCCCACGAAGCGCAAACAATGCGCTCGAGATTCCTGTACGAGTTCATCCCCAATCCCCAGACTGGCGCCTCTCGCCCCATGGCATCCAAACGCCGGACTGGAAACTGGGGCAGGGACCTCAGCATTTTACTGTAAGAGGATATGACACATAGTTTGGTAGGCATTGAATCATACGACCAAAATACTCCAGCATGAATCTGAGGGCTAAGGCAATGCAGACACTTCTGCATCCCACCGCCAAGCTAGCATATACTTCCCGCATTCTTTCAATCGCGCAAACTCCTTCCCAACCAACAGACTAGTAGCTTCATGCCTTTGAAAGCTCTGCATATAAAGTCTGGACACGAAGAATGTGAGACGCTGGAAACCGATGTGCTCCGCCAAAACCCGATCAAGAGAACAAGAGTCGTTCGAATGGAGCTGGTGAAGAGCAGTATAGCAGTCCGCCAATCCTTTAATGAACATTGAAGCTGTCGCGGCTACCAATGTCTCCTGACTTATCACAATGTGAAGTTGCTGTAGCTGAGGAGGCACAGAACGGGACAAGTCGTTAAACACACTGGTCCAGCTCGATCGACCACCTGCCTCCGTTTTCAGATGCACCTCGAGAATTCGAAGATTGAGAAGGGATGAGAGAAGCGTGGACGTTTCTGTCGGCGTTCATGGGATAAGCTTTCGTAGCATAGTGCCAATGGCAGCGGATGCTCTCACCCAAACGCTTGCACCAATTCTCCCCAACCGAAAGAACCTCGATTGGTCGAATGACCGACAGGAGAGGGTGAATTTGATCATGGGTGAGATAGCCGTCCAATCGAAAGGACTTTAGAGGAGCATTTAAACGCCTCAAGAGATCGATTAGAGGTTCTGCCGCCGGAAACTTACTTTTTGCCCCCCAAAAAAGATGGACTTCACTAAATGAGGCAGAAAGGTTGTTGCGAAGGATGGTATGGGGGATTGGAGGCAAGGCTACGTAATTGGCTAAACAGTCATCTATTTCAAGAGATCGAAGGCATTTTGCCCCACTGAGGACGGAGAAATATGGGATCCAACACCAGCCCCGGAGTTTGAGATGCTGGACATGAGGTAATACGAGTTTTCGCAGCTGTTGGAATATGGGACCGGGTATTACAGTGTCTAGAGACTTTTTGTTGCTAGTCCCTGTTTCTCCAGCAAACACGAGAGTAGTAATCTGTGGAGCTACAGCCTGGATAAGAGAAAGCAGATGTTCAGTTCCATACGGGTCCCAAGGCGGAGAAAAGACGAGCTGCAACTTGGAGACGTGAGGGAGAATGGTCTCCGATGTCTCCCCCCAGATCAAACCCATGAATTCGTGTGATGTGATTTGTGGACCAGGTCGAAACCTCAAGGTTTCGAATAACATCGGTCGAACCAATGTTGAAAGGGTACGACAGACAAGAGAATATGATAGTAAGACATTCCTTTGCGCATATTGTATAATTTGGAGGTGGATTTCAGGCGGAAAATCAGGAATGTTGGGATGATTCATGGTGAAGGTTGGTGGTAGGATGTGGCTTAGGCGCTTCATCTTCGGATTGTGTCTCGATTCCTGAGATACTTATCAGAAACGTCGAGTTCGTTCACACAGCTTGTCTGGTTCAGGATGTAAGGTAGGATTCATTGGTGCTGTGATAACACCTCTTTCACAAGCGAATCTTGCCGGTACATATCCTCGATGAGAGAAAAGTAGAGCCATACCGAAACAAACTCTTAAGAGAGATGTCGAGGGCTACTACTTCAATATGCCCTCTCTTGTAGAATTAAATTGTTCGCACCGTCTCTACCATAAGGCCAGGTAAACATTAAACCTCGGTTCAACTGTTGACAAAAACCCTGCGACAATTTAAAATACACCAAACTTTTACTATGGCCCTGGGCGCAATGATTATTTCCTATGTTATTCTTAGTCAATGGCCCAGACAACGTGGCTCCTCTCAATCGGTCCAGTCAGTTCACAAGGTTGCCAAAATACTGTCAGACATGGAGTCGAGGAACTAAATTATCTGTACACTGGAACTTCTGGATTAGTTCCTGCCATGGCATGACTTGTAGAAATACGGTAAAAAGCATCTCAGCCCTAACAGTCAGCAGCGAGTCCACTTCGTTAGCATCTGGATCCGCCACAAAGAATATTCAATGTACTATCCGTACGCTGGTTTACGGCCTTATTCCTTGTTTTAAGGATATCGTGTAAACTAAATAGCTCATTGGTTTGCGTAAAACCCAATGAATCGGCCGTCAAATTGCGAATACGCCTCGATCTCGTTTCTAGTTGCCAGGTTCGGAATTTCCTTTCAAATGGGAGTCGTGCACAAACAATGCTATGTGCGCTCGCCTCGTGAGAAAGACTCTCGGATTCGTTCGGATCAATCAATATTCCCGGCCTGGGATCAATCTTCTTAGATGTCGCTTCCACGCAGCCTCTGCTACCCTGAAAACGACCCATTCATGGTTCAAATTTTACCTTCTCAGACTCAGAAATCAGCATTCTTTGGTGATCAAAGCTAACGCATCGGCAAAACATTTTCCGTGTCGGATCTCATCCCCTTTGAATTCAAGTTGGCCCTGTTTCAGTGCTGGACTACATATACTCAGTCATAATTTCATGCAATTTTGTGTAGGCACTAACGATGGCTCACTCTTTTACAAAAGAAGCTAGCGCTGCCATTATTTTCCTCGCTGCCGTGAGTGGATTACATTCATTTCTTGATGTTCGAAACTCAAACTGTAAAATTATAGTACACTTTCCTCTTCGTCTGTCTTTTATTTGGATACTTGACTCGCCGTCTGAAGTGGAAGTCGCGGTACTCGACTATTCTCTTTCACGTTGTCGTTCGTACGTTCGGGTATTTCCTCAGGGGAGAGGTTAGTGGCTGAAATTTGCCTTGTAGGGATTGCATCTCAAGCATGCGGAGTTGCCTATGGAATTTATGGCTTTGAGAACCCTCATCTCTTTAATGCTTAGTACGTGGGAAATGGTTGCCATCTTTGTGATCGACTTTGTTCTTAATCTCATCTGTAAGCTTGATCCTCGGCGCTGAGGGTTACTTCACTTTGGTCCTCGTTGCATATCGATTCGTCATTTCCTGGCAAGAGAAGCACATTCCTACGCACATATCATGGATTGCCCCTCCCCATGAAGGAAGTCCGCGTCGAAGGCGACTACAAATATTGCTCACGATCATATTTTTTCCCGCCGGTTTATGGATGGGCAGAAAGAACTTCATGACCTGGATTCACATTTTCCTTACAATCGCAAATGCTTTGATTGTTGCGGGTCAGTTTCTCTTCTCACCCGCGGAAAGCAGCCTTATGCTCATTCGATGCTGTTGGTACTTCTGCTTACAGGTGGATCATATCTAGCAGGAGCAGACTTTCACCATCTGACCTCAGCAGATACAATCGACAGATTAAACATTGCCAAGGCTTTGCGAACCACTGGGCAAAGCATCTTCCTCGTCTGTAATTTCTTGTTCGGGTTCGTCATCGTGCGTACCATTCTTCAAGACAAGAAAGAGATCAAGTCACGCGTCGGTCATATTCATCCCACTTTGATTATCCTGCTACTTGCCTGGTTCCCCCTGATGTTGAGAGGGATTTTCGGTGTTCTCCAGTCTGCTGATTTTGCGCTAAGTTATTTCAATCGTACGAGCAGAATTCTTCATTTTTTCCCATTGGCAGTTACTGATTTCATCCTAGCCAAAAACTATTCGAGTAACGGGTTTTCTCCCCAGTTCACGGCGATCGAATACGGCTTGGGTGTGCTTCAAGAGTGGCTGGCGTAAGTCCTGACAGATGGCCATCCCATGGACAAGTTCTTATGTCCTTTCCAGAGCGACTCTAATCCTTTCCACATACGTAACTTCGAGGCACGATCCTAGCAAACGGTCGTATCAAACCCAAGGGAAGAAGGAAGCTGATATCGAATCTACTTGAGCATATGTGCTGTGTTGTTTGCAATGGATGCCATGTTCATATTTCCTGCTCTTGTGCGAAAGACAATCGTTACACCGTCTTAGAACCAGTACGAATGAAAATCTAAGGGAACATTCTCACACATGTCTAATTCTCAATTGGTAAATGCCTGGTTATTTTAAAGAAGAAGAAGAAACTGGCGAATGGTTATAATATATCACACTCAGATGCTGCTGGGCCGGTGCCGCCGATCAAGGGAAGAGGAGAGGATTTGGTGAGAAGCAACAGCGCGTTATATTTTCCATGTAAAAAGACAGATTCTGAATTATTCTGGCGGTTCTAGAATTAGTATCAAAACTTTGAAATCAGAATACAATTAATGGGGAAAAACGAGTGAAGGTGATGATTAGGATCACACAGTACTGTGTGGTAGAAAGACGATATCTCGGGGTTGAATAACTTTGTCAGGAATTAAATCACCATAATCCACCACGAGGTCAGTCGCAACCTCTCTGGAAAATCGAATAGAGGTAATATGAGCAGACTTTGCAGACGACTATGATTGCATAATCAGCATATTAAGACGACAAAAATTGGAGGATCTGCTACCAGACCTGCCCCTGTATCTCGAGATTTAATCGTTCCATCTGGTGTCTCAACTATCTCTTTGCGTGCAATTAATGTATACATGAGGCACTTAGGGTGAGGTACTCAATGACTTGGACAGATCAAGGTAAACACAGCTCACATTTGAATAGATCCTTCCAAGCGGCCAGTGGAATATTGCGTAGAGATATGTGGTGGGCCAGAAGATGAAAACGAGAAAGTTAAAGATTGCGAAAACCGAGGAGAAGAGACCAGATTGGATCGCCGCCCTGATACACCGATTTATCATAGTGTTTGCCCTTGTTAGCTCAATCTTGCACAGCCAGAGTGCTCTGATGAGGATAACTAAAATGCGTTAGAATGTGAGCATCATGTTGAGAGCGGATCGTCGCTGACGACTGGTAATAATATTGACGCTAGCTTCGATAGACAGCCAGGCGATTGTCAAAGGAATGAGAACGGCAAATTTGGTGACGCTGAAACGAAGTGAGAGCTAAAGAAATATGACAAAGGCGACCAACGTACTCGGCAAGAAGCCAGGCGCTGGTGCTATCAATTATACCACATATAAAGGCCGCAACGGCTGTTACGATGAGGAAGATGCCCAGCCACAACTGTTTTGTAAGTCGACATAGGCTTGTTTGAAGAGGTGAGGACGACTGTACATGAGAAATCGAATACACGCACCGATTTATCAAGAAGGTCTGGAAAATCAAAGTTGAGATGGCGGCGGAGATTCCACAGAGAGGGGTTACCCAGATAACCTCTGTTATGGAGTCACTTCAGTGAAAACACTCCACGATTCCAGCGCTGACCGCCCAAAACTTTCGGGTTTGCATAATTTTTGATCCTGGTTTGCCAAGTGAATAAACGAAATTCAAGGTTGAAAGCTACACTTACGCAAAGTACCAAACACCATAAAGTTCGACGACCGTCTGATATGTATCGACCACAAATAGTATTGCCACGAGAGTTCTGCCATAGGATCAAAGGACATTCAATTTCAGCGGATGATTGCAAACCTTACCGAAGCCAAACCGGATCATCGAATTTCCTAGTCTTGTAGACCAGATATTGATGAGAAACGAGCCCGTACAAATATATGCTGTTTGTGGGATATGATGTATTATTCTTTTGGGGGGGGTAAAGGCGCGAACTCACTTGAGAGAGCACCCAATCAAAATGGCTCCTGGAGATAATGAGAGTAGTGGGAATGGCGAGGCGAGGGTGCACACCAATAGATAGATTAAAAGCACCCATCTGGAGAAAAGAAAAACTTGGGTTAGGGTACTCGGCTCCCCACTTATAAAGGAAGGCAGCCCCGGCGCCCTCCGCAACAGATTTTTTAAATCATTAGCTTCAGACAAAGCATGAACCATAAAGCTGCAGATCTCACATCACTAAGACATGTCCTCTTACCCTGCTTTCGGTTTAATTAGTTGCAAAAAAAGAAGGTTTTAAGCTGGAAGACGCTGACTCGTATTTCGTATTTCCAAGTTCAGGGATCAAGCCATGCGGAGCAAAAGGATGCTCGAAAGGGGGTACACACACCTATTAGAATACCTGGCTAAACAACTCTTCGGATATTATTTGTCCCTTCCGGTTTCCGGATTGGAGACCGAGAGTCCACGCTTGCCGGAGCGCCGTTGCTGCTAGTGGCAGGATGGTGATTGAAGTTACGGGTTTAGGCTCGTTGGTGTTTGGAGAGTTGGATCACTCGGTTGTATCCAACACAAAATCTTTCTTTCTTCTCATTACCATGTCATACACTAGCTCTTTCTGATATCACTTTGTATTCCACGGAAAAATACACAATCAACGACTGAGGTGCCACCCCATATAATTAACGCCAAACTGTTAAACCGGAAACAACTGGCCGTGAATTTGAGTTCTGAGCCTTTTCGTAATCATCAGGTTACCATTGAATGAGACACAAATGCGACATCCAGCGATCTTAGTTGTAGCGTGGGCTGTTTGTCAGGCATTGGATCTTCCACTTTCATATATAAAACCTAATACGAACAAAATTCACATATAGAACCTAAGCGAAAGGAGAAATGCCCGGCGACTATTGAGAGGCGACTATTGAGAAACAGTCCATTCAGAAGGTAAATAGTACTTAAGTTCCTCGACTTGCTTATCAGCATAATCGTCGAATTCAATCGAGTTCTGGTCCTTGAGACTCCAGAATTCGTACATGGCCAAGTGTTCAGCCAGGAGTTAGGCACCGCCGTCGATGGGGTCAAGCATATGCGATTTTCTTCATGACATACTTCCAGCTGATGGTCAGTTGTTCCCTCACAAAACAGTCCTTTCGCGGTGTCGACATCAAAGCCTCCTGGAATACGGTATTCATGCGTGTCCTCAATTCCCTTCTGTAAGCTCAAGAGGCCCATTGACTCCTGACTGGAGAACATTTCTCCCACTCTTCAGGATCTCACTCATAAACTGCTAGGTGAGTTGAATGACACAAGGACCCTTGAATTTATTCCTGCAAGCTTCGTCCTAGTCAGGTCCAGAGAGAATTGCATTTAAGCCTACCTCCTAAATCTGCGGTGAAGTGGTTGAGGGGAACTGGAGCTGTGCCGTACGTTGACCTTCTGATGGTGCCCTGTTTGTCCGAGCTCGAATTGTATTAATTTCGGCCATAAAAATTCAATGAAAAGAGGCCCTGTTCGCCAATTTGGTTGCACACATCAATAAACACGTTAGAAATTCCCATTCGAGAGCAGTATTGATTGGTACACAAGGATATTCACCGAGTCTTCACCCCGATCTTTCCAATTAGTCAAATATATCAGTAGCAAACCGTCCAGCAACAATCTTCTCATAAACCTTAGAGGCATCACTCTCTGCCGAGTTTTCGGCAACAATATCGATAAGTCGATCTCGAACACCCTGAGCCACCTTCGCGGAACCACACATATAGTACTTCACACCACTTAAATGAAGTTCACGAATGTTATTTCGGTCAGCCCAAACGCGGCTGTGGAGGATGAAAGAATGAGACAAAGAAACCAAGAGGTAGAGAAGGAAAGACACCTACTCTTGAACATACTTGGATCCTTGGCTAGCCTCTGAGCTCCTAGAGAAAGCCGGTCGAATATCCAGTATACCAAGCTCACTCCAACGAGCGAGATCTTCGGTCGCATAGAGATAATCTTCATCGGGCGAGCGACATCCAAAGAAGCAAACAACAGGAGCGACGTCACGACCCGATTCTTTCTGCATTGCGCGCTCTTGGACTATAGAATGACGCGTTAGAGATGTAGACACGGAAATAGCACCTTCTGCAAAACGTACTGAATCCACGCATAGGAGCCAAACCACTTCCTGCGCAGAAGCACACGATTGGAACGGCAGGATCGGAGGGAGGATGAAAAGCAGCACTAGAAGCTCTAACGCCAACGTGAACTTTGTCACCCTGCTTCAACCCCGCCAAATAGTTTGAGGCGACACCAAGGAACCGCTCGTCCTCTTGAGCCTTGGACGGAGCATCAAGGACAGAGATCGTCAATGTCACATGTGAAGGATTCCAGAGAGGGGAAGAAGAAATAGAGTATTGACGGAGTCGCATGGAAGGAAGCATTGAAAGGTATGCAGGGAAGGTCAGTGCAATATCCTTCTTCGACTCAAGAATCGTGAGAACGCTGATTCGTTGAGCTTGGACCTTATCAACGTAGTGATCAAGGAGATCTTGAAGGTAGGCTTTAGTATTGTCGGACGTCGCAGCATCCATGAGGGCCGCGAGGTCTCGAGTGGTCGCTGGTTGAGAGAGTTCGACGTAGCCCCCGAGAATTTCAACGATAGGTATCGCTCGATCAACGGGAAGAGTGGTTGCCAATCCATTGGATGATATGACCATCTCATCGTCAACTTGTAAGCTGAAACGAGATAAAACGCGCCGAATATTTTGATCATGATTTCGAGGAAGTCTGTGAAGATACACGAATTAGTTCATATGATTAAGGTTTTGGAGGTGAACTTACAAGGTCAGGTAATCTCCAGCACGGTAGGTCAACCCTTCTGGAAGGGCAATTTCTGTAGGCATGGTGAGAAAGCCTCGTAATAATAGAAAAAGACGCAAATTACCGAGATGGCGTTTGACGGGAGCACCAGGGGCCGTCAAAACGCGATTCTCAAGGACAGTCCCGAGCGCAATATCAGCTTGTCGCAAAGTTTCCGCTCTTCTAGATCCCTTGGAAATGATCTCAATCCCAAGACCAACTTCAGAGACCTTAGCAGAATCAGTCGAGAATTCCTTTTGTATGATATCAGTCCAGCAACCCACTCAAGACTAAAAGGAAACATACTTTATTCAAGGCTGTCCACAACTTCGCTTCCCACTCGTCAAAGTATTGGAAGAATCCTCCTTCCACAACATCTCCCACACCTCTCTCAATCAACCTCATCCCACCTTTCTCCGACAGCTGGGTATCAAGCAGGCTGGGAATGCGCTGGAAAGTTCTAACCCAGTCAGGATTCCCGCAACCAAACACAGCAAATTTTACATCCTTCGCACCATCACCCGGTAAGGACTCGATAAATTGAACGAAGGCACCTGCGTTATCGGGAGGCTGCCCTTCAAAAGTAGCGGAGACAATAATGACGGGACCATCTGTGGGAAGTGCACCAGCGGCAGAGTCAAGGGTCCCAAGAACTGGCTTGAAACCTAGAGATGCATGAGAATTGTGGGCAGAACAGTAGGAATAGAATTGACCGTTTCGTGGAGCATCATTAGCGATAGTCTGGGCAAAACCCTCGCAGGTACCAGTGTTACTGCCATACAAGATGTAAATCGGATGTTTTCCGTCCATGCTCTCTTTTCCTGTAGAGACTTGAGGGGCTTGCGTGCTAGACGTTGCCGTCTTGAGCGGAGCGGAGGGACTCGGAGTAATGGTTGGAGCATCAGTTCGGAGGCGGGCATGGATATACAAGTGACTTGGCTTGACGGTCAATGTTTGTCTGGTAAGAGTGACGATGGTCAATAACTATGAAAGCCGAGCGGAGAGACAAAATATGCTAACTTGAGCTGCAAGTCGTAAGACGGGTCCGCAAGGCTCAACTCAAACGTCTGAAGAATAGTGACCATAGCGACTGGGGGGAGGTGAGGCTAAATTCAGAAAGAGGAGAGGACGGAAGAACCCACTCTGCATTTCTTGCCAAGCAAATGGCCGCCCAATGCAAGCACGGGCACCAAATCCCTGCATACATTATTAGATTCGGCCGCAGCAGACATCAAAGCGAACAAACAAATGGCTGCCAAGCATTCTTGGGTAGAGCCTCGAATTTACCATCCAGCATACGCTCCGGTTTGAATTCTTCAGCCTAAAAACAAGCCGTTATTACGCTGAAAATAAAGGGGTCTAATGAAACAACATACATCATCACCCCAAACAAGGGGATCCCTCTGCATCGAATAGGTATTGATGATAGTTGACATGCCTCCCTTGAGAGCATATTTCCCGTCGCCAATGGTCGTATCTTGAATTGGAACAGCGCTCCTCACTGAGACCGCTATATTGAACGTTAGGTCTAAGATTGGTGCTAGCTGTCTATCGTAATAGACATACGAGGGAAGAGCCGCAAGGTCTCTCGCATAACAGCATGGAGGTAAACCAGGTTGGGCAAATCTTCATAGGCAATGGGACGTTTTCCAACAACAGAATCGACTTCCGCACGAAGCTTCTGCATTGCTTCAGGATGTTTGAGAAGGAAATATACCATGAAGGACAAAGTGCCAGAGGTTGTTTCATGTCCAGCAATCATAAACGTAACAAGCTGGATAAACATGATGTCAGCACGCTGGTAAAGATCTTGTAATTAGAAATATAAGCTCACATTGCGCGAAATGTTGTCTGGCGGGAGACCTTGTCCTGTTTTAGGATCTTTCGAATACAGCATTGTGTCAAGAAGGTCGCCATATTTCACATCCGGAGTAGCTTGTCTCTCTGCAACAACTAGAATGATAACTCTATTAAATGGTATTGAGAGAGTAGAAAAAGAAAACGTACCTTTGGCTGCCAGTCCAACCATGAAATCCTTGTCTTGGAACCACTTGGCAGTAGTACCAGTCATCATAGCGGAAACGATACCTGGCCGGCGAGAGCGGGAGCCGGCTTCTGTCAGAAAATCGCCCATGGCGGCAGCAAACGGAGGAGGATCATTCGAATAAAAGGAATTGAGCCTATCCGAGGTTAGGTTTCCCGAAACAGATAGATATGAATGGCAGTCACCGATGGTTCATGGAACACAGGAATAGCGTATCCAAAGCGAGGCGAGTGAAATCCTCTGAAGCTTCGAAGTTTGGAGTAGGACCAAACCTATCGTACCTCAGTCATGTTTTAGGAAGAGTGTGGTGGATTAATACCGAGTCCACTTTTGAATGCTATAGTAGCGCTTTTTAAGATAATGGCTATGCTCGGTAGTAATAGTACGTACAGTTGGGTGCAGATGTCCCGCATACCTTCAAACATGCCACGAATATTAGCGGGCCCAAACGCAGGCATCAAAACACGGTCTGCAGAAGAATTGAAGCTTTTGATTGACCATGTGGAATGAATTAAGCATACGAGCGACAGCCCAGTTAGGCTCTTTCTTGTGGGAATCGTAGTGGGCCTTTACAATATTAGGTGATGCAGAAACATGCACCAGGAGAGGAATCTCACGGTAAAAAGACCGTCGCCAACCAACTCACGGACTTGTTCCAAAGCACCTTGGACCCGTTTCTCGAAGCGCGTTTCATCGGAAACCTCATTGGCCAGACGATAAGAGTTTAAAACGTTCATCTCCAACCCAGCTGTAAAGCGAGGAAGGGGTTAACAAGAGAGCTGATTGAACGTCGGAATTGCTCACGGAATCTGAGATGGTATATTTCTCCGTATTGACGAGCAAGAAGGCTGAAAGATCGCAAAGGAACTGTGGATCGAAGATCAATGAATGTAGTATCATATTGAGTAGAGACCGCCTGCCTTCGCTATCAATGTCTTTGGCATTTCCCAAGAACGGGATGGTTTTGGGTTGAGGGATAGGAGTTGTCATATTTCAAGTGAAGAAAGCGATTTCGGATATGCCTAGCACACAACTGGTTGGCAACATTTATAGGTTCTAGCCACCGGTGAGGCGCGGACAAGTTGTAAACTTGGATCGACTGGTGGCTTCTGAAAGAACTCCTATGAGTCGCAAAGACGTAGGGCGTCAAAAAGCCTCACTTCCGACGCCGTTTAGTTTTCACGATCCCCGCCCGAGTCCGTCATTCCTTGTTACTTGATAGACTCGGACATTCAACGGCACAAGTTTTAGTTCACGAGCAGGCCTGAGCTCTAATAAGCCGCTCCGAAGCTATCCGAGAGTATTTGCCATGGACATGGGGAAGATTCGCATTTTGAGGTTATTACAGCTTGAAGAACTTGAGTTTCAAATGTGCCGTTTTTGGTCGGAAAGCCGACACCATAGGCCGAATGAAGCGGGAGCGACCTCAGGCGTCTGAATGAAATCAGTTAACAGAATTAAACGTTGAGAAATTCGTTTGCAACTTCTACTGACTTACTATTATGAGCGGTCATGATGGTGGTTCAAGTGCAGCCATTCCAACTTAGGCGCTCGCTGGGAGGTCACGCCCATGCTGCACCAAATCCACTCTTAAAATCGACATTCTGTCCAGCCTCCTGTATTTTGAGACCTCTTCTATCCTGGTTGAGAATCAAGGCAGGCCAACGAAGAGATCGTAACTGGTCAACACTTACTCCGAATGACGTCGGGACACCATCCAGCTTTCGCGTTCAACCGTCTCGGTGAAGATGTACATGCTATCTTCATCGGATACCGGTCACATGCACATTGAATGCCTTTCGATTTATAATCCAAGACCAATCATTGTCTCACGGACGCCCTCCACGGCCACTCAGTCGTTCGTTGATGTATAAACGAGACTAATTATAAGTGTGTGGGGATTAGACTGGTTCTAGGAAACAGCGTGTAATCTCACATGCTAAATCCGCAACGGCAGATTTAGCCACAAACTGCTGGCCCTTTCATTCCTGTCTGGGTCGCATCTGAGGTGTCCTTCAGAGTCTAGGCTTCTCATGGACCTTTACGCAGCTTTGCGGGCAGTATTGCTTCTATTCCCTTACTCAAATGCCAAAAAAAATGCTACTATTTTCAATATTTGGATCCCTCTGAGCCTCTCCACCAACGTGAACTTGAGATACAGTCCAAGAAATCACAGTTAACAGAATGTGATAACGGCAAATCTGCTTGATTCTTCTCAGCAACTTGTAACGAACTCTCTAATATATACAATTCTGCCCGTTTGGAATCTCTTAGCTTATGCTCCAAGCCTTAAATGAACAACATCATATTTGTGAATCGCGAGAAAACATAAATGACCAGTTACTTCGGGATACCACATCGATATTCAAGAAGGGTACATAGTAACAAAATCACCCCACTTGCTTATAAGCATTGTCATTGAGTTCAACTGGGCACCTGTGCTTGTGACTCCAGAATTCGTATATGGCCAAGTTTTCAACCAATAGTTAGGCTCCGTCGTCGAAGGGGTCCAACCATTCGCCGTTTCTTTCAATCCATTCTCGTAAACTGCTTCAAGCTGAGCATCAGTTGTTCCCTCACGGAATAGACCTTTGCCGGTGTCAACTTCAGAACCTCCAGGAAAGTGGTAGTCGTGAATGTCCTCCAGGTTTCCTTCTGTAAGCTCAGGCGGCTCTTCGACACCAGGAGGTAGGTTCGCGTTATAAGGAACCACAGTCCCTCCCGCATAAGTGGCCGTACAAGTGGAGACGACACCCTCTGGAACGCACCCTCCAGTTCCAGTGGTGAATTCGTAGGGAGGCTCAACCACGAAGATGACTTCGATACCAAATTGCCAAACACCGTCGCATGGTGTGAGTTGAGCTCCTTGAACACATTGATATGCTAGGTTTGGAGCCACGAGGGTGGCACAAAGTTCACAGTTCGCCTCGGCAACAGGATGAGTACCACCCTCAGGATCGATTGCCCACAGGTTATACGAGATAGAAACCATTGGAATGGTGCATGTGGCCTCGCCTTCTGCAGTGAAATCAATGCGGGCGAGTGCCCACGGGAATGCGTTGTAGTACCACCTTTGCCAAGAAAGCGTCGTAACCTGGGAAGAGCAGCTGAAGGTCGCTTGAGGACTCAAACTCGTGCTATTACTGTTTTTGAACGAGGCTTGGGTTTTAATCGAAGTTATATTTCCGAGGGCTTCTTTGATTGCATCCGCATCTTCGAAATGCATGTTCATAGGACGTGAAGGAAGACAAGAATTGTGGGCTTACCTGCCCTAGAAGAAAAGACTCGAGTAAGTTTGAGGACATTCGCCGAAGCGCATGCTACAGCACAAACCCACAGACAGAGTGTGAAACGCATGTTGCTGAACAGAAGCTGACTGGGGAAGTGAACAGGTTGTAGGTGGCTAGGGGATTATATACCACAAAAACAGGAACATCTCTAATCCACATATCTTTTCGATGATTAACAGTCAGATATTAATCTAACCCAAGGCATAGTAGAGACTTCGTAATAGCCTAGGCCTTTTTGAGTTCGGAAAGGAAAAGTGCAAACAGTTGCTGTGGTAGATGCCCCGAATCTTCAAGCCCTCAAGAGCTGGGGTATTCCGTAGAAGGTCATAGTAATGAAGAGCAAGACAAACCTTAAATGTAGCTAAAATTCAGAAGAGTAAGGAATCGTTCTGTGATTTTTTTGGGCAAAGCTCACCTTTTACAGATCCTTACTCACGCACGAGCCGTCGGCGTGGCTGTTTCAAGAGGAAGGTTACTGATCATGTGTAGGGAAAGTTTTCAGTCGTTCCTCGGAAGTGACCCGCAATCGACGGCTGTTTGGGTCAAGGAATGAAGTGCAGTAGTAGCGATGGGACAAAAATTCACCACTTTGAGATGACAGTCAATGCCGACGGCCAGATGGGCAGATTCTGTCAACACATGACTGTGCACGAGCTGAATGAAACACAATGTTGCTTGAGGGAAGCTAGTTCAAAGAGGATGTCGAGAAAGTTTTTTGGCGCCCCACTCAACCCCTCGTTTGGATCTTTGCTTTGCTTTGCGACATGTCCTCAAGTCTTAGCCCTCCCCTCGCTTCACGATGGATTTATAGGCAGCATGGCATTTGAAAGTTCATTTGAGGGGCCATCTATTCGCCTCTCCAGCTGTCAAATCCCACCATCTCACCGCTCAGAGCTCGTCATCTCAACAAAGCAACCCTTTCTGAACATCAGGGTAGAAGAGAGGCAGCCAAAGAAAAAAAAAAGCCGCGTCAAACAACAATAACAAACAGATAATAAGTAAAATATCATATTCAGAGCTATGCCCATAATTCTTGCTTCTTTATTGTAAGTGTACTGTAATTGCAAAAGTGATTTTTGGTGAACGAAATGAAAACATAAAACGGAAGACCAGCTTCCGTCCTAACCTCCACATGCAAAAATGAGGAGCGTAGGCAGTCTAGCAAAACAAAGAAAAATCAACCCCCAAACCGTGCTCTCAAGTCCTTGACACCAGCACTTCCTGGTGTTTTAGGTGTGCTTGGTGTTGTTGGGGTCTTGGGAGATTTGGGGGGAGTTGGTGTAGTACGAGCAGCGGCAGCCGACTTGGAAACGACGGGTGTCAATGGAACGTCGTCGCCCTCCAAATCAATTTCGACTTCATTGTCATCCTTCTTCTCTGGTTTGTCTAGGAGAACGGGAGACTCGGCCTCAACATCCTTCGCGGTAACGTCCACAAAGTCTGAAGAACCGCTTGCACTGCTGTTACTTCGGCTGGCGACAGGTGCTGGAGGAGGGGGAGAAGGGGCCGCAGTGGGCGTCAATGGAACAGCTGCGAAACTGGGTGATGAGGCAGGACTCTGGTTCGGCGGAGTTGACCCGATAACACCAACACCTTTCCCATTCCCAATAACACCGCCTAACCTCGGACTCAATGGTGCACTCAAATTGCTCAAGTTGCTAACCCCACTCGCGGGACTTGCGGTCAAGCCCAGCCCATTCGACGGAGGTTCTTCGTCGATGGGGTGTACAGGTGGACTCGAAGGCACACCAGAGGTGGAATTGGAATTAGAGGAAGCGAGAGAAGATGATGATTCGCGTCGACCAAAGGAAGGGAACCTGGTTCCTTGCGTTTTGGTCGCGATCCAACTGCCCCAACTTGATGTAGGTCGAGAAGGTGTCTCTTTCTCTGGAACAGGAGGCGGGGCTGACTCAGTGCTCGTTGAAGGTGTCACCGGTGGTGACGCAGTGCCAATTGAAGCAGACGCGATCGTCGATACACTCGTCGTGCGATTGCGAGTAAAAGATGGGAGACTGAAGCGAGAGAGGGTAGACGTCACGGGACTTGGTGTTGCAGGAGGAGCAGCGGCAGCGGCTGGCGCTGGGGTAGGAGGTGGACCGTCACCCAAAGCTTCCTTCAAACCCACTTCAGCTTCAGGGGTTGTAGCTCTTGACGCAGCCCATCGACCTCGTACACCTGCGACTGCATTCAATAGTCCTAAGAAATCCAACATCAATTGGAGAGAAAGCGGGAATGTTTAAAAATATCCGTACCAGTACCGGCGGCTGCTCGAACTTTGCCAATCCCAGCACCAGCATTTCCGAGAACCTGCCGTGCAGGTGCAAGTTGCTGATCCAACTTCAAATCAATCATGCCTAACCAAAAAGAACGATCCTCAGTCAGTATCAATGCCAATCCCCATGAGAAAAAATCAGTGACCTTCCTGTAACCTCAACCCAATATCGCCTACAATCGTGGCAGGCGCTGGCGTTGGATGCCTAGCCTCCACAATATCAAAGAGCATATCATCTGTCACTCTCTCCCAGATGTTATAAGCATGCGTCTTCTTGAACTCCTCCAAAAACAGCGGGTTGAAATCCGTCAACGAGCTCGTCGTACTTCCACTCCCATCGTCGGCCATAGTTGTCGTAGGAGCCTTGCCAGACCGAGTGAGGAAATCTCGATACCGCACAGTTGAGAGGAACGAAGAAATGTATTCTTCGAATTTCTCTCTCAGCCAATCATCGCTGCCCTTGAATTCTCCACCTAATCCGTTCTCCTCCTGCACATAGCTCTCCGTAACAGCCTGCATAATTTCATCCATCCATTTTCGATCAGCGGCCGTTAACGAAACGATTCTCTCGATTTGCGGATTTGTGAAAGTGAGGTGGGCTGACTCGGTGTCAACACGAATGTCAGAACATGGCCGACTCCACACCATCTCGTTCGTCGACCCACATAGCCACGAGGGAGTATTCTCGATCATATCGACTTGCTGGAGAGGAAGATAGGGTTGGAAGAAGGCGTCTCGACCAAAGATGTCGAGAGGTAGACCCAGGTAGCGTAACATGCTCTTTCTATCGGATGTACGCAACTCAGTGGGACGCCCCTCCTTAAGCCATTTGTCCGTATTGTAGTGAAGTGGAGGGGAACCACAGTCATTGAGTGTTTGGAGTAGAGCAGGGACCATAGAGGCAAGGGTATATTGGTAAGTGCACAGCCGCTCGACCGGGTGGCCCGTAAACATGATCTATGTTACGTAGAGTAATGAGCGCGACATGAGACATCAGAAAACAAGGTTCAACCACATACCCGTTTCTGGAGGAGCAGCGCCTTGACTAGGATCAGGGACCGGTGGCGGAAGGTCTTGACCATTTCGCGACTAGACGTCAATGTAAGATAGTCATAAGAAGGAAGGGCGTTAGATGCTTACACGTTCAATCCAAAAACGAGACCACTCTCAGTGGAACCGGGCCCATTCTTCACGATTTCTTCAAGAGAATCACCTAGAAGGTGTTAAGTAAAAAGATCAAGTATGAAATAAGAAGCGCACCAAACTCGTTCAATATCGCGAGCGTTGAGAAATTTCGTTGTAAGAACAGAGCTTGTGTGACAACACCAAGCTTGTCCCGGATAACAGAAAACAGCGGTGATGTTGTGAGCACCACGACGGACTTCTGTACTGTACTACGTGTGACGACAGTAGGCTTCACCAGAAGCTCATCTGCGGGTATCTGGCGCGTACATGACATGCCAAATATCGTACGTGGATTTGGTCCCCGCGATGGGTAAACCATGTGGAAGATACAATAGTCTTCTTCACGAAGATGTGCGCCGTCTGGGAGGGCGAGGAAGGGAAGTATGGAACGAACGTCTGGGTGTGCGAAAATGTTGGTGTCGTGATCCACGTTCGGTTCATAAGATTTGCTCCATTCTATGCGTGGTCCTTCTCCGTGGTCAAAATCCACTAAACAAATGCCCAGGACCAAAGGAGAGTCAGATTGGGATGTGAGAACTTTGGATTCAGGTCTAGCTTTGCGGCTTGTCGAAGTAGTGGAATGGACAGAGGCAGCGTCAGATGTAGTATCACGCCGAGACGGCGCTGGAGGAACAGCAACATTAGTTGTTGTTGACTGAGTTGGGGTAGCCGGTGCTACCAGTGGTGTCTTGGGCGACAAGGGAGGTGGTGAAGCTACTAAAACAAACAAACAATTGGAATTTCACATTGAAGGTGCCAGCACAAAGGGCGGAAAAAGTTACTAACAGACACTGGTCGCTGGCGTATTCACAGCACTCTTCGCATCGTCCTCGTCGTCCGAATTCAAGTTGATGCTCGTGTCCGAATGCGCGTCCTCGTCAAGCAAGAACCGGTGCGCGGGCTTGTCGGATGCTGGGCTCGCTAGCGGCGAAGCATCAGCCATGGTCGTCGGCGGGAGGAAGGTAAAGAGTTTCGGGATCGGATGCAGTACCTCGGCCTTCCATTGGCGTTCTTGATCTCGTTGCCACAGCAGCCCCGACCTCACTTTTCATATCTCTCACCTCTCAGACACGTCAACGTTGTTGTTGGAGAGATCGAAAGGCATATGTCTCGGGTGTTCCTTGTACTAACTTGACGACCAACACATTTCCTACACCAAAGCTTTTTGGTTGACGCTCACTAGGACGCTTTTTTTGATAATTTGGTGGCAATCGGAGAAACTTGTATCATCAAGCAGGTCCCAAATGGAAGAGAGACGTCTCTCTCGTATCACGAGGCGGCCGTGGCAAAGTGGGTCGCATAAGAAATGGGCAGTGACACTCAAGCTGATATGCAGCCATCAATGTGAATCGTACATGTGGGGGTTGATTAGAGGTATAGACTTTCACTTCCCACTGTAACGTGGACTAGGCGAACCTATTGACTAAATTATAGAGTTGTGGTTATATCATGATTCAGGGACCGAGTGTGAACGAATTCGTAAAATTAAAAGCCATGCATCTTCGTTTACCTCTCTTTCAACACTATAATTCTAAGATCCTTAGGATTCTTCTGTAAAATGAAACATTCAGATGAAGCTGGAAAACAATCCACTCATTGCACTCAACCTCTTGACCTGCCAAGGCTCGACCGATCCATTGACCAGTGACTTTCAACCCAGCTTTATAGGAGCGAATATATAGCAGGACCACCCCATATTGTCTATGGTGAAAATTTACATCCACGCAGACACCGCATCTTGCCTGGAATAGGCTGTTGCGGGATATGGATTGAGATTTGGAATGCGGATCCACTCCTTTCCGACGCATCAAGCTACATATACCCAACACATCCAGAGAAGAGGAGAGGGCATTCGCTGAACAGCGCAACTTGTGATCGTTAAAATTGACGATCTTAGCATCGCTGCTGGTGAGAATTCATTGAAACAATAAATAAGATTATTTAAGCACTCACATTGAAATATCAAAGAGTCAAGGAGTGGGTAAGAAGTCTTTAAAGCTTCCAGGGGATGATTTCGACTTTGAACCAGTAAAACTTTCGCTCCTGCTCCTAAAGTGTTAGCAGAAATGGCGATTTTGCGCACTTCCTTTAGACAGGACCTCCTATGAGGCAACATAACTTGCGACGCGTCGAGTTTGAGCGTCCAGCAACAGTGAATACCTAACGAGTTGCTTCGGGAGATCATGAAATCCATGAAAAGTGCGATTAAGAAAGGCGAACCTTGAAGCTCGAAATGGCATTCTGGATGCTGTCATTGGTACAGATTCACCGCTCTGGCAGAGCAGGTTAGGATGGTGCGACAGTGGCTGAGGGTTGGCGATAATTTCGACTTAACAAAACAAAAGAGATGGAGAACGATAGCTCTAAGAAATTGTGAGTAGAGAAAGAGGAGAAAACAAAGTGAAAGCAAACCTTTCCTCATCAATGCTGGTGCCAGTTCCCACACATACCCTTCTAACCTTGTCTCTCAAGAGTTCTGAAAAAATTCTGTGAATAAAATGCGCGAACTGAAGTATATTCATTGTACTGAAGTTCTATGAATTGCAACGAGTCAAGCCCAGATACGAATTTTTCTGTGGGCGTCATGGTGGTGGTGGGAACCAACCCTGTTGTCAGTAAGTTGCCGGTGGCAAATGTTCCATACTCCTCTCAGCTGCCAAACTACACTGTCCCGGAGAAAGTTGTAAAATTATCTTGAAACGTTGTTAGAAACATCACAGCTGAGAGCAGACAGGAAGGGTTCTGTGACGACTTTCATTAGCGCTCTAGTTTGGCTTCTTCCTTCCGCACAGGCAAGGAAACAACCATTGTGACTGGTGTGGGCTGGATTTGCGGTTGAACCTCTAGGTTTGTACTTCATCGGGATTTAATGCTTTCTCGATCACGCTGATTGTATTCTAATGGGCTTCTGGGCATTTCCACTATTGAACGACATTCCTCTCCTAGAGGATAACCGCCTTGTCTTCCAATTTCGACGCATCTCTCCATCTCAATAAAACGCACACTTTGTGATCATTTCAATTCATCAACTCGCCTTCTCCTCCTTACAAACCATCTGCCTTCGATGCTTCTATTGCTCTCAATGATCCTACTTTGGTCCACTGTTGATTCTCCGTCTTTTTGCTTTCATAAACCAATTCATTTGCAACCTCATGATCTTCTTTGGCGTTCCTGTTTCAGAAAAAACCCTATGTTCGGGGTTTTGGCTTTCGTGTTGGACGTAGTTGTTTTCTCTTCATTACCCAGCCCGTTTCCATCCTTCCGGCCAGCGTGACTGCCTTCCCTTCTGCTCCTACGACTTCACCAACTACATTCGCTGAAAAGACTGGACTCCACTGTTTCAGACTCCGACTACGTAGAGAGTCGGCCCTGCAATGAAATCTTCCTATGGACAAACGTTTTCGAATGTCCGTTCTCTTACGTTTGACCCATGACAAAATTCTTCTCGGAAAAACGGGTTTTCAGCGACTATTGTGACAGTAGCTGTCCCGCAATGGACTCTCATTGTGTTCAAGGGTTGATGGCCGTCATCTGTAGTTCTTTCACACATCATCGAAAGGACCCTGTCGCTCCAAGGTCCTATAAAGTCTGAGGGTGTGCTTCCTCTTTCTCTTCATTCACTGAAAGTAATCCCTTTCTACAAAGACTAATCTCGCAGGTAAATCTGTTTTTCTCCCTCTCTCAATCACGGTACTCATTTGTCACGGACAGTCCAAATCAGTAGCCAAATCTCACAATGCTCAAGATCACCACCTTTACATCTTTTCTCGCGGTCGCCTCCTTTGGATTCGTCAGTGCCTGCACCAGGGTGCACGGTAGTGGGAACAGTGCTTGGGGAAATGGCATTCAAATGTGGCTCAACTCTAACGGCGTCGACGTCTGCTACGTCAACAAGTCCGGTGTTGCTGCATCCATGTCTGGGTCAATGAGCTGCAATCCCGGGTACTCTGCCACCTTCAACTGGGGTGCTATCACTGGAGGTGTTGACATCAAATACGTTGGGCCTGGGGGCCCGTTGAACTTCAATGCACCGACGGACTGCGAGAATTATAACTGTTGTGGTGGAAGTAAGTCATGTTTCTTATAACTTTACTGTTGAGTTTTCATTTTTGGAATTCTGACTTTCCCTCCTTATTTTTTAGACTTTCCTTGCGTCTGTTGGGTCTGCACGATCAGTGCTGCTCTTGACGGGTGCAAGGTTGCGGGTGCGGATGTCGTTCCGAAGCTGGATGGAAGCAGTAACTCGACCACTGCGCTCAACTCCACCATTGACATCAAGCAAATTGATCAGGCCGACAACGCCGTCGAGCCCGTTGTGGAAGGATGAAATGCTCAAAAGCTTTTGCGTCGCGCGCGCGCCTTTGCAATTTTTTTTTTGGGAATTTCTTCCCACCTTCATCAGGCCACGTAGTTATTTACGGATTTTCCGTCCTATTTCTTCATCGGAAGTGCGTCAATAATGCTATAGTTTTGTCTTAAAAGCATCGTTGTCGAGACTTGACGGTGAACCTACCACCTGCGGGTGACCGCTCTGCGAGCTGAAGTTCACTGGCGCTCTCGAGCTACCCATGGGTCTCTGCCTTGACATGTTGCGTAAGCTGGAAATGGATCATCCCCATCGACATCATGATGCAGGAACGAGAAGAGCCTGCACTTGAATGCTATTGTACTGAACAATAGTCCTAAAATATCAATCAAACACAAAACGCGCAACTTTTGTTGTCCAATTTTATGCAAAAACAGTTCTTCAATGCGTAGCTCCCTTATCCAGCTATTTATTGGCGGATGTTTTATTCTTTGTTATCATCCAAGCTTCACAAGCCGTTGACACTCATGCAATATAAGCCAACACAGAGCCTTTGGGTTGATAATGACTGTCTAGTTAAGGCGGAATAAATATCAATCGCCAAAAGCAAGCCACCTAAGCCTTGTATCCGGGATAGCTCTCCTCTTCCAAAAGGACCTCCCGATGTTCCTGCGTCAACTCGCAAGATCTGCAGCAGAAAACAGTTAAGCAATCACTACAACCGTCTCCACGAATGCTATAACGGTTTCGCATAGTCGACCGTGTGCTCATTTGGAGTATGCATGATAGCCCCAAGAACGTGTTGAGAGCGGCATATCCCCAGCAAGCCCCAGAACAGCAACCACCTCCCGCTTCTGGATCTGGTTTGTCGTGCTTTTGGAGGTAACTACGTAAGGATAGTGAGGTAATGCCGAACGGAGCAAAATCGAACAATTTACCTCAAACGACGCTTTGTCTGGGCGTAGACAACGCAAGGACAACACCAGCCCATCATGCATGTTGAGCAATCGTCAAAACAGTCAAACAGACCGTGGCTCCATTCACGACCATCAGACGGGACGGGAAGGCCCTTTGCATTCCGGCTTCCACCAGCAGTTGGAATCATCATTGTGGTCCCATGGGGCTGTTGGGTTTGGACTGCTCGAGGTGCCTGCATGGTACAAGGACAAGGACACTGGAAAAATTGGTTTAAGCTCAGCACTGATTCCACCAGTGTATTATAAGGCGTCGAGGAGCCCAGATAAAAATCTACAATGCGATTAGCATCACTGAACCAGTTGTGCTAATTTGGTGTCAAGCATATAGCTTGGACCGATTAGGGAATTCATGCTTGGCCAAAATATCCGTGTTCAAAATGTTGTTCAAGACGTCGTGCAAGATGCATCGAGAAATCCCATCTACTTTGGGTTGACTTGGACGACCTTGATGCACCTTGACCGAAATTCTACACAGGTTGAGCGCCCGTTCAAAAACCTCCCTATCCGTAGGGTGGCCCTCATACCGACACTACAAAACATCTCCAAGATAAACGAAGAACTGGTGCTTTTTCCACCGCTATGGCCTACCCTCATTTATCTTCAACCGTGGTCGCTACGCTCGGTAAGCTAGGTACCTCATGACTTAGTTAAGGTAGATGAGACGTTCCTGATGCCGTTGGGCAAGATGTTGTGCAAGATATTGAAGGTGTTGTTTAAGATCTGTTCAACAAAATTATTCTCGTGTCTTGAAACAAGGGTTCGTAGTAATAACAACCTTGTGTTACTTGTGCTATCCTTGGCACTATATGTGTTCGTAGCAGGATATGGAGCATAAGTTTTTGGGACGTTTAATTCTACTATGCACTGTACCTTGCGGCCCTTGAAGGATTTCCATCTGTGCCACCCTTGGAAGACCGGGACAAAGTCATTTTCTACTCACGATTTGTTATAAACAATTAAAGAGCTTTTAAGGATGTATGTGACTTGAGGACGGCCGATCGTTGTCTACACACGCTCCTTCTGCCTGTATAGAGGGTCTGGTGCTGGGATCGCATAAAGTATGAATTTCTCGCCCGATTAACGCCTGTCCTCCCACCATACCGGCAGCATCGGAGAAGAAACTGGGAAATTTTACCCGCTCATCAGTATGATGATCCTTGAGGGATCACGTCATGTCATCAGTGACCTCCGGATGCAGTTCAAACTGCCTCTTTGACTCGGACCTAACTATTATATCTATCTCCTTAGTGCCATGTCCGCTGACCCTCAACCCCACCCTAGTACCTTTTTGTTTTTTAATTGTGTCATTTGTGATTCTAAACACTTCAGGTCGATCCGGCAAGCGCTGCACTCATTCAAAGAAAGGCTGCTTAGCATGCAGGATACGACGTGTGAAATGTGATGAAGTGTATATCTATTTTTCTTTTTCGAATAATTTTGGCGCTAATTTGCAATGTTGTATTCTTCTAGTCGTCCAATATGCACAGCTTGTTCCCGACGGCGAGAAACCTGTCTTTGGAATGACAATCAAAGCGCTCTCCACATACTGCCTCGCATGGCCAGGGCGGCGCTCAACCCTTCCAAGAATCGTTATCTCTCACTTCCCCCTTTGAGCGAAATGCGCCCTCAAGAACTCGAGCTATTGCATACCTGGACCACCAACACAATGTTTACATTCGTTCCAACCCTTCCTGCCGTACGATATGCTTTCCAGGTCTCACTCCCTCAATTCGCTTTTCAGAACACATCCTTTCTTCACGCGCTGTTCGCTGTCACATCTCTTCATATGCATTATCTACTCCCGTCGTCTAACTATCTTCCACGAGCCAAAATGTACTGTGAACGCGCAGTCTTCGGACTCTTCCAAAGTGCCTCGACAACAATCGTACCTCCCGATATCCTTGTTATGGCAGAAATCCTCCTTGCCACTTTCTGGCTGGCTTTTCCTGCCTGGGAAACGAAACACGGTGCTATGCTTCCCGATGTATTCAATTGGTTTCCAGCCGCAGGGGTGATCATGCGAAGGGCTACTTTTTATAGACAAAGCACCAATCTTCCTCGCTTTCTTCCTACAGTTGTCACTGCGATTGAAAGGTCGCCGTTCCCGACACCCTTTGCAGAGATATTTACGGAGATGTGTCATCCGGAAATGTGTCCTTTCGACACAGAAGAGCTCAAAGATAAACAAACTCTCGCCGTCTACGAAACAGGCTTTTACGCGCTCACACATTGCACCTGGGGGGCCTTTATGATCCCTGAACTTTCTACTTTGGCTGTTTCTGGATTTCTCTGGGCACTCCCAGATGATTTTTTCAGGCTGTTTTTGGAAAAGCGTCCCAGGGCATTGATCCTCGTTGCTCACTACTGTGCCATACTAGGCCAGTTCGATGGGGTATGGTGGTACTCTTGGGAGAGGTTTCGCCACGACCTTCAGCAAACTTTGTCTCTTCTCCATGAGAAATGGCTGCCATGGATGGAGTATCCTCTAAACGTGCTAGCCATGAAAGAAGAAGATCTAGGCGACGCATCCATGCTATAGTTGGATTCAGTTTAATTGTAGAAGCTACCGGTGGTGGCTGTTTCCTTGACTTAGGACCTAGAAAGACTTTCGGTTCTTAACAGATGGTTTATAGTTAGGCTACGTCAACTTTTGCACTTCTCTGCTACAGTTTTGCGTCGACTGTAGCTAGTTTTGCATGTTTTGTGCACACATTGTGGCACGTTGTGCCGGGTAGCGAGTTCAGACTGTCATGCACCACTTTCTTCCCGTCACCGTTGGAACTTTTTACCATTTTTCCACGATTACTGAGCTTTATTATTGCCATTTACCAAACAATTTTGGCTGGATATGACTTGCTTAGGTTCAGGCCAGAGGTCGGATCGCGCAAGTCCTGCTGGTGGTGGGAACCAGCCTCCAAATTCAGTTTGTACCTGATATTACGGTTTCCCTCTCAGCTCCCAGGCCAGGCGATTATGGAGAAACTTGGAACATCATCTGAAATCTTCTTGGAAACATCACGGCTGGGAGCGGAAAGGTTACTGCGGCAACTTTCCTTGGCGCTAGCTTGGCTCCTTCCCTCATCATGGAAACGTGAGTCCCACCGTGAGTCTAGAAGGGCTCAGGGTTTGCGTGCGGAATCATTAGGTCTGTATATCACTTGAATTCAATATTATTTTGATCATAATTATCGGATTCCAATGCGTTTCTAGCCATTTGTACAGGGGAAGACACTCCTCACTCAGACCAACCAGACAACTGGCTTTGTCCTTTGAAGTTCAATACATCCATCACCTCCAAGAAAATCGACGTGGTAGGTATTTTCTCTAATTTAATCATTTTCTCCCGACTACCAGCTATCTGCCTCGGCTTGTTCTGTGAACGTTCCAGTGTCGATTGCTTTCTTATTCCTCTCAACGTTATTCCATTTGCAACTCCCTACCTCTCTCTACCGGACCAGTTCAGAGAAAAGTCTGAGTTCGGGGATTAGGTGTTTGTGTTGGATGCTTGGATGCAGTCCGTCCTCCTCGTCTCTAGGTCCATATACGCCATGCTTCCTGCTTACAATGCTTCTACCACCTCAAATGCTTTGAAAAATTCTGTTCTTGTTGCTCTAAGCCCCGATTCAGCCGTGTGCCTGCCTTGTATTGTGAAGCCTCGTCTGAAAATGCTGCGGAATTTTCGAACGCCCATTCTTACGTTTGACTACTGAATCCCTCCGAAAGAGCGGGATCAGGTACCTCCTGTGATAGTAGCTGTCCCGCAATGGACTCTCGCAGTCTGAAAAGGATGATTGCCGGCATTTATGATGCCCTTCACACATCATCGAAAAAACTTGCTTCCTTCGAAATCCTTTAAAAGCTGAGTGTTCATTCCTCGATATCTTCATCCACTACAACGTTTTCTTACTATCAAGACTACTCTCACAGGTACTTTTCCCCCATCTTCATAACTGCGTTACTCATTTGTCACGGGTAGCTCGAATCAACAGTGAATTATCACCATGTTCAAACGCTCCGCAATTGCTTCTGTCCTTATGCTCGCATCCTTTGGATTCGTCAACGCCTGTACTACTGTGCGCGGTTCTGGGAATAGCGCCGCCATTAACGGCATTCAAATGTGGCTCAACTCTAACGGCGTCGACGTCTGCTACGTCAAAAAGTCGGGCGTTGGTGCAAAAATGTCTGGATCGATGGATTGCAATTCCGGATACTCTGCCACATATAATTGGGGTGCTATCACCGGAGGTGTTGATATCAAGTACGTTGGCCCTGGTGGTCCATTGAACTTCAACGCACCAACCGATTGTGAAAATTATAACTGTTGTGGTGGTCAAGGTAAGTGATGGCTCTTACAACTTTGTTGTCGACTTTCTTGGAAGTCTGATTATCTCTCCCTTTGTTTTTTAGTCATACCTTGCACCTGCTGGGTCTGCACGATTAGCGTTGCTCTTGACGGTTGCAAGGTTGCTGGTCGGGACGCTGTCCAGCAGCTGGATGGAAGTAGTAACTCGACCATTGCGTTGGACTCTACCGCTGACGTCAAGAAAGTTAACCAGGTTGACAACGCTGCTGAGCCCGCCGTTGAGGAATAAGGAGCTCAGAAGCTCTAGGTGTTGCCATTGTGTCTACCCGTCCTTTTTTTCTTTGATTATATTGATTCCCGTCCTCTTCAAGTCGTGTAGTCTCATCATGCTCAGCACATTTGACTTTGCTTTTGTTATTTACTTTTTTTATTTGCTCCGACATGAACTATGATTATTTTTCTCCAATCCAAGCAAAGCTGCTTGCTTTCCAACGCTGTAGCATTCGAATCGGCGCTAGGATGAGACAGAACTTTTTGTGCATGGTTGTCTGACCCGAGAGACGATAGAAGAAAACATTCTAAATCGTCTAAGGTCTGCATATGCACTGCTAGCAACTCTGCTGGATACGTAATGAGCGCGACTGAGGAAAGACTTCGAACATTTTTGCTGTCCTTGTTACAACAGAGGATAGCAGGAAAGAGAGGTATATAATGCAAACTTTACAACCCAGATTCTGTACAATACACCTTGGTGACAGCCCACTACATTACAGTCTTTACAGAGGAACAAATCGGACCGGAACATAAGAATTTTTATCCCCAACGCACGGAGTCATACTCTGTCCACCATATCTCTCAACCTTCGCGCCTGTGTCTTGAATCTCGAAGGACATCAGCAAATGTGCAATAACCACTTTCATTTCACGAATGGCTGAATAAGAAATTGTCGGTCAGCCCTCTCTTAGCATAAGGCTAACAAAAGAACAAACCTAAGCGCCACCCAATACAAGCCCTGGGACCGTCTGTGAAGTTCATGATACTGGCGTAAGGACCATGCGGCAGATTTTCTTTTGGAGGTAAAGAGCCATCAATCCATCTCTCAGGACGAAACTCGGCAGCGTCCGGCCCCCATGCATGAGGGTTCATGTTGAGAGCAAGGTAAGGAATTTGAATGACCTGTATTTTATAAGTTCTCGACGGTGAAAGAAGGTGAAGCGACAAACGTCTCCAGCTTTGATGGGTAGTTCTTTGATAACATTGCCATTTTGAAGCGTAATCGGTACTCTCAATGGAATAAGATCATCTCGAAGGGCAACTTTGATGGGGTCACGGGCAACAGGGTTCAATCGAAGTCTAAGAATGTGAGAAGACAGGTCTAAAAGGTAAGGTGAAGATTGCTCACCCTTCGCGTATAACAGCATCAAGGTAAGGTAGAGCTTCAATAGTGGGAACGTCGCTCAAGTTAATCGATTGAAGCTCGTCCCGCAATTTCTGTTGAACCCGAGGATGTTGTGCGAGACAATGTAGAGTCATGATCGTAGAGGTAGAAGTCGTGTCGAAGCCAGCGCCAAAGAATGTAACAATCTAGCAGCACAAGTAAGTTGACGGTGACATTGAACAAAGAGAAGAATTCACGTTGTCAATCAACCGAGCATCCTCAAGCTTTCTTTCACCCTTAGCTTTCGGTTGCCTAGACTCACGAATAAGCAAGCTCAACATGTCAACACTATCATCCTCCACAGGCTCTTTCAACATCTTCTCTCCTCTTGTTTGGATGATCTGCTTGAGAACGGTCGCAGGGATCGTGACAGGTAATTTGGCAATCCAAGGAATAAACTCGAGGATGGAGATACCAACAAAGACGGGGAATGCACGAAGGGTAAGATTGTCCTCATGACCGGCGTGGATAATATCACGGCTTTCTTTTGATTCTGGCCCAAGGTCCTGCCCAAAACCGGCCTTGCCAATAATTTCGACTCTGGGAGACGTGTTACAAAAAAGGGAAGACAACGATAAAGAAACGGCAACTCACGCGCAGGGACTGATATATTGGTACATATCCAGCTCGGTAGGTTTGCCATTACAGGCTGCTTGAACACGAGTAATGAGACTTTCAGCACTTGTGAGGACATGTGGTGTCATTTTATTTAGCGCAGCGAGACTTAAAACGGGTCATGAGATGAAGGGACTCAAGGAAAGAAACACCAACTCACGTGAAAGCCGGTCCAACCATCCTGCGTTGGAACCTATGGTCTTCCGCGTTGGCACACAGGATACTGTCGCCACCGACTCGTAGGAAGATTTCATTCATGAACGGAGACCTGACGTAGTAGTACGCATTGTCAAACTAATAGAAAACAAACTTAGGCGCGTTTTTGCAATTCAAGAACTTCACTTACGATGTACTTGACACCTAAGTTGTCTCCAATAACAATCTAAAAAAACCATTAATCAATGCCTGTGATGAACGGACGTGAAGGTGGGACAAACGATGTCTTGGCGGAACATAGCAGCTTTGAGGCGGTATACAGGTCCCAAAGCCACAGCATAACGAAGAAGCGCGCTACCCCAGAGACTATCGAAAACGTGCCATTCGTGCCCAAGCCACCAGCTGGCGTCGCTACGAGGCTATAGCAACGAAAGAAATGTTAGCCACGAGATGAAAATACCAGAAAGGAAAGACGTACTGCTCGAGGAAGTTTCCCTCTGATGGAAACGCTGAAAGCCAGATACTGATAAATTCTGCGAAGAACTAGCCCTCCGCCAACAAGGGAGAGGAGACGAAGGAAAGGAAAGCCCATGACGGCAAAAGCAGAAAAGGTATTTCGATCTCGGATGCCGGGTGAGTTCTCCGAACTGCGTTGATACACAGGAACGAAGCATGCTTTTGCTCTTCTGCCATGGGTCCTGTTGGGATTGTGATATTACCAAGTAGAATAAAAGCGACTGACAGGTTCTCAATATGTTGTCATCACGTCTGGTCAAGGAATGGGGTGAAACGGTTGCTACACTTCGAACGACATTTTTCGGACTTTTGTGGGATACAGCGATTGCGCGAGGGCATTCTCTCTCATCCATCATGGCCCAGTCTGACTCTCGTAACCGCCAAGCCGTTCTCCCAATCGAAATCCTTGAAATTATCATCAGCTTTCATTTCGACGATTTCCCCACTCTAGCAGCGTGTAGCTTGTCCTCATCCGTTCTTCTGCCTGCGTGCCGTGCCACTAGGTTTCACACCATAACCCTTCGTAGTACAAGTAGCGGTCTCTCTCCTATTTGCACAACTCTCGAAAGCATCATTCAAGCGTCTCCGGTTATTTCACAATATGTTCGCCACGTCCGAATCCTCAGTCCTGAGGGTGGAATAAGGGACCCCAGCCCATTGCTCACCATTATTTCCAAACTCGTCAATGTAACCAATTTCGTATGCTCTGAGGTTATCGGCGAAATTGGCATAATATGGAACAGGTGCCCTTGGCTATTAGATGGAATGAGCAAGCTTCCCGCTCTGCAGACTGTTACAGTGGAGGCTTACCATTGGCTGACGGAGCTCTGCACTTGGTCATGTTCACAAAAGATACACAAGTGTGGCTGCTTTTCTCTGATCCTGAAGCCGATTGAGGTCGACAGAACCTTGCAATCCCATCGTCGCCTTCTCCTTTCTGCGCTTCGTCTCACCGACCTAGGGGAGGTTGGGGGTTTCTCATCGAGTCATGCTGGCCGATGTTTAGATCTATCCAAGCTGCGACATGTAGCACTTAGTTTGAGAGCTCATCCAAGTCCCTTCAGTGCTTGGCTTTCCACGCTCGCATCCTATTGTTCATCCTCTTTACAGACGATTGTACTTGATATTAAAAGAACATTAGGTGATGCGTTTAACTCCCGATTTTTAAATATTCTACTTAGGCTCCACTAATTTCTCCCAAAGATATTGCGCTACCTTTCCAGCTGGTTCTCCACATTCAACGATTGTGGATCTTGTACGGTGGCAATTTCTACGGAATAACGGATGAATTCATAAATCACTGGTCGGCCTGGCTTGGTAATCTATTCTCAGGATATCCCCTGCCCTCTATGTTGAACGTCGCTTTCTTTGTACCGCCTATTCCTAACAGCAAAAATGAATCTGTCGTCACCCGCTTTGCCGTTTCACATCCGCACGGCTGTGAAGACATGGACTTCCGTTTTGTTCATCGTACGTGCTTCGAAATCATATTTAGAAACTTGCTCAGGCGACTCGTACCAGTCTCATCTTCAGAAATATGGGTAGGTTCTTCGACTTCAAGTAACTCCTCCAGGTTGAAATGACTCTGGTTTTCCATTCAATATCTATACATTTAAATTTATTTTCCATCTTCCCATTTCACTTGTTATTTTGATCTCAGAGGGCAGTTTCCACTCGTGAGCTTTGAACACTATTCCGCCGGACAGTAACCTCGACATGTCAACTTCAGCCATGCTTATTGTTTTTTCACAAAATATTTAGAACACTCCTCCACCCGTGATGGCTTTTAGGCATAAGCACGCATAATTTGGAGGACTTGCTTCGATGTATCTGAAGGAAGTTGATACTGGTATATTCCAATTTCCCAAGAAGAAATCACAGTGAAGGTAACCTAGGTGTTTCCAACATTCGCTCATGAAAATCAATTACATAACACAAGTAAGATATCACAATTACGGATTCCATTGTCCTAATTTCTTACCATACACATGTAGTCGAAATAAATCGCTTGATTTCACTTCAAGCACGATTCTCCAAGGTTACTGACATGAGGCCTTTCTCAAAAACTGGTGCCGCCCAATCGCTCGTCTTTTCGAACAACATTTCATCAACACTGGGAGGTCCAACTGTACCGTCCTTCAAAACTAGCTTCATATTGAAATTCCGAATGAGAAGTGCTGTTCCCATTCTTAGCTCACGATAAGCTAGCTGTTTTCCTAGAAGTACCCCTCAGAACTATCCTTGGATCAAAATGCAACGAGGAAGAACGAACCAAGACACGCAGTTGCACCAGCAGAAAAAGGAACAAAAGCTTGCGTATTGTGGATGATTTTGCGATTGGCCATCCTCCTCTCAGGTAGCCATCGTTCTGGCCAGAATGATGTTGGGTCTGGATGGAAATACCGAGGATCTCTACCAAGAAGGAAGTTTGGAATAAAAACTGCGGTTCCATAGGGAACGTAACTAGTTAAACGCTATTGAGGACAATGTTAAATGGATACGAGGAATCTTACCGTTCTCCGAAGAGCTTGCCAGTAGAAGTGCGATTCAGCTGAGACAAAAGGGGTGGGACTAGACGAAGTGCCTCCTCACTAGAAGAAATCAGTGCACCATCGAATGTATAAAATGTCCCTTACATGCAAGCATTTAGGTAAGGAAGTTGAGCCAGTCGTGACAAGTTAGTCAGTTCTTCTTCGTCAAGGGAATCAATCTCGTCTCGAAGTTTCTCAAGTGTATCGGGATGGGAGAGAAGGAGGAAAAACAACGAGGTGAACGTATTAACTGTAGAATCAGAACCTGCAATGATTCCGAGAAAGGCGTCATTCACGACAGCATTTCTGGGAGGTCGTACATGCTCTGGCTCATCTTCTTTGGCCTAAAACGCTTGAATTATACGAGTTAAACTGAAAAGAAGGAAATCAACAGCGTACAAAGAAGAAAACCAGATCTTTATAGGACAACTGTCGACGACTTCTTTCAATGATGCATTTTTCGGCGAATCGAAGAATTTTGCCCTGGCTGTCTCCAAAAATAGAGAGATACGGAAGGAAGTTGTTAACCCAGGGTATATAGATTAACAATGTCAGTGCTCTGCATGAAAGGTTCAGTGCGGAAACGGTAGTTGGAGGGAGACATAAAGCACATACCCCAAAGCATTGTCCACAAGAAATCGGTATCCGCTTTTGTCTTCACCATCTTCCATCATCGAAAAGCCACCGCCAAAAACAAGATCCCCCATGAAGTCCCAACTGCGGGAATGGTCAACCAAAAATATCGTGCCAAACTGGAGTGTAGAAGACAAACACGAAGTGCCTGAACCACTCTGCCAAGTCCACTTCGGACCGAGAATTGGCCAGACTTTTGAACTTCTCAATGAGTTGGAACAATCGAGCATTTAGATGAATATTGTAATCGTCCAAAGCAGCGGAAGTGAAACCTTTGCTCCAACGTTCTCTTTGTGCCGCATGGGCCTTCAAATGGTCTGGATAGCTAATAGTCCGAGAGCTTAACATGTTTGCAGGCATATGGTCCGGTTCGAGTGCCCGAGTGCCTAAAAAGCGAAATAGTCGATTAAGCAAATAGTCTTTAGTTGGGACAAACTAGGCGTACCTGAGCTACGAGGGACCTTAGGATCGTATAAAAGCGCTTTAACTGCATCGATGTCCACAATAGACAACATATTGGGGCCTAATATCACTGTCAAACGGTTGTGGCGATACAATATTAATAATTTGGGATCACCTATTCGAACATGGGTGCCGTATTTCTGGTGGAGCTTCATGAGAAGTACGTGACGTTTTCCTCCAGAGCAATGGTAAACCATCCAGAATCCGGACAAGGAAGCGAAAAACGGTCCAGGGTAAGTCGCTAAAGGATGTCGAGGGTTGCACCGATAGAGGAAAAGACTGATAAGAAGGACAGCATTGTGGATACCAATGCCGGTCAACAATGCCGGTAGGTCAAATCCATGGATACGAATGGCGTTAAGGATTGGAATTCCAAAGAGCAGGCCAAATCTAGCCTTCACGCTTCGTGGCTCAAAGCGGTTAAACACAAGATGCGTGAGCTGCTCAGAGAAGAATATTAGCATGGCAGACTAGCATAAACAAATGACTTACCAGACTCGCGAAAATATAACTCCAGTGCATTGCTATGACTCAAGTGTAACTCACCACAAGTACGGGATTGCAATGGAGAGCAGCCCACATACTCGGCCTCGCTTTTATTATGGAGGGCAAGCGAAGTTTTACCCCATCGTAGTTCATGTGACAGATCATAAGAAAGAGGGTGATAGATCTATGAAATCAGAGAAGCGCCCAAAGGGAGCATGCTAACGGGCAGAGTGATACAGCACGAGTCAAGCTCCAAGCACATATACAAGCATGTAAAATACTGATCCGACTCATTAGAGCGACCAGTGTTGTGTACTCACAGATATATCTTCAATAGCCATACGCTTACATGAAGGTAGTATTTACTGTGCTTGGAGAAAAATCTGGACTTGAGTAGAGGGCATTGCCGAAACCTTCAGTCGATCGACGAATGGCTACGTACTTGAAAACCCTGTTCACTCTTGATCCCTCGCGATGAATCGCTGAAAAGAAGCTCCACTCGTTATCATTAGATGGCCTTGTTTACATTCATTTGCATCACTGGTGACTACACGAGTTAGGCAACTCGTGGGCAGTTCCCCGCAGTTCGTCGCGTTCGATGAACTGTTCACGACTAAAACCCGTCGAATAGGTATCAATAAGATGCCTAAAAGATGTATTCAGCGACTCTTACAAGAGTCTGAGTTCTCTGCGGTCCCATGTTGCGCCTGTCGCTGGGGCATTTCCGGGTTGAGTAATTACATAGTTCCTTAAGTTGACCCTGAGCACATGATAAGATCAGGCACAAATAAGTGGAAAGCATTTTCACCACCTGCTTCACACGTTCCAAACGCCAGATTAGTTAATAAATAGTAATCGAAACAGAAGACGACCTTGTACTTTTCGGAAGTTTTCAAGGCAACTCATTCTGACTTATGATCTGAGATCCATGGAAGGCATAGACCCCCAGCAATGACCGCGCATCCCGATGACCTGAGGCAAAAGAGAGACGAAAGAGACGAAGAAGAGAGTATGACGCAGTTCACCGCAACATAGCAGCGGCCGGTGCAGCACCAAACCCGCTAATTGCGTCACAGGCTCATCGAGACGCGTTTCAAGTCGTGTACGTAGTAAATTTCCTGGTTCTCGGCAGTATCCGAGGACGGTGAAAACAAAAGAGTTGATCCTAGATGCCGGACGAATTCTTTGAAGTGCGTTGATATGCAGGAACGAAGCATTCTTCGGCCTTGCTACCCAGAGTTCCGTATTACCAAACAAAATGAACACGACTTGCCGATTTTACAAGGTTCAGTTATTGCGCTTGGTCTGGAATGGAAGCTACATAACTTTGCATGAGCGTGATGAGTCGGATTTTTGTGGGGTACAGTAGTTGCTCTGGGTATCTTCTCGTTCATCATGGCCGAATCTGACTCCCTTGGCCACAAAACGGTTCTCCCGATCGAAATCTTTGAAAATATCATCGGCTTTCATTTCAACGATTTTCCCACTCTCGCGGCATGCAGCCTGTCTTCATCTGTTTTCTTGCCCACATGCCGCGCAATTAGATTTCACACCATCACACTCCATAGTGCACGCAGAAATGTGTCTCCCGTTTGCACGATTTTCGAAGAGATCCTTCGGGTATCTCCGATTATTTCACAATATGTTCACCGAGTTCGAATCCTCGATCCGGAGGACTTTAACGTGGACGGAAGTGACCCTGTCTTAATCCTCAACATTCTTTCCCGACTTTCTAACGTAACCGATGTCATATGTTCCGAGACGGCATACGGATGGGGTATTACATGGGACAGGTGCCTTTGGCTACTAGATGGGATTAGCTCGCTTCTGGCTCTACAAACCATCACCATAGAGTCTTACAGCTTTCAGACAGAGCTCTACACTTCGCCATGGTCGCAAAAGATACACAAGCTTGCTATTTTTAAGCCATTTAAGAAGCCAGTCGAAGGCGTTAGGACATTGCAGCCCCACCCTCGTTTGCATCTTTCTACCCTTAGTCTTAACTGCCTAGATCAGGTCGAGGGTTTCTCATCGGGTCATGTGGGACAATGTTTAGATCTTTCTAAACTTCGACACCTTTCACTGGGTCTGATTGTGGGAGGACTCCACACAAGTTCTTTCGGTGCTTGGCTTTCTACGCTCGCTGTGGATTGTCCAAAATCCTTGCAGACGGTTGTCCTAGATATCACTGTTAAAACAGGTGGTGTGTTTATCTCTCATTTTTTTTTAGTTTGTTGTACTTCTCCTAATCTCCTCCCAGATGTTGTCTTACCCTTCCAGATGGTGCCTAACCTCCAAAGACTATGGGTGGTATTTCATGGCAGATTCTTCGGAATGACGGACGAATTTCTCAGTCACTGGTCGACATGGCTATACAATCTATCCTCAGGATATCCCCTCTACTCTCTGTTAGACGTCACTTTCTTTATACCGGGCTTACCCGACCGCAGAAATGAGTCCGTTGTTCGACGCTTCACTCCCGAGCATGGCGAAGAAGTAGACTTTCATTTTGTTCATCGTGCGTGTTTCATAACTGTGTTCAGATTGTTGCTACATTGTCTCTTAGTCCCATCCTGGAAAATATGGGCCAGGTTCTTCGACCTCGAGTAAATAAATACTTGTGCGAATGACCGGTGCTTTTTATTCCGATTTTCATTTAAAGGCATCCTTTCCCATCGTCTCATTCATTTCGGATATTTATCTTGGGGGGAATCTTTCACTTTTATCTCTTTTAAATGCTACTTCATGTTGTAGGTTTTGATCTCAAGTCATTGCCATCACGATTTGATGGCGGTGAATCTTCGTCGAGTCGCTCTTATTTGACTCCTACTGATTCGCGTACCTCGGGGAGACGCTCGAATCAAGCGTTTAGCTCAACAAGAGCCTTTACGTTGAAGTGGGACGAGCGGGAGGTGAAGAGTTCGTAGTGTTCTAGGGTAGCTCTCGCCGAGCGGTCCCTAATAGATACAATATTTGAGTACAATCGTTGTACTTTCTACGGAATCCAACTGAGCTTCGTGCTCTTCTGCTTCTCTGACCTCTGACTCTGACTCTGCGTGGGGGGATAACCTGATGTATTGGGGTAAACTACTCGCCCTTTTATACTAAACCGGCTCCTCGGTTCCTCCTTCAAACACCTAACTACTTGAGTCCTACTGACTTGTATTCTTCCTTGACTCGTTCTTACTACATGTTTCAGACGAAATGTATTGTCTCGGGAGGACCTAGCTGCCATGTGGAAAGCGTGAGGACGCGACTTTGAGAAAGGCAGACGCGTCGACCCACATAAGCCCGATTTCCATAATCAGTAAAAGTGCGTCGGCGGCCATTCCTCCGCTCTTTGTCTCACTCCCATTCTCTCTCCATTCTCCAGCTCCTGACTCGTTCGTTTGTTTCAGCCGTGATCCCCGGCACGGGCGATCACTACATGAGTCTTAACTACATAGTATATAAAGTCCCCATAAAATAGCGAATATTACGTTGTTTCCCATCAAACTTGCAACACTTCAGTTCTGCTTAATCCCTGGTCAAGCTTGAAAATCAGTTGAAAACACGACTGTGTTCTCAAGAGAGCGAGCGCCAAAATTAGCAGTACATTCCGTATGTTTCCAACGGGCGGTGTCATACAGAGAAAAGAGAATAGTTCTTAGCATTATCTGAGTTGATGTTGGCGAGACTACAGCCAGAAGCAGTTTGAGCCGAAATTGGACTTATCTGATCCAATCAGTAAACTGTGTACCAGCTAATTTCTGGAAGGAAATCCGTTGATTTTATAACATCTGCATAAAAAGGGAGAATTTTGGGAACATAATATTCAAGTGTCTCAATCTTTCAGATCCGGCCTGCTATTCGCCTCTTCTCCTTCCCCTTCTGATAAGTAATCTCTCCAACAAAGGGCGGTAAAGTAGCCAAAAACTTGCCAGAAAGCCCTTGACACTCGTCCAAGACAAGTTTGATAATGGGTCTTCCACGTCTCGCACGTTGTGCGAGGAACATCGCTAGTGCGCTGCATGGCATAACACCATCCTTCCCTGATATCGCTTGAGCGTAGGGGATATAGGAGTGGGTTTGACCATCGACATTGAATTGGGGGTTAAAACGAGCCTTGGAGAGTGTGAGGTGACGCAGAGCTGGAAAAGCCATCTTTCCCTTAGATGCCCGAGAGAAGAAAGTTATAAAGAGCTTTCGTTGGGATTCTGGTGAAAGAGAAATTTGAAGTGTATTCAAATTAGTCAAAGTCGATGATATGGATAGCCATATTCCGAGGAAGCGGTTAGGAGATGGGTAATACAATCCAATCTCCTTGTGTTCGTAGGAATCCAAGTCAAGATGAACGGCCCTCACATTCACCAGTAGAGGTCGGAAAAGGGAGTCAAAAGACTTTCCAATGTCATCTCTGAAAGCGCTATATTTGTTTGTTACAAACCAGAGGGAGAGGATGCAGTGTTCTGACTCGTAGGCTGGACTATGCTCTGCTGCTGATGAGAAGTTTAACACGCTATCTCTACCGACACGCTTAAGGGAAAAGGACCGTATGCTTGGTTGCTTCTCCACCCGCTGGGTGATAAGCGGAAGAAGTTCCGTCAGAAGACATTGATCGAATTGGTCCGCTGATATCTTGAGGCTCATCCGGGGTGGGTGAGAAACCATGGGACTTAATAAGCGGTACAATCCCATTTTGCACGCGTTAAGTCGTAATTCAGCAAGATTGGTGAGGACAACAGGCTCGATGGTTGATGATCTAAAGTCGGGTGGATTATGTCCAGGGTACCATTCAGTAGACCCGAGGTCAAGGACCTCAAGCTGAGGATGTCTACGAAGAATCGCCTCTATATGCGAAACCAAACGAGCGGAGCAGCTGGGCATGACCAGTCGTCGTAACGACTTGAACTCTGTACGATTCCACCGGTTTGCATCTTTGGGATAAAGGAGGAGGTCGGTAACCCGACTAAAAATGAGAGGATTAGGTAGAACGATTGGCGCAAGGTCGTCTGAATTGACCTCGAGTCGTCTCAACAAACTAAATGTCGTCAAATATTCAGATGATCCGAGCTGGCTCATCCAGTACATGGAATTAAGCAAAGTGAATTCCAATGAAACAATGCGAAGGCGTTGTTCAAAGACAAGCCGGAGGCTCTGCATAATGCACGCTGGCGAAGGAGTCCAACGGGAAGGATCAAAGCGGACGTGGAGAGGTGCCGTCTTGGACTGTAGAATGAGAAACTTAGTTGCTTGAACTGAGTTCAGATGGACGGTATCCCAAAGTTCTGGGCATGCCAGAGCTACCTCTCGCCAAAGTCCGCAAACGTGCGCGGGAGAGAACCATGAAATCGCGCGCCTGGGACGGCCTCGATAATTGACAAAAGAAACATCCCCCTGGAGCTGAATATCTCGATACGATATAAATATTTGACAGAGGAGTTCTGTCGGAAATTGACAGTACTTCTGCGTTGCATTGTGTTTGCGTGCAGCAAGTTTCAGTCCACCATTGGATTTTCTGGGTAATCGCTTATTGGTCGACATTCTTGTTAAACAAAATATCAGAGTTGTATCCATACTGTAACATGGAAACATACTATTCAATGTCGGACAAAGATTTACGCACAGCTTTGATGCTGGAAGCAAGCTGTGGTTAAGGAGGCGCCCATACTACTTTTTGCCTTTTGACTCGCTGGAGTGACTCATGAATAGACTCGGGCAAATGTGTAGAGGTGGAATATGAATCTATGGAATCCAGAAAGAGGTAATGCCTGTCTTTTGGTAAGATCTTGAATAAACGAAGAAAGAGAAATAAGTACCATTTGTTAGTCAGCTATTGAGCTCGTAACAAGTCTAAAAACTCGTCGCAGAAGATATTGCGGAGAAATCGAGTACGGATGTATCACCCTTAGATTAGAGCGTATTGGAATTCTTTGCCGATGTCTATAGCGATCTTGACAGTGATGAGCTAAGTTGGTGAGGCTTTACGTCAACGGGTTTGCCTCCCAACCTCCATCATGCCAATGAACCTTCCAGTTGAACTACTTGAGACGCTACCCCTCTATATCTCTGATGATTTTCCTTGTCTCGCGGCCTGCAGCCTTACTTCATCCATTTTTGTCACTCCATGCCGCAGAATCCGTTTTCATAGCATCACTTTACGGGCAAGCACAGGAACTCAATGCTCTCACAGCCTCACGTCCATTTCAGATATCATCGAATCTTCGCCATTTGTGGCTCAGTATACTCGCAGAGTGCGAATACTTAACCCTCAATTCTTTGCATACAACAGAGCCGGCCAGTCATCTCTAAGCGATGGGACAGACTCCAGTCGCATCCTCTTGGAGATTCTCTCCAAACTAACCAACGTCACCCAGGCATTGATCTGGAGTGACCCTAATCTCTGCATTGGAATACTTTGGACAGATTGTAGCTGGATTATAAGAGGAATTTCCTCCCTTCCTTCTCTCCAAGCAGTGGTCACTGAGAACTATGGAGATCTGATTACATTATCCTCTTCATCCTTTTTCCCAAAGATACATGGCCTCGCCCTTTTCTCTCCCTCTTCAAATCAACCAGAAAGATCGAAAATAAAGTTCGAACCTCTCCAGCTATCTACGTTTCGCCTCAGCGCAAGTTATGGAGAAGCCAATGGATTCATAGATTTTCATCCGGGAAGCTTTGATTTCTCCAAACTAAAACATTTGGCTTTGGGGAAACCCTCTTCTTCGGCCCCCTTTGTATCGAGTATTTTGGAATCTTTTACGCAAGGGACAACTGTGTTTCTTGAGAGTTTGGCCCTTGAAATAGAGGGGAGCGCTAATGGCAGGTTACTTTTTGAAATCTTAATTTATTTTTCTGAATATATTCTCCAGCGGTAATGATACCTCCCTCATCTCTGACAAGTTTACAGAGAATATGGATTGTCCTAAAGGTCAGCTATGGTTCAGAGTTTGATGCCGGCTGGGAGGCGTGGCTCTCAGCCTTATTCCTGGATTGCGTTCAGAAATTTGGACTGGAAGTGACCTTCTTCCTTCCCACTACAAATTGTCGCGAGTTCGAACGATTTGTGTACCTGTTACATCCGGCTTTGGAAGGGTGCCAAGTCAACATCTCCTTTATGGACTCAGACGAGACTGCGGAGGATTCTATTCATCCTGGCCAAGATGTACCTGATGGCTGGATGTGCCGTTCCCACAGTATGTTCATTTTTATTTCCTACATACGCCCGCCGAAAATCTCTTCAGAATCACAACATACGATTTGGACTGAATTCTATGAACTTTAATGTTTGAGAGGTATCTCCGCTGCACCGAATGGGCAGATATATCAGCGATGAGTGGCTTGTTTAAAATTTTGCCGTCAACTCGGCGGGAAGGAGACTTCGGCCCTCTGGCCGATTGCTATTAACATTGTGATCTCAGTGAAAGAGCAACTAGTTGCAGTTCGTTACGATAGACTTAGTGATTTTTTCCCGAATACCTATTGGCCAAATATAAATCCACGAAGAGGATGTACCTCAATGAAATTTCAACTCACACACACGTCTGAAAAGAGTGACATTATCTCAAACCAAGAGGGATAAGAACCACGGAATCAAAAGGCAATCAACACCTCAAAGGATAGCAATTCCGGAAATGTAGATGAAGGCCATGGAACAACATACCGCTGAGCTCAAAATATGAGCGCCCAAGGCGTTCATCCTCTCTCCCACAGTCGCTCATTGAGCGCGTTAAGCAGCGGCATGACGGACCTCCATATCTCGTTGCGGATTCTCTTCATTTTCAATATTGCTGCCTTTTGCTCCGATACTTCCTCTGAAACGGCCTGCACGGAGAGAGAAAAATAATTGGTAGCTGAGCAGTTTTTTTCGTTCTATCCACCCGGGTCGGAGCACACAATCTCTTGGACTGATTTGCATTCCATTTTACGGCAAAAATTAGCAGTTTTACCGCCCATGGTCCCGGTGACTCACAGTTCACCAAGCTTCTCCCGATGCATACATGTTTCATCGCGTCTGACTGTCATTTGCGGGCATGTTCAACCACGGCACCACTTTCCTCATCTGCTATGTCCCGTGAATTATCTTATTGCCTTCCCACTGGGATTTTCTTAGGATCCCGAGATCAACTCATCCTATAAAACCAGGAGGATGGACTCGATGGGCCGGTTACCAGATTCGGGAACTTTGTGCCTCATGATTGCACTACCTCTCTATGGCCTGGATGGATTCATCTTCCACCTCGCTATCGTCGGATTTGAAATCGATTCCCATTTACTAGTCATCTTCGTGGGTTTGGCCACATACTGGAGCGGCATCTTCGCCTGCCTCGCTTCAAACCCTGAGGTCGGACTCATTCAGGCTGCTCGACAAACGATGTTCTACATTACAACCTTTAATGGGAGTCTATGGACGAGCATAGCGGTTCACCGCCTGTTTTTCCATCGTCTTCGCAGTTTCCCAGGACCATTTTTCGCCAAATTAACGCGCCTTTGGGCATTCTGGGTACAGAAGGAGGACATGCAAATGCATCTGATTATACATCGCCTTCATGACCAACACGGTGATATCGTTCGAATTGGTGCGCTTACTTTCGAATCTACAATAATCGAGTGTTTACAATCCATTTTATTCCAGGTCCTCGTGAAATTTCTATTCGAAAATCTGCTGCAATACCGATAATTTATGGTGCTTTCTCTCTCACATTATTTTTCTCCTTTGAATGACAGAAAGGTTTTAGGTCCATCTTCCAAGTGCACAAAATCTCCGTGGTATTCGAGACACAATCTTCCTGAACATGATAATGGGTTGATCAACTTACGAGATCCATCCGAACATAGAAGGCGTCGAAGGGCATGGGATAGAGGGTTAAATGCCCAATGTATGAGTTTCCTACGATAATTATACTTGTTGATTCAGACTTGAAGCACCTTTGCAGCTCTCTCAGTTTATGAGCCTCGTGTTGAATCCAAGGCGGACTCTCTCATCTGCCAGCTCCGGCTGCAAGCCCATTCAGAAAGCCCAATTAACATGACGGCATGGTGTGGATTTTTCGCTTTTGATGTCATGGTAAGTTCAAGCCGCTTTATCATTCTATGGCTGTTGGTCTAACCCCGAATCTAGGGTGACATCGGTCTGGGGAAAGACTTCCAATCTGTGGAAACTGGCACTGAACACCCCGCCATGACTTTCATTCACCTAGCTACTCGAATCGTTGCCTTGGGAGGGACTCTGCCTTGGCTTATGAGACTCCGAACGCTTTTCCCTCGAAAGGCGTCGGCAGGTTACATTGCGTTAATCGAATACTCAAGTGAACGGGTTTTCGAGAAACAGCGGGTTAGTCCGATCCATATATCCTGCTTGAACACGTCTGAATAGCTTATCATAGACATTGGTGCCCGATTCAAAGCCGCAGGATGTGATTTCTTGGCTCGTCAAAGCACGGTTCGCAGAGGATAAGTCAGCTCCATCCCAGCGAGCACTTCAGGAAGATGCTCGCTTACTCATCATAGCTGGGAGGTACGATACCAAGAAAATACGATACAACTGTATCGTTGTGTACCACTATTTGACTTTTCATTTCAGTGACACAACGGCTTCCGTCCTCGTTAACGCCGTCTACTACCTCACCTCTCATCCAAAGGTGACGGAATCCCTCCAGAAGGTTCTTGACATTGCCTGTCCGGACGGCGCTGCATCTTGGTCCTACACCGCAATCAAGCAAATACCTTTGCTAGACTATATCATCCATGAGACTCTTCGTCTTGCACCGCCCACCCCTGGAGGTATCACACGTCTCAGTCCCAAAGAAGGTCTCATCATTGATGACGTCTATATCCCGGGAAATGTGGTCGTTAGTGTTCCAATGTATACCATTCACAGAGATGAGCGGTATTTTGAGCGAGCCGAGGAATTCATCACTGAACGTTGGGCGAAAGAAGGACTTGTTCATGGGCCGGATGCCTCTATGGAGGGCTATAATCCTTTCACACAAGGTACTTGCTCCAACGTCTTCGCAGACGGCGTAACTCAATGTTTCCTTTTCTTCTAGGTGCATATGCTTGCGTTGGCAGACAGGCTGCTTGGATGGAGCTGAAAACTGCCTTATCGAAGCTTTTTCTTAATTTTGATTTTGCGTTCGAAAGTGCTGAAGGAGCTGATTATTTTGGGAAGAACCAGAAGGACACATTTACATTAACTGTCCCTCCTCTGAAAATGATTCTTACGGAGAGGAGAGGAAAGGAAACCATTGACCTAGAACCATGATATGTACTCGAATACCCTATGTTGGAACAGACCTGTTGGGAATTAATGACTCCCACACAAGTGAAAAGAGGCATTGTAATATGGAACGGTATTCTCCTGGTTTCCCCGATCTTAAGTATAATCAACCTGAAACAGCGCTGTGATATTTTCACGTCCGCTCATTTCTCGAATGTTATGTAGTGTGTACTTATGAAAACCAATCATGTGCAATTTGTGTAAAGCAAGTTGTTTGGAGGCTCGGTGGTGGCTTGTGTGAGCGTCAATGGGGCAAAACCTGTACTCAAATCATCAGGACGCAAGACATTATGTCTACACCGTCGCCTATATTTCTCCCTCTCGAGATACTTAGTAAAATTGTTGAGATTACTGCTGATTCTGGAGGCGCTAATGTTACCCTAAAACTATGTTTTGTATCACAGCTGTTTCATCAAAGGTACTGGTCTAGTCTTTATGAATTCCTGCGCGATGTCTCTGACCACCAGATAGTGCTACAAATAGACTATACCATAATCTCGTTATAGGCTACCACGATATAGGAAAACTTCAAATGATCCTTCGTATATCGGTTCCTCTCAGGCCGTGGATAGCTGACTGTGTCCGAGTCCTGAATGTGTATTCTGGATCTTCTCAGGAGTTGAATCAGTTGATGAATGAGGCTCTTGCCTCATTTCCATGTCTTCGATCCCTTCGCATTCCTCCGGACGTTGAGGTCGAACTTACTCACACACTACCTCTCCTCCGGCGTCTCCAAAATGCTAGTGCCTCTACTTGTATTCCAGACCACATCGCCCAAAACCTCACTCATCTCGACTATTATGGAGACGTCTCACAATTCACCTTACTTGTGGCACATCGGAAACAACATTTTACGCACCTGTCACATCTTCTGCTGGCAGATCCATTGCCAGCCCACGCTGCTATGGAACACATGTTGGACGTCCTGGACGATATCCCTCCCAATGGACTCCCAAATGCTCTCGAGGTCTTCATTATCTCTTTCAGAAGTATGTAGTATTCTACATGGCGCACCTCTCCGAACATGTTGGAGAAGGTTCGGAATATCGTTAAACGTGATAATCGAATTACCTTTTGGAGCGAGGACCCAGGCATCATCCCCAGCGACTGGAATGAACCATGGATATTTGACTTCTACAGTAAGAGTAACTTTATTGAACAGACGCTCGGTGCGCTTCCTGATGGTGTAATGGGAATTTGGGAACAGGCGGAATATTGGATACAACATAGAAAAGAGGGTTCAAAGAGTTTGAATTCGATGCATAGTCATTTATCTATGCCATGCTCTTCTACTAAGCAGCAAGTACGGGTATGACAAATGTCTCTCCCGGGTAAAAAGTCCCGAATATGTAATGTTATTCTACTTGTGCGCTGGATGGTTTGAATCAATTTCAGAATCTTCTTCACCCTCTCCTTCACTATCATTCAAACCCGCTTCGCTATCACTCGAATTCCCTATGAGGCTGTCACTCGAATAGTGGTACTCATCGTTTGAATTGTTGCGATAATGCTCAAACCGCCAGTCGGCGAAATCAGGATTCCAGATCCCTTCCAGTTGTTTCGCCATATTCCAAAGCCTCTTGCGGTTCCTCATCGAGCCCGACTTCGACAAACAAGCGTGGATAAATGGAATCCACCTGAAACGTGGAGAGAGGAATGGGTCGTCTTCGTGAGGACACTCTTCAGCCTCCTGTGGTTGGAGCCATGTGAACAATGCCTCTCGTGCGTCTTCGACTTCTCCTTCGACCATGGCACATGGCTTTACCCATCTCAAAGATCCAAAGAGAACCATTTTATGGAGTATAGGCATGAAAACATTCTTGTGGGTGAGACGATTCCGCACAGATTTGCAAACTGATGACATGTTGAGGATGTCGACGACTTTGAGACAAGGAAAATCTCGAGAAGAAGATCCAAAGGGAGCCCAGCTATGGAGGGGAGGCTGGAGTACGAGTGAACGTCGTAAGTCCGAAATTCGAATGTATCCGTTTCTCCCTCGCAAGAAGGCCAACTGTTATGCCGTTGTTCAACACAGGAAGTATCTAAAGGAGGAAGGTGTACATACATGTCTGGCTCGTCAAACATCCATCCAATGACATCGCTTCTGAAGGCTGGGAAAAGGTCCTCCCCTCGAAGCCCTCGGCTAATAGCTTCGGCAAGCCGTGGGGCTTTGGAACCGCAGTATGCCTTGACAGCCGTTCTCATGTCCGTTTCTACGTCCACTATATGCATAGAATAATCAACCCAAAAACACCGTTGTGAACCTAGGTAGAAAAGGATCAGCACCCCTGAAAAGATAAGTCCATAATGAGAAGAAACAGCATACAAAAAGTGAGTTGCATGGCTCCATAGTCAAGTTCAGGCAAGATGCACACGGGAGTCCAATCTGTCTTGAATCGTTCCTGAACGAACTCCCACAACGCTTTTGCAAAAGTGACTTCCCCACTTTTGCAGTTTGATCCTGGCGGAAAGATATCAAACCAGGATTGGATGTAGTACCAACATCGTGCGTCCATGAATGCACAATCTGGTCTGACACTCTCATGTGATTCTAACACTGTACTAGCCTCAATCCAATGTCCATCAGATTGACGAAGGTCAGTGAAACTCGTGTCATCGTAAGATGGATTTCTACAGAATCGAAGATATAGTGGATTTGGTGAATTCGGCTCACAAGGCCCAAAGACTACGGCTGGGTTGCACCAACGGCCGGAATCATCATCAAGTAAGCTAATTGCATCCCATAGAGAAAGAGCCTCGGTGAGTATAGCTGCGAGCTCTTCTGATGGAGGAAGACTGGGGTGCCGCATTTTGACCAGCAATTTGACGAGATGGTTAACAACATACGGAAGTTCTTGTTCATCGGGGAAAATGCTTGGCGGGCCAGCCGCCGGGACACCAGAGAGCATACAATAGAAGTCGGGGATCATGGTCCACTGACCTTCTTTTCGTTATGGGTGAAACTATCCAAGAGATGACGGGAGGAGGCAGGTTTGGAGTTTTGGCCATTTGTGATATTTCGATCCTCTTGACAGGTTGCGCCAGTTGATAGGTACATCCTTAACAGAGCATCATATACGTAAGTGCGTGTACATCATGTAACCATGTGAACTAAGGGAACAAAAAAGGCTTCGATACTTTAGAGGAGAATCTTATGGGCTTACTCCTATGGTGGCAAAGCCTCGCACAAACAAGCCCAGCTGGTGTTCGTGTAGCATTCAAGGCATGTCACGTTACATTTCAAGGGTCGAATTGATGGCTGAAAAAAGAGTCAGTCGAGGGAACACAACTTATTGCTCCTGCACAAATAGAGGGGAACATACTCTGTGCGATGAAAGCACTGGTTTATCACCAAAGTGCCCGCCAACGTTCTTTCCGTCTTATCCCGGTTATCTTACACCAATCAAATCATTCATCCATCCTGCCTCTATCCTTTTCAGCAGGAATCTAGCATTCTCAGCAAAGCACTGTCCCATCGTCAGTGGAAGACCGACTCTCTCCACAACTGTATCTGCGGCCGCCTTCGGTTCCTTTGCTAAGGCGATGTCGGCATCTTGCCGCCAGTGAATGTTGGGGCCAGTTGAATAATTGTTGAACTTGGATATAAATGGCCGAGCAAAGTCATTGAACCCCATGTGGGATTGGAGGAATCCCTCGGTTTGTTGCTGTCCATGGGATGAGGAGGATGGCACGTTGAAGGCCATGGGCGTAAGCATGGCGGTTCTGGGAAGTGGTTGGGTGAAACTAGACCTCCGAGGTGCGCCAAGTCATGCATCGAAAAGACCAGCTGTCGTTGGTTGGACGTGAGTGTTTGAGTTGTCGCGAATAATCCTTCCCAAATGGAACATCCAACTTCAATAGCCAACTATCTGTAGTAGCTTGTGCCGTGGAAATTTAGACCAGTCGCTGGCCGAGTCATCGTGATCTGTGTTCCTAAACAATCCCCCAACCTGGTGGTACTGGTACTGGGGGTGGCCGAACAATCCTCCACTTGAAACCATATACATAGTCGCAAGTTGCGTCGTTGGGGTGCCAAACAGGCCCCATTAGTTGCAGGCTGAGTAATTGCCGGAGACGATTTGGCTAAACAGTCCGCCGCCCTTCCAAGTTGGGGCTGTAGTCGCGTTTCGAAATGAGAAAGCAGACATCGCCGCCACGAATGTTATTGGTTGCTCGAATACACGTTGAAAAAGAGGTGCTGTTGGCGTCGCGGTCGATTGACCAGAAAAAGTGATCGTGCAGCCGATGGAGCAGTGGCCTTAGATTGGCCGTACAACCTCCAGAAGGGGTGGCATCGATACCAAGTTTTGAAAAGGCGATCTCGCAGGTTTCGAAACCTATGGCGGAATGACTTGTGCTTGACGCGGGAATGGAACTTGTTGGTCTTTGGCTGGCGAGCAAGATGCTTCTGGATGTACCAGGAAATCAGGACTGTCGAGCCAAGATTCCATAGCTGATCGTGGAACAGCCAGAAGGGTTGCTTGTCGGACGAACGGGAAAAACCAAATGTGCTCTTTCATGATTGAGTATAGGGCGTTAGTCCTCGTGAATCCTATGAGTTCTACATCTACGAATCAGATAAAGAAAACGCAAGGAATCAGAAGCAAAGAAGCCGCACTTAACATTCTCTCCCTAAAAGATATACAGGAAAATTGGTGGTTTTTTTTCGACGTCGTAGGTTTTTGTGGTTGATGTTCTGCACCGTCGTGTTAGGAATTCGTACATAGCAGCAAATGTGTTGCGGGCATACTAGAGTCATGACCAGAGACCGTCATCGTGTTCTCGAGCGTAAGGACCAGAGGAAACGCGTCCAGTGGTGGTAAGACCCAAGAACGGGTTGTGTGCGCTTGTTTGACTCTCTCGTCCATCATGGCCCAATCCGACTCCCCTGTCTGCCGAGCTATTCTTCCAGTCGAGATTCTTGAAATTATCATCAGCTTTCACTTTGACGATTTTTCCACTCTCGCAGCTTGTAGCCTATCCTCGTCTGTTCTCCTGCCTGCGTGCCGTGCCACCAGGTTCCATACTATCACAATCCATGGCGAAAGTAGGGGTCTCCGTCCCGTCTGCGACATTTTTGACAGCATACTTCAAGTATCTCCGACTATTACGCAATATGTTCGCCGAGTTCGAATTCTCAACCCTGAGGATTTGAATGATGAAGGAAAAACCCCGATCCCAATCCTCAGCATTCTCGCCCAACTCTCTAATACGACTCACGTATTTTGCTCAGATATAGTAGACTTAATTGGTATTGCGTGGATTAGGTGTCCTTGGCTATTAGACGGTAGTAGCTTACTCCCAGCGCTACAGAGCATCGCAGTGGAGGCTTGGTTTTCGCTGGCAGAGCTCTGCAGTTGGTCATGTTCACAAATGATACACAGGCTTACCATTTTCTCTCCCGACATGAGCCAAGTCGAATCAAACGGGACATTGCAGGCCACCACTCAGCTACATCTTTCTGCATTGCGTCTTCGAGACCCAGGCGAGGCAGCCAGTTTTTCATCCAGTATTCTCGGCCAATCCTTAGATCTGACCAACCTACGGCATATGGCACTTGGACTTGGATCTTCCCCAAGTTCCTTCGGTACTTGGCTTTCTACGCTCGGTGCTGATTGTCGGGCATCCTTGCGGACGGTTGTCCTTGACATCAGAAGTAGCTCTAATGGTGCGTTTATCATTCAATCATGCTTACATCCTACTTAAATTCTAACGCTCCCTCCCCAGAGGTCGTGCTACCCTTCCAGGTGGTCCCTAATCTCCAAAGACTGTGGATAGTATATGATGGCTTTTTCTCCGAATCGACGGATGAATTCGCAGATCAATGGTCACCGTGGCTAAGTAGTCTATTTTCAGGATTCCGTTTCCCCCCTCTATTCGAGGTCACTCTCTTCGTTCCGCCCCGTCTTGGCCGTAGCAACGAATCCGTGGTTCGACGCTTTGCCCCTGTGCACGGCAATGATGTAAACTTTCACTTTGTCCATCGTACGTGTTTCATAACTGTCTTCCGGCTCTCAGCTGAAGTCATTTAATCCAGTCTCACCTTCGAAAGTATGGATCAAGTTCTTCGACCTCGAGTGATTATTCCCTTTGATCAAATGAGAATAATTTTGTTTCCTGTCATTATTTGACGACACTTTCCTCATCATCTGACTTCCCTTCCTATTTATGATTCCCAGAGCGTTTTTCTTTCCGAGCTCTTGAAACCATTATACGGGCCACAAAGTTATTTCGACATTCCGCAGTCTTGTTCACTAAATCGTAAAAATTGTTACGATTTATCTTTCACCCATAAATGCAGGACTTATCTTGAAGCGGAATAGCTCCCAATTTCGGCTTGTGGACATAAGGTCCTCTGAATAAGAGATATATACAAAGAACGACCTCGCATGTACTCGTACAATACGATGATTGCCCCAGGAACAGATCGCAAATTCGAGGTAATGTAATTGTGTACAAAGAGTTTCCAAAATAAATGCATCCGGTGTTGCAGAACCTTGCTTCTGCCATCCACGTGCATAATGAACACGCCACGACTGCCCACCGAACTTCTGGAGCTTATCGTCCCACACATAGTCGATGATTCCTCTGCAATTTCAACGTTCTGTCTGGCCTCGCCGGTATTGGTACCAGCCTGTCGAGTTGCACGTTTTCATTCTGTGACTTTAGAGAGGGTGGACGACACCATTCGATTCCACGGTCTTCTCGAGACCTCTCCCAAGTCACACATTTCTAGACACGTCCACCGCCTTGCAATCATAGATCCTCAAGATTACATAGAACATATTATAGGAAAGAATGCTCTCATCAGTGTCCTCGAGCGTGTGCGAGCATTCATTTCCGACCTGCAGATTTTCAGCCACGATCTTTCTGACAGTTACAGTGGCATTGATTGGACGGAAATGAACTGGCTCCAAGATGAACTCTCAAATCTTCCTTCGCTTCGTACATTTGGTACGGAAGACTGGGGAACCTCAATCTCGAAGATTTCAACCTGGCCATATTACCGCAATATCACAGCCCTAGGAATATTTGCATTTCCACACACGCGGGCGGCACCAGATAATGTGGAACGTCTGAGTTTGTCGGCCTTCAGACTCTCTGATATTGGGACGCCCCCAGCTCAAGAGTACTGGGCTAGTCCTCTTTTGAAATGGCTTGACCTGTCGAGACTTCGGTCATTAGCCTTCTGTAGTGGGATGCAATTCACCCTCAGTACTACCGGAACTTGGTTATCAGGGTTGTTGCAGCATTGCTCAGCCTCCCTGGAATATCTAATCCTGGAGGCCCGGAATCCCCCTGACGGTACGCACGAACATTTTTGCAATTTTCCCATGCTCACCATTCTCTTCAGATCTTGAACTCCCCGTTGGCGGCTGTCCAAGTCTGACGAAAGTTACTTTCATGATTCGAGACTTCCCGAGGATGGAATGGGAGGATCTCCTTTTGCCTTGGGTTAACGTCCTCCGAGGCCAGTGCCCATCATTGGAAACAGGAGAAATTGCATTCTCGCTCATGTTCTTGCTTTCGGAAGACGAATCACAGGAACTCTTACCCGCCTTATCCCTGAAACTGGATACCCTCTTGAATGGCCTCGAGAGCCTGAAGGAGAGGTTTCCTTCATGTCGCATTGTCTTGACCTATCCGGGAAAACGTCTACTCTTAGAAAGAGAGTGTTTTCCGCCCTCCCTTATTCTGGAACTTCAGTGTGAGTGCTGTTCGTTGTTTCGATTCATGTCCACTGTTTTTGACCTAACTCTTACAGGTACCTATGTTAAATTCTGGACCAGGTTTTACTCCACCGAGTCCCAATTCATACCTCACTAGTTCATAATAACGACTCTCGAGATTTGAAGCGCTCGGCGGCATACACCTCCAAATAAAATTAATCTCTCATTATACCCAGCTATTTGTATGCCCTCCGACATGGATTGAACGAAGTTTTCGCGTTCTAATGGCCTAAGATCGACCAGGCGAGCATCAGTTGGAACAGCTACAACACTAAGTACCTTGCTAACTGATGATGTTTGTAGCAGTCATCATGCATATGAATAACCTGGAGAATGGGTGGCAATTTATGCAATTTTGCAAAGATGGGCTTCTAAGATGAAGCTATAAGTAATGAGAGCAGAGAGCTTTAGTCAATACATCCGGCAAACGCGTCTGCAGCCATCGGTGCGAGATTCTGGAAATAACGACGAAGGTGTTCAGCATTGTCTTGTTTTAGACTTACAATGTGAGTGCCTGCGTTGTCCTTACTTCATCGCCCGTAATCGGAGTGAGGTTTACTAGAAATATATCTTGAGTTCTGGTTCCGGTTTCATTCTGCCTAATCCATCCATACATCTATCTATCTTTAATTTGAATTTTGAGATTTGAAACACTTTTCAGCTAGATCCCAAAAGTCCATACGGCCAGCTTTTCGTTCCCACCAATTTCTCTCAATATATTTCCCAGTCTCCAGGGGGTTCAGCCTCATTCGTACGAGCTTCCAATGTTTTAGGGGCGTGACGGCACCTCTGTGAGGGTCATCTAGGATGACCACGAGATAAAGTTGATGTAGGCGTAGAATACCTGGGAGTCGTCTGATAGCATCTGGCCAACCATAAATCATAAAATGAGAGAGACTTGGGAGCTGGGATGCCACTTGGTCCGCAGTGGGAATAGAGGAATGTTTGACTTCAAGGTGAGTAAGTGTAGAAAAGATGACGTGCGGATGGCCCCTCAAAAAGTCACTAAAAACTTTCGAAGAGAGAGAGTCAAGGCTCAGCTTTCGGAGGCGGGTGTAAGCCATGAAATTCGAAAAAGTATCATGATTACCATTGAGTATAACAACATCCATGGCACCAGTATATTTCGATAATATTAAATGATCATCCTGGCTGGCCACGTCCAGTAAAATAGAGGACACGTGAGTTTCCAGAAACGAGGAGTCTTTCTGCGAAAGTAGTCGTAAAAATTGGGGAGGCATAGTCGAGTCAAAGTTCAGCGCTGTATATCGAAGAGGATCCAGCCTTTCAATTGCAAAAACGTCAGACAAGGAGTAAAATGGCCGACAGGACGAGTTGAACGGACCATTCATACGTGCGATGGGCTACCAGAAGCAAGGTTGGGAAGGTTTCAAAGTATTCTTGTGCGGTAAATATAAATATTAATCTTTCGAGCTCGGGAGGTAGCAGAAAATGTGTTCTGCCCTCCACCGTCGACATGGTGGACGCCGAAAGCAAGCTGTGTTCCAAGACGCTCGTGTGTCACCTAACGCTACTTCTGTCCTACACTCATGATGGCAACTAGCCTTCCAACAGAGATCCTTGAACATTTAGTTGCTTTCCTCGAGGATGATCCTCCTTCCCTTTCTGCATGTAGCCTCGCTTCACCCCTTCTTATTCACGCGTGCCGTGAAACCCGTTTCCACAGCATTACTCTTCAAGATATTCGGTCACGAAGGGACCGCGCTGAAGGATCCATGTGCTTTCTATTCCTAGAAATGTTGGAATTTTCTACAGATTTGTCCAAATACGTTCGTAAAGTGCGCATCCTCAATCCCCAAAGCTTCACCACAAATGACGACTTGGACGAAATGGATGGGCGAAACCAGAGGACTAATTCGCTTTATGCTCTACTTAAGATTCTCCCCAAACTATCTTATGTGACAGAGGTATTGCTTTGGAGCAATCCTAGCAATTATACGGGCATTATTTGGGCGGGAAATTCTTGGATTGAAAGGGCAATCGCCTCTCTGCCTTCCCTCCGAACAATAACTGCAGAGAACTTCATGGAGATGAAAGCACTATCATCTTTTCCTTTTTTCCACAAGATCAAAGGCCTTGCTCTTTTTTATCCCGAAGCCAACTTGGTCGACGAACAGGCCACGCTGAACTCTACCGCCCGTCCCTGCCTCACAACATTCCGTCTTCAGGCGGAGCGTCGTGAGTTAGACTTCAAAGCCTTTCTTTCGAGCTCGTTCATGAAACACTTTGACATATCGAATGTCCGGCACTTAGCTTTGACGAAACAACATTCTCCATCCCCTTTTGGATCGTGGCTTACAGAGCTGATCAACCGTGGCCAAACGGCGTATCTGGAGACTTTGGTACTGGAACTTCAACTGACTGCTGATAGTAAATTTTCACTTTCCACTGTCATTTTTGTTTACTGAAACTGAATTCCAATCTTAGCTGTCCTGGTACCCAGTTGGTCTCTTACGAACTTGAAGCGGATTTGGTTGACATTCACTTCTGGCTTCGACACACATTCTGTGGAATCTAAGGCTGGCTGGAATGCATGGCTTTCTAGCCTTTTCGCATGCTGTCCTCCTCATCATCCCGTGGAAGTGATGTTCTTCCTTCCAAACTACCAGCAAACCGAGTTCAAAGAGTTCATCTGTGGACTGCGTTCTGAATTGGAAGGACGACAAGTAACCGTATCGTGTATGGAATTAGGATTGGCTAAGCGTAATTCTGCATTTAATCCGCATGAACTTCCTGGAGGCTGGATTTATCGGTCACATCGTATGTGAATATGTTTTTCAACAAAATTGTGTTCATACGATTCGTCTTAGGGTCTGAACACATGATGTGGACGGCTTTCTACGATCTTTAAAGAGAATTGCGATTTATTCAGATGCCACTATGTTGGAAGCTGCGTTTTCTACGCTTAGAATACTTTGTGTACTACTCAAATCTTCAAGTATTGGCGCGTCGTAGTCGCTTTCGTTCGTCAACGTTTTGTTCCTTTCTCCCCCAGCGCCATGACACCTTCGAGCCTACCCTTGACTGCTACGAAACGAGAGAAACTCTGAACTTTGACCAAAGTGGGAAAACTATTTTGAAAACGCCACAGAACTCTGTTGTCGGCGGCTACGTGCACCTTCCCGTCTTCCCATCTTTCACAGCCCTGTCACCAACTCCATGGGCGCCGTCTCCGTCCTCTAATGTATGTCTCCTATCTCATTATGTTGTACCTTCCCAGTATTGGGAACACGTATCAGCATGCTTTGAATTGGAACTTAAAAGGTGTCGAGAGCGGGCGGTCGGTCAATGGTGAATCCTCTCCAGGATGTTTTAGCCTTTACAATCCTATAAATGCTCGAGTAACCCAATTTAACTTCTATCATGCTCATGCGACCCTGGAAGCAAAGGGCTCAAGCCAGGCTCCGGAAGGATGAACAGTCTGATACTTGGTATGTAAGTCTAACAATGGAGAACGGGGCAGACATTCCGGAGGTGGTTGAAGGATCCAAGAGATATAGCGTTGAGGCGGACGGGGATAGGAGGCGGAATGCAATCGCAGGTTTCTTGTGCAATTAGACAGTTCTCTGTGCATTTTCCTTCTTCATCATTTCTTGGCCGACAAACGCCAAGTTTCTGGTTTTGTCAGTGACGACATCGAGATAAAATTGCCAGGAATAGTCTTGAGATATGTGTTCAAATAAAAACTTCTGCTTCCCCACATGGAAATTCGAAAACGGGCCAATGAGAGTAAGCCACATCTTATTTCCCACACCCGTCATGCGACCGTAGACCAACGTGCCCTGTCTCGATAATCCTGGTGTTTCTTAACCTTGACACGCCAAGTAAATTTGTTTAATGAGTGATTACGACTGTGTTGGAGGCTCACTTCCACGACATCTTTCTCTGGACGATCTTGCACAATCTAGCGTCATCGATCCTTGTACACTTTCAATGCCAATCCGTACTCTGCTCAAATCATACTGGCATGACGCTATTATCTATAACTGCCTACGACTATTCTAATGAGACAATATCTGAGGTTGATAGCACGCTACCCCGAGTCGCTTGCGTTAGAGTCGTACACAGTATCCAATGGAAACGACTCGGAGTAGTTCACTCCTTTCAACAACTATCTATAAACATTTGACATGTTATGATGACTGTACAACACTTTCTTCTGCTCCGCCCCATGCAACTGACGTACCTATGTCAACCTTCTGGCTCTGGAACTCGATTTTCGTTCCGTGTAAATAAATAATGTTTTCATCCTGTTCAAAATGTTGCCCCTGTGAGTGATTCCCCCATTCGCTGAGCAATTTTATCGGTTCACCTCATCGACTCCTGAACCTGCTATACCCATGACCAGACATCGTACGCTTATAATCAAGTAGGGGATGGGAAGAAATAACCAGTTGGGTTCTGCGTTGATGACTGAAAATTCTCCGAATCCAGCAAGAATCCAGGCGAGATTGGACGATCTCTCTTTTGGAATCTCGGGACGAGGATTCCTGTCAATTACCGTCCAAATTTTCCACTCATGAAAACCTCAAGGCGTCCATCCCCTGAAGATGAAAAATTTTCAACCTTTCTCCTGTAGCAAGTGAAAGACAAAAAATTTCTCATTTAAGCCGAAGCGACGTTCTTCAGTGCTATATAAACAGGTAAGCTGTCCTCCTGTCGTGTTTCTTCCATCTTTCTCTTCTTGTCTCCAAATATTCACCCACGACTCTCCTCCTTGGATTCACCAGTAAGAATGTTACGCCATATTTGCTGAAAGAGCTGATTGTAGATGCGCAGAACTACTTTATCGAGTCAGCTATAGAAAGCACTCACTCTTTTGTTCAAGGACCCTATCCGCGAATTTACTCTCACAATTCGAACTTCTTGACGGATATATGATGGCTTTCCTTTGCCCCGCCAAGCGTATCCAGTCGTGTCTCGCATTCGAGTCACCCAACCTCTTAGCCGCCTCAAAGGACATCACCACGCCTTGCATGTTGTTCTATCGTATCTCGATTATTGCTGAGGGCAATTCGATGGGAGAGCTTGATATAACTCTGAAAGACAAGATAACGGACGTCTTCGGGGACATTTCTCCCCTATTTCCCGTGCTACATACCCATGTGAGCTTTCTTCTGTTATCTTCCTTTGGTCATTGCTTACCCTGGTCCTCTAGCCCCCTGACGCACCTGCAGCTGCCCACATTTTCCATGCTGTAATAATGGGAGTGGTCCTAGTGCGTTGGTTTCGTTTTACTCGACTCAGCTAACTGGGTATTAAGAAATTAGCAAAGAAGAAGGGCGGTTTGGCGACTTTGACGTTACTCCTAGAAAGCATCCACAAGTCCACTCTGCTTCTCCGTACCCTGCTAACTGAAGCTCAAATCCCCAATTATCACTGTTTGAACTTGTACACGAATGTCATCGATCTGATATCGAGCACTATTCCCACCGACGACTATCCTCTCGGGTTCGGTACGTTTTTCTCTACTTGAGAATTTCCTTCCATTTCGTTGTTGATAGCACCTGTAGGTAAAACTTTGAATCCTTCTGAATTCATTCATAATGATCAGGTCAAGGAAAAGCTCGGCTCTCTTGAAGCTGTAGTCCAGACTATATCAGATTCCATGGTCAAAACATGAGGTGCAGCCCTCGACCCCAGTTCCGCTACGCTAGTTGCTGCTTGAAACCCCATCCGCTCTGATTTCGTTAGTTCTGCTACAAAGTAGTTTATTTATCAACCCTAATCTTGATTAGTATATTCGCTGTATATTGATATAGAACATGGTTTTAATGTTACGCGAAATGACCTTATACCAAATACTTCCCAGCAGATAAATTTAGCGGGGCCTCATCCACTGTCTTTAATATTTATAGGTACTCTGCGAGCCTAGAGACACACAATGTTGCTCGCTCATTTAATCGCCTTTTTTGTTATTTCTTAGACCTCAAGCCTCAAGGTCTAGTTATTTTCCAATAGTTCACTCAACAATTGAATGAATAGGATTGGCCGAGAACGTGGGCGGTACCAGCGAGCGATGGGTACGGAAGATCATGAGAAGTGTTTTGTATTGGGGTTCAGTTGTCTTTGGCTCCTGTTCAGACGGCTTTTCCAGCGAATCCCAGCTGACTCTTTTTACGACGCCACCATCATGCTGACGTCGGCTCCTTGTCCCTCCTGCACGCGTTTCACTTCTTTCTACCCCCACCCCCCGAGTTTCACCCTTGAACGGTGGAGAAAATACAACCAAATGCCATGCCAATTCCATGTGTCCTCTAATAAAAATATGATTGTTGCACGACCGTCATATATTTTGTTGCAATTGGCAAAGAAATTATATTGCGAAAGCATTCGAGTTTGCATAAGCTTGCTCATACCATCCACGTGGGTGATGGGCGCGTTGCTTCACGCCGAACTTCTGGGCTCGAATCCGGGGCGAAATAACTTGGATCGCTTCGTCAAGTGATGGGGGAGCTGAATGAGAGCAGCTGTTCTGACTTTTCTCGCTTGCTGGTCGTGCCAACAACATTCTAAAAGGATAATCTGGTCTGTCCGTTCAAAGAGTTTCTCATCTTCATATTTTATCAGGTTGGTTGTTGTAGAAGGTGACCACGCCGTTTTCGGCTTATCATCAAGATTTCTAATTCCCAAGAGGATGCGACCAATAGGAGACACGATTCAGGTAGATATCGTATTGAAGAGATAATGTGAGAAATGATCCATCGAATATTTGCGAGACTTTAGGTTCGAGAAAGGGGGAGAAGGATCGTGGGCTGAATTGATTCAGTGACGTCGTTTGTCATCACCAATTTTACTTGTTGATGTCCTCAAAGCGTTTGAGCGCCGCGAGGCTCAGAGATGCTTATGCCTAAAAAGAAGCCTCACGTTCCGCGCATGTTCAACCTACCACAGTCCATGGCCAATCTTTATAAGAGAGCGAGGTGGACTCTATCATACCTTTCCAGGTCCGCTCGCATCCAAAGCTCGCCACCCAACTCCAAGTTCGAGCGTTCACGCTAAGACCGTGGTGCAAAACTCGTTGGGGGTTACGACTACAGTGCTAAAGCACTCGCTTTTCCGCACCAAGATGATGTCCGCATCCCTACTTGCACGATTCCTCTTCTCAACATACATGACGGCCATCGCGTGGGGTGATTGGTGTATCAAGCTGCGACTTGCATTCGAGTTTCCTCGTATTTTAGCTGCCTCAAAGGACATCAACACGACTCACATGTTGATCCATCGTGCCTCGATTATTGCGGAGGGAAACTCGATGGGAGAGTTTGATATCACCCTTATTGATAAGGTGACCAAAGTCTTTGAGGATATTTCTCCTCTATTTCCCACTCTACATGAACACGTAAGTTTGCCGTTGTATGTTCTCGATGTTTACTTACCATTTCACCAAGCGGCCCGACGATCCTGATGCCTCGCATATTTTCAATGCGGTTATCATGGGAGTTGTTTTGGTGAGCCGGTATTTCTTCTCGAAACTGCTAGCTAACCGCCTATTTAGACATTAACGAAGATAAAGGGTGGCTTGGAGGCCCTGGAATTGCTCTTGGGAGCCATTCATCAGTCGACCGTTCTTCTCCGTGCCTTACCCATCGAACGGCAGTTGCCCAACTCCGAATGTTCAAATTTGTTCAAGGAAATTGTTGGAGTGATATCTGACACTGTCCTCATTGGATGGGGTGCGTTTGTTTTAATTGGTGTTTAAATATGATAGACTAATTGGCATGATTGTAGGTAAAACTTTAAATCCCACTGACTTCATTCGTAAGGACATGATCGAGGACAAACTCAGTTACATCCGAACTCTTGTTCGCATCCTGATAGACACTGGAAAAAACTTAGAGGGTCACTCTCAAGAGCTCTATCCTGTTACGAGATCAGTGGCCTAGGGTCCAGTTTAGACCCAAGCCTCGTAAAATGTTTTCATGCTTCGAGCGCTCTCATTTTGTTTCTTTAGCTTTCAAGCTATTTAGTTCTTCGTCTTAATTTTAATGAGTAGAGTAGCTACGAAAGGTTCTAGAAGACCGATATATTATTGTATATATTCTACCAGTGTAACATCTCCAGGAAATTTGTGCAGACAGTAATATAATATAGTCTTAAAGGCTCGTTTTCCATCCGACACTGTTTGTTCCCCCTCATCTCCAACTGCACTGATAGGTGCCTCGGTACCTCTCTCCATTTTGAAGAGGATTTGATTGTTATTCAAATCCTACATCTTTATATTCGCGCCAGACACTTTCTATCCAAGTAGCAGTTTTCGGATGTGGGAGTGACGACGGCAAAGAATAGACATCATGGAAAACAGCATGGTAGTCAGCATGAAAAGTAAGGGAAGGTTGAGAGTCCCAGAGATGTCACACGTTTGAACGACGTGATGTTGCATGCCGCTCTGCACCCGAGCGCTTTCTCCAGTGGATTCTCTGAGTCAATTACTCTCACCTGTCATTCATGGTTGACTCCGACCGTCATGGATTCCCTTAACTCAGTATTTCTTCAAGAGGAGTGGGAGACGTTTTCTGTGAGAGTCCTCATAGACCACTTCTAGTTGCAGTCACTTATTGTTCAGTCCATTTATCCGGATTTTGTTACCAGTCCCCTTAGCAAAGACGGCTCTCTCAAGCTTGAAATTCCCGTTAACCTTGAAGCTTCTCACTATATTACCGTCCAAGAAGAAGGGATATGCAAGTCCAAGTCTTCGCCACTCACTCTCTCGGCTTCAGTTCTTCCTCCCATTGTTCTACATATAATATTCCCTTCAGGATATCAGTATACGGAGCATCCCATCATCCAACTCGTCAGTTCAGTTGGATCTTGGCTTCCTAACCAGAATGTTGCTCGTGATTGGTTGATAGACCAATGGGTCATGGGAGAACCTGTTCTCGATCGCTGGACGACCGCAATCTGTTCCGGAGACATGTTGCAAGAATTAGGAATTCTTGACCGCTTGTCTCTCGAGATTTACTTAACCCACCAAAGTCCAACGTCGTTGCTATCCCTTTTGCAGGAATTTGACATTATGGAAAAGCAGAGGATTTTCGCTGAATCTTCTTTCTTTTGCGAACTTTGCCTTAGTGATGTCCATGGACGACAGTGTCTCCTGCTCATGTGTCAGCATATATTTTGTCGGGATTGCCTCAAAGATTTTTGGGGTCTGCACATTTCCGAAGGGCAAGTAGAACGGGTTACTTGCCCAGACCCTGGGTGTGTCAAGGAGAACCGCCGCGTCGATGACGAGGATATTGCTCGTATTGTTTCTCCCGACGAGTTGGACCGACTGAAAGGGCTCCGTAAGAAGGCCGCTCTGGAGAGAGGTAGTGTCTAATTCATCAGCATTAGTTTAAAATATTCGTTAATCACTTCAACTTAGATCCTACAGTAGTACATTGTCCAGTTTGCCAATTGCCAGTGATAAGGCCCCCGGAATCCGTTAATGGCCGTTTTGGGTGGAGGAATCTTCGGTCATGCGATTCCTGTGGCTACAACTTTTGCGCAGACTGCCGTCGTACATGGCATGGTCCCCTTTACAACTGTCGCGAGCCGCAATCCGTTGAGATGAATGATCTCGACCAGTCAACGGGATCGGAGCCACGAAAGTCGCCCGTAGACAGAAATGGATCATCCAATCGCAAGCGACGAGTGAAAGTATACAAGCAGGAGCAGGAAAGCGTGCGTTTGACTTTAATGTATTACCCTATAATGGTCCTCACTGCAACTTTTCTTGGAAGGCGAAGCGAATTAAGGAGACGACTACCCAGTGCCCTCAGTGTACGGTGGCCATCGAGAAGTCAGAGGGATGCAACCATGTATGTGCATTTGTGATGTTTGGATGATCCACGAATCTCATTGCAAGGCAGATGGTGTGCTCTAGGTGTCATACTCACTTTTGCTTTGCCTGCGGAGGTAGACTTCTTCCGTTGTCCTCACATGTCTGCCAATAGGCTGAGCCTTGCTACGAGAAATGGCAGGACCAATAGGCCGTAAAGTGGGAATTCATCAGTGACTTCGGCATTGCAAACTGGCTTGATAGTGGCTGTGGCATCAGAGTACAATGAATGTTGTTGTTTTGGAGAATTGATTATTTCGCTCCAGCCAGTTTCTTATAGTACAATGGTCCCCTTTGTTATTTCCATTTCCTTGTGTTAGCATATCATCCTTCTTTATAACTAAAATTTTACGCTCTGAATGCAGCTGGTGTCAAAAAAGGATGGCGACTCGAATTCTTTTCACATACCCTTGCCGCCGTGACCTCTGACAAAGTTTGCTCCTCGACTTCCTGGCAGCCGGGACGAATTCTCAGTGGTTCTCGAACGTATATCTTTGGCTGTGGTCACCACTGGTCATTGGATGATGATGGTGAAAGTAACATTCGCAAGCAGGCTTTAATGCTGCTTATGTGATCAGGGGTCGTTGATCAACGGCGAAAGAGGCCGCCTAACGTTTCTCTTTTCCCCACTCAATGTCACGTCCAAATGATACCCCGAGTATCGCACACAGACCTCCTCCGACTTTAAGGGAGTGCGAACTCTGCTCTCTTCGATTAGGGAGTAGGTTTGCAACAGCACCATCGCCGACACCACCTAAACTATGCAACGCCCAACAAAAATCGATCTCTTCGCGCATTCCGCTCGCAACACAGAGTAAAGAGAGTGTCTTGCGGACTCACAGGCCAGATTCACAGGGACTCACAACCGTACATATAAGGTCGGTCAGCTGTTCTGTAGCCAAGGGCATCCCCTCGGTCGGGCTGTCAGCAAGTTCCCGGCTACTCTTCTGAGCCGCTACCACCATGTCGACGTCGAGTCTCCTCATCCCTCCAGGCCCTACGCATCTATTCACACGCGTCTTGCCTTTATTCTTTCCGACTTTCTTCGCTTTGGCATTGAAGAAATTACAACCCAATGCTATCCCAATCCCACGATGGGCCGTGATCCTCGCTTCGTTCCTCGTGATTCCTCTTCGGCGGTACGTGCAGGAGCTGAATGTGAAGAGGAGAGCGAGGAATGCTGGTGCTGTTTTGCCTCCTCAATTGAAGGATAGTTCGTTCTTGGGGTTGAATAGTATGAAGGCATTGAGAACGAGGTTCTTAACGGGACATCCTTGTACGTTTTGCTCCTCGTCTTCTGGTTGGCTAGGTTCAAGACTAACATTTGAATCAATCTAGATCAGGTTTTCTCTCCTTGGCTTGAAGAATACGGTCCTACCTTATGTTTGAACTTGTTTGGAGAGGTGCGACCCCAGTGGCGTAGCCATGCAAGCAATTGACATTCTTCTTTTTTCTTTCGTGCAGAGACGGATATTAACGACAGAGCCTGATTACATCAAATCAATCCTAGCAACAGACTTCGAATCCTTTGGAAAAGGTCTGCAAACACGTCACAAACTCTATATTTCAAGAAAAAGTTTTGACCGACCAATCCTGTTTCAGGTGATATTTTCATGGATCAGATGAAATCCCTACTAGGAACAGGTGTTTTCAATGCAGATGGTGAGTCTTGATTTTTTCGTTCTTACACTTCCTCTTATTTGCCCAATTAGGCGAGGTATGGAAGTTCCACCGAAACGCCTCTCGCAAGTTTTTCGTGAAAGAACGCGTTCAAGATTTCGACAACTTTGACCGGCATGCCGAAATTGCTATCAAGCTAGCTATAGAAAAGGCAGAAAGTGGAATGGCATTCGATTTCCAGGTTCGTCTCCCTCTTTCTTTATCCATCTTCGAACCTTCGAACCCCCCAAATCTGATATATGCTTTATAGGACCTCGTCGGTCGTTTCACCCTCGATAGCGCGACCGAATTCCTTTTCGGCACCGACGTCAAATCTCTGGAAGCAGGACTTGCCTTCCCTCCCAACTCGGGCATTCCCAATACCCACATCTTTGAAACCCACACTTCCAACAACTTCGTCAGATCGTTCGCCAGAGGACAAGACCAGTGCGGATTCCGTGCTCGTTCAGGTCCTAACTGGCGGCTGTTTGAGTTTTGGAAGGATGATGTAATTCCTAGGAGGCAGATCATTGAGACTTATGTTCGTGAGATTACGGAGGTGAAACAGGCTGCCAGGGAAAGGAAGATGTTGGATTCGGGCAAAGCTGGCGAGGAGGAGGAGCCGGACACATTGTTAGATGTCCTATTCGAGAGTATGACAGGTCAGTTTCTCTGTATTGAAGACTTCTTTCCCATGTGTCTGACTTAGTGTGATTTTTAGACCCGAAAGATTTGGTAGACGAGATCATTAACCTCCTTGTTGCTGGTCGAGATACCACTGCTGGACTTCTGTCTTTCAGTATCTACAAGCTCGCCGAACATCCTGACATCGCCGAGAGGCTTCAAGCTGAGGTTTTGGAGTACGTTGGTCCCAATAGACCTCCCACTTTTGCCGATATTAAGGAGATGAAATATCTGAGAGCATTTGTGAATGGTATGGTCTTCCCTTTCATTCTTCTATACAAGACAGCTCACCTTGGGTGCAGAGGTCCTCCGCATGTATCCTTCCGTTCCCTACAACACCAGGTAAAATCTTTCTACATTAACCTATCCATTTCTTGAGGGACTGAATACACCTCCCAACAGAGCTGCATTCAAAGATGTCGTCTGGAAATCAAGAGACCCGTCTACACCAGACTACTTCGTCCCCAAAGGCACAAAACTCCAATACAGCGTCATGCGCATGCACCGCCGCATCGACCTCTGGGGACCCACCGCCCCCCAATTCGATCCCAACCGTTTCCTCGACTCGCGCTACAAAGAATACGTCATCCCCAACCCATTCATCTTCCTCCCCTTCAACGGTGGTCCGAGAATTTGTTTGGGACAGCAGTTCGCGTATAACGAAGCTTCGTTCTTTTTGATTAAATGGATTCAGGCGTTTGGTGTTAAGGGGTGGAAGGGAGAGTTGGCTAGGGATGCGCAGCCGGAGGAGACGAGGACGCCTTGGGAAACGGATCCGAAGTGGTTGGGTGAGAAGGTGTGGCCGAAGGTTGGGTTGACTATGTATTTGCATGGTGGGATGTGGATGAGGTTGGTTAGGAAGTGAGTGTGGGGATTCAGGGATTGTTTGAGATTAAACTCTTTTTTACCTGGTTTTAGTATTATATACTTCTTGTACCCCAAACACATTTTGGAATCCCCTTACATTTGGGTTTCCCGTTGTCACGAAAGTTTCCACGTCTCCCTGATGGTCGAATATCTAAGTCGCGTCTCCTCGTTACTCTGCGTGCCCTCTGTGTTATTTGACTTGCCAAACTCTTAAACGTCATTGCAAGCTGGCGAAATTCGGTCAAGACCGTGTATTACAACACATAAAGCTCTACTCTGCAAATACAGCATTTTTGAGTGGCTTATGTTCCTCACATCCTGCACTCACCTCTTGTTTCGCCCGAGTTGTAGAAATAGTGTGTGATTTAGCTAGTCAGATCGCCTCGATTACGTTCACTGCGGAGCCAATTGTACCAAAAATCTCCAACCCGCTCTTGTGGTAGGAAGCTGATATGGAAATAGAACTGAAAGTGCTGAAATCCCATGCACATTGCATTCACACTGCACTTGGGTATCCAGCCGTCTTTGAAATTGAAGTCACTGCTCCTCCCACTACTTTCAAAGGTGGAAGAAGGTTTGACTACGATACTGTCCACCTAAGCTGGAAGGCCTATCCTTCTAAGCATTTTCAGCTCAATTCGAAATTTATCAAGGATGTATGCACTCTGTCCCATTTGAAACAATTATCTCAAATATCGAAGGGAATCGGCAACTAATGGATGAAGGAGGAATTTGTTTGGTGTAGCACTCCCTGTTTTGATCAAAGACTGAGGGCCCGTTCTGCAACCAGTGTTACATTTCATTAGCATTATTAGTAAAAGAAAATGCGAAATGCAATCAGTCTCATTTGAAAGGATTCGACCTCGTCAATCCTTGTGCATCTGTCACAAACTTGTCACAATAATGCTGCTTGGTTGTATAAACCCTAGCACATCATTGCTGCGCTTCAGTCTGCTTTATGTGCCCTTACGGTTCTGAAGGTATGTACGGAGCTCAAAGAGAAAAGAATATTTTGAGTGAAGTCACGGCAGACCAGGTGGACCGAGGCTAAGGGGAAAATGTCCTCCTTGTTACGCCGTTAATGCAAGTGAGGATTGCGGAACGTCGTCGCAAGCATTTCGAACATTCGGGAACATTTATAATGCGCTAATCCGCCTCGGATTACATTTCGCTTTTTTTTTGGCTGGGGAGGCATTTTGAAAATGTAATCCAATTTTTTTGCAGAACCGGCCCTGAGAAGCTGACCAGCCCAATTTATGACACAAATATAAGACTGGAAACTGATTGGATAGTTAGGATTCCCTTACAACGAGTCAAAATTAAATATATGACTGTCCACACTTACAAGAGAGTCGGAAATGGTGTGGTTTAAAAGGTGGGAAACATGGACCAGAAAGGCATGATTTGAGCGGAACAAATTTTTGCATTGACCCTACAAGCACGCCATGACAATCTGGAAGGATGGGCAGAGCCTTACTTTCTTTATTGATACCTTTAAGTTATTCTACAATAACCACGACCATGAAAAAATAAGGGACTGTTGCTCAAGGGCAAATTTGCTGCAGGGGATTTGTCACGTGAAGGAAACTGCATGTTAGAAAACGACCGAAATTGACGTCGTCCTGACCATCCCGCTCTCACTGCACTTGACACACGCATTTTCCAGACTTGGTTCAAAGTTTCCTAGAGCAAAATGTCTGCAAGTATTCGTTCAAGTCCTTCCCAAAAGATTCTGAGTGCTCAACCATGATACACTAATCAAGTGGCCAGCTTCCCCTACTGGTCAGCTAATCAGTCCAGGACAGAAGACACTTGCGTCCTGTTCTCTTCGTTCTCAGTGTTGTCGATTACCCTCAACTCACATTTATAATACCAGACATGTTCTACACGAATGAGAGAGTTTGGCAAGCTGCACAAATGTCATAATATAGCTCGATATCTTGTGAAGTGACAACACTAAAGAGAGGGCTGTGCTTGTCTTTTACAGGCTTGTGAGAGAAACCACCGCACGTCGCTCAGCCCTTCACACCTTACCCAAGCACATTTTCTTGAGTGATTTATGTGTATATCTTCATTGAAATAGCCCCCGTATGAACCTGAGTGAATTACAACAAGATATTGTACAAGTAATCAGCCTCCCCTACTCGTTAGCTTTCTGGTCGCGACGCTTCGGTAACTCCTAATTCCGCTGCCTTCGTTCGCCCATTCTAAGAGCGCACCGTTCGCGACACCGTTCCTATTCTGTGACTATACATTGTCACGCACAGCTTTGCAAGTTGCACATCTTCACTTGACCACCATGTCAAGCAACGATAAGCCTGGCATTGCACTCTTGTCTCTAGGCTCGTCACTTTACCCATTGACACATACTTCCCCTAATACAGCTCTTTAGATGGTGGTAAATGGGAAAATCTTGGTGCACTCACACAGATACATGTCGTGGAAGACATATTAAACCAGTACGAATTGGATAACGACCTCGAAGAAGGCAGTGTGCGAGTGCCCGATGTTTTCGACCTCGTCTTGGGAACAGGAACAGGGGGGCAAGTCCTGCATTCATCCCTGTCTACTTTGGGACTGATCAGTCGGACTTAGATTGGTAGCGTGCATGCTTGGACCCCTCGGAATGTCCCCAGGAGAAGCTAAGAAGGCATACCTCCGTATTTACAATTCGAGGTTTCTAGCTCAACCCGAGCCGTCGAAGTGTGCTGAGATTCTTCAGCGTCAAATCGAGAGCCTACTCGACTCTCACACTAAAACCTCAGACATCATTATGTCGACGATGCGGATGTCTGACGTTAGAAAACTTATTCCAAATTGCAAATTGTTCGTTGAGCTCCACTGGTTCCCTTCCGCCATCGGCGCTACTGATCCATTTTAAGTGGGATGACTGCGATGACCGCCGCTAACCTTTCTAAGCCAGTCCTGTTGCGAGCCTATCAAGGTCGCGGTATTTCTGTCCAATCTACGTTACTTGAGGCCCTCCTCGCTACCCTTTCCGATGGACAGATACTGCCGCCTGTTGCAATCGGCGAAGACATCCCTGAGCTATTCGTCTCTACCGCGGCAGGATTTTGTAACCCCACAGAATCCCTTCTCGCAGAAATTCCTTCCATTTTCAAGGCGAGAGATATTTCAGTTATTGTCAGCATTGGCTCAGGTCGTCCCGATCCCGCTGCTCTTATTGGAGGGGAGGACTTCGCTAACGCTGTACAGAGTCTCGCCGCATCCTGTCATATCGTAGCTGAAAACATGCAATCCCGATTTTCACACCACCCTGGCCTCTTCGTGCGACTCGACACGGATGGATTTGATATCTCAAAGATATTACAACCAGGGGAGATTATTTCCCACTGTCGAGCATATATGAATAAAGAAGAGATTCGTGAGATAGTCGATGCACTTAGCCATTCCTTGACCGAACGACCAAAGCGTTTGAAGACCACACAAATTTCAGGTCTTAAGGTGTGTCTCCCAGGCATGCTCTCTGCGCTCTTTCATATCCCCAACAGTCAGGAGTGATAGAAGAGATCAAGCTTGCTGTTGGTGAGTCCCGTCTGAGTTGTCCGCTTGAGTTTGAGAGTAATATTCGTTCAGAGGCTATATATTCCGCCCAGGAGGTACGTTTGACAACGAGCGTTTCGAATCAACCTCTCACAAATGCATCCAGTCTCATATTCTTGAACGGTTAAACATCTCGAATGACGCTCCCTTCTCGTCTGCTGTTTCAAAGGATGTCCAGCGACAGTCTTGCACCCCCGGTACACGTGTTTCCATTCTACGGAAATTACTCGACTGGGCTACTATTTACGACCCTACCCTCAAAGGCACTCTCTTCTGGCTGTACGGACTGGCCGGAACTGGAAAAACGACGATTCTCCAGGACATATGTGAGACACTCCAAAAACGGCGTCTTTTAGCGAGCTCTTACTTCTGTTCGATCCAATTGACCAGCGGAGATTCGAGGTGTTTAGTTCCTACTATCGCCAGACACCTTGCCTCTTGTTCACAAGCATTCGGGTCTGCCCTGGTTTCCCAATTGCGACAGGATCCGGATCTTGTGTCAGCAACTCTAAAGCTTCAATTTATGCATCTCCTGTGTCAACCTTGGAAAGAAGCGGCTGAAGCACAAGCTGGTCTTTCTTATACGGCTAGGGTGGTAGTCATTGACGCGCTTGATGAATGCGATCGGGGAGAGGAATTCCTCGATCTCCTCCTGGACGCCATCGACGAGGGGCAGCTCAAAGGCATCAGGTTCATTGTTGCCAGTCGGCCAGTTCCCCACCTTCTTAACAAGATTTATTCTATGCGACCAGATACTCCTCAAGTATCTTTGCACGAGGTTCCGAAGGAGGAAATTGACGGCGATATTCAACGCTACCTAGGAACAAGGCTTGCGGCAGCTCCATCTCGGATAGATGACCTTGTGGCTCGAGCTGATGGGTTGTTCATTTATGCGTCTACCCTCGTGAAATATCTCTCCCCTTCACAGCCCTTAGCTCCTTCCGAACTGAACAGGCGTCTTGAGAAAGTTCTTTCTAGAAAAGCGGAAATTAGTAGCATCAACACTCTTTACAAACAGGTTATTGACGCCGCCCTTTCGTTGGATGAGAACGATGAAAGAGAGGGACGGTTGGCAATCATCCACGCTATCATATGCGCTGCCGAACCACCATCTGCAGCTGTCATTGCTGGCCTCTTGAACGTCGAATTGAGCCTTGTTACCGCTGTTGTGACGTCACTGCATTCTGTGTTATTCACAGCGGGCAACGGAGGACCGATCTACATTTTTCATGCGTCCTTTCATGATTTCATTCTCTCAGGAATGGATGAAGCCTTCATGTGTCAACCTCCTTCTATTCATTGCACTCTGGCTAGAGCATGCCTTGCTAAAATGAGTGATTCGCTTCGATTCAATATCTGCCAGCTGGAGTCTTCTTTTATCCCCGATGCGGACCTGGTTCCCCCAATTGAGAAACGCACCGCTGAGCACATAGGAGATTTCTTGGCCTATGCATCTCGGAATTGGTGGGTACATATTGAGAGATGCAATGGACAGGGACGATCGCGACTCTTTCCAAGAATTGAGCCAATGCTACGAGAAAAGGGAATATTTTGGATAGAGGCGATGAGTCTATTGGGGGATATCCGGAGGTGTAAGGAGATACTCTTGCAAATTACGTCTGCTTCTGGAGTGAGTCAATTAGCTCTATGGAACGTCGGAACGAGAATCACTCTCTTTAGATTGTACAACAACTGCCAACGATACGAGCTCTCGCATCGGATGCCTCAAGTCTTGTGTCCCGCTTTGAAGCAATCCCGTCGAAGCTGACCAGTCACCTGTACTTGTCTTGTTTGGGCATGTCTGAGAGAACTCCGAACATTGATTATTGGAGATCTAAATTTCAATACCTTCCCCAAGCGATGTCTCAGCAAAGAAATGGAAGGCGGCATTGTAAAGTGGTTGTCGACGTAAAGTTGTGTGTGAAATCAGTTGCCTTTTCTCCTGATGGAACACGTGTTGTATCTAGCTCTGACGACAACATCATTCTTGTCTGGGATTCTGAGTCAGGTAAGGAGGTTCAGCAGCTCCATGGACATACAGATTATATTCGATCTGTTACTTTCTCTCCCAACGGGATGAGCATCATCTCTGGCTCTCTCGACAAAACCATTCGTATTTGGGATTCTCAGTCAGGCAAAGAGCGTCAGCGGCTTAAAGGTCATACGGGCCATATCCTATCTGTTGCTTTCTCTCCTGATGGGATGCGCATCGCCTCTGGCGCTGGGTGATAAAACGGTCCGTATCTGGAATTCTGAGACAGGGAAATCGATTCAGCGGCTCCATGGTCATATGGGTCATATCCTATCTGTTTGCTTTTCTCCTGATGGGATGCTTGTAGCCTCTGGCTCTATCGACAAAACGATTCGTATCTGGGATCTGGAGTCAGGCAAGGAAGTTCTGCAGCTCAATGGCCACACGTCTATTATTCGATCCGTTGCCTTCTCTCCCGCCGGGGTGCGCATTGTCTCTGGCTCTGAGGATGAAACCATTCGTATCTGGGATTTCGAGTCGGGCCAAGAGATTCAACAAATCAAGGGCCATATAGGCTCTATTCAATCCGTTGGATTCTCTCCAGATGGAATGTGCATCATTTCTGGCTCAAGCAATGGAACCGCGTGCATCTGGAACAGCGAGTCAGGCACGGCCATTTGGCAGCTCGAAGGTCACAACGATTGTATTCGATCCGTTGCCTCCTCTGCTGACGGTTTGCGGATCGCCTCCGGCTCTGACGACAAAACCATTCGTATTTGGGATACCAGTTCACGCGAAGAGCTGCGACAGCTTGACTGTCCCACAGACGCTCTTCGATCCGTTGCCTTCTCTCCCGATGGGATGTACATCGTCTCTGGTTGCGTTGACAAGACGATTAGTATCTGGGATTCTGAATCGGGTGAGGAGATTTGGCGACGGAAAGGTCATACTAGTTCTATTCAATCTGTTGCCTTCTCTCCCGACGGGAAGCTCATCGTCTCTGCCGGTGGCTTTCTCGACAAAACCATTCGCATCTGGGATTCAGGGTCAGGCACGGAAATTCGGCAGCTCAAAGGTCATACAGGTTGCGTTCGGTCCGCTGCCTTTCTTACCGACGGCATACGCATTATCTCTTGCTCTGACAACGCAACCATTCGTATCTGGGATTCTAAGTCGGGCAAGGAGCTTCAGTGGCTCAAGCACCATCATTTCGGTGCTTTGTCAGTTGCCTTCTCTGCCGATGGGAAGTGTATCGTCTCTGGCTCTGAGGACAAGACCATTTGCATCTGGGATTCTGAGTCAGGCAAAGAAGTCCGACGGCTCAAAGATCCTGCAGAATATACTCGACCCGTTGCCATCACTCCCAATGAGGTGGGTATGGACTCCAGCTCTGATGGCAAAACCAATCACCTTAGGAAATTTGAGCCAGGCGGGCACTCTCCGTTGTTCTCTGGTCTTCTTGTTCATATAGTTGCCTTCTCTCCTGATGGGAGGCACATTGTCTCTAGCTTTTTAGACAGAACAATTCGCCTCTGGGATTCTGAGTCAGGCGAGGAAGTCCGAAAGCTCAACGGCCATACAGGTTATATTCGATCAGTTATCTTCTTTCCAGATGGGAAACACATTGTGTCTGGTTCCGATGACAAAACCATTCGCATCTGGGAGTCCAGGTCAGGAAAAGAAGTTCGGCGACTCAGCGGTCATACCGGTTCCATTCATTCGATTGCCTTCTCTCCCGACGGCATGCGAATTGTCTCTGGCTCTGAGGACCAAACTATTCGTGTATGGAGTGCTCGGCAAGACGAAATGCGTGCGAACCCCAGAGTTCATACGGATGATGTTTTATCTATCGTCTTTAAGCGCGAAATCCGACGACTGATGCCAGCTGGATATGGTTTTTACGGTTCTAACTTCGACTCGTCATTGTAAGTCTCTCCCATTCATCTAAGCTTCAAGACTTCACTTGATAGATCTCCACAAACAACATTGACCACCTCAGTATCTCCAGTCACTCTATCTTCACGTCCTTGTTCGCTTCAGTCCAAAAATTCATCAGTTCCAACCGCGCAGCGCCCTTTTCTGTCCCCTTTATCCACCGTCATTCTTGACCAAACAAGCCCCACTCTCTCTTGCCGTGATGATGGCTGGCTGGTGACATCAGAGGAATACACCGGGGCGGAAAAGAAACTCCTCTGGATCCCGCCTGCACTTAGACCTTTTGATCCAGCCGTTCTCCTCGTCATTTCTTGGGATGGGTTTAATAGTATTGATATGGCTGGATGTGTATTTGGGCAAGGTTGGGAGCAATGTTATATAGGGATGTCATAAGACAATCACGGAATGCCGAACGTAGCAAGGTTGGCTTGGTTACTCTGGAATTAAGGCGGTGAAGCTGGGCTTCTTGGATTGGTGAAATAATAAAACTGATATTACCATCTGCGCTTCCCTAATATAAAGATTCTTCTCCCTCGAGGTGCTCAACATTTCCTAATACAGGTTTTTTTTTTTTTTTTTTTTTTTTTTTTAATGAAAGCCAAGGGTCTATGCCGCTAATTTTGCGTGGACTGCTAGTACTATAAGAGGATTGTAAAAAGGAACACACAATTACTCAGAGAGTGATTTAAAATGGCCCCAAGACGTATAGAGCGGACCAGATTCAACGTAGGGATTTGTACAGTTGCTAGTCGAATCCAAAGGGGATTCTGTAGATATTTTATCGACTGAGAGACCTCGACTCGTTAGCTTGGGTCAAGTGGAGATGAATGTTGAACGTCAGCATGGAAAGTTCCTCTGAAGGCTTGGCTCTCGCCCCGTGTTGGTAACCTGGCTTCGATATCATGAAGATGAATTCTAAGCTCTCTGGAGAAGAGAAAGAGAGTATCGCGTTATGCTATAAGAAACTCAGCAGTGTGGCTCAATCAATGCTTGGGTGCTACGTGAACGGCGGAACCCTACAACTTCGGATATACCAAACTTCTTGCATTGAAAATTCACGGCTCATAAGCGTTGCAACCAGGTTTCCTGTCGATGAACGTCTCAATAGGAGTGAAGAAGAAGGGATTGCTGTGGTTTGGAAGAAAGGCGAGTCGGATCAATTTAAGGCATTTTGCCGATCCACCCAGTTCCGTCGCCGATATAAAAGTATAGAATTGATCACTCTTCTTCTCCTCCTTCGCCTCAAACCCATTCGTCGTTGTCAACCCTCTTCGTTCCCACCTTCCTCTGACACCTATATCTGTGACACGCATGCCACATGTTCGATATTCAAATTACAGCACGGACTTTCAAAAGTCTGACGATCCGTGTTTTCTTCAACTTGACGTCCTCTGTTCCCCTGCTCTCCGTTCAAGCTAGTGGAATTCATTCCACTTCGTACGTCTCCAGAACCACCCCCATGCACTGATCCTCACATCTCCATCATACCATACCGCGGCCCCCATCCTTCTCAGAAGTTATGACGACGGCCGTCGTTCGCGCCCTGTTTGCTCTCCATTCCTCTTTCCACCAGGCTTGGTGGAAATCGAACGTCTTCCGGCCTTGCGTTCATTCTCCTCCCTCCAGGTCCGAACCATCTCCTCGCCAACATCTTACCTCAGTTCTTTCCGGCTCTCCTAGCTTTGACGTTGAAGTCATTCTCATCCCAAGATGCGCCATGAATCCTGGCATCATTCCTCGTGATTCCTTTTCGGCGTCATGTACAGGAGTTGTATATGAGGAGGAGAGCGGGGAATGCCGGTGCTGGCTTACCTCCGCAATTGAAGAAGATTTGGTTCCTGGGGTTAAATAGTTTGAACGCGTTGAGGATGAGGTTCTCAACGGGTCATCCTTGTACGTTTTGGTCTCACTTTCCACTTTCATATGTCCGAGACTAATCGTTGAATTAATATAGATCAGGTTTTCTCTCCTTGGCTTGAAGAATACCGTCCCACTCTATGTTTGAACTTGTTTTGAGAGGTGCGACCAAAGTGGCCTCTCCATGCAAGCAACTGACATACCTTTTTTTCTTCTTTCTTGCAGAGACAGATGTTGACGACAGGCTCCAATTACGTCAAATGCATTGTAGAAACAGATTTTGAATCCAAAGGGCAAAGTCTGCACGAACTTCGCGAATCACGTACCCATGAAACTTTTCGCAAATCATCTTTCATACGGGTGATATTTCATGGACAAAATAAAATCCCTGCTGGGAACTGGTGTTTTCAATGATGATGGTGAGTCTTGATTTTCTCTTTTTTATGCTTCCTCTCATTTGGCCAATAGGCGGGGTGTGGGTGTTCCACCGAAACGCCTCTCGCAATCCTTTGTCAAGGAAAGCATTCACACCTTCGACTTCTTTGAACAATATGCCGAAATTGCTATCAAATTGGCCATAGAAAAGCTGAGAGTGGAATGGCATTCCAGGTTCTGTACTTCTACCACTGAACTCGCGTTCGAGAAGCTCATATATGCTCTATAAGATCTTGTCGGCCATTTCGTCCTCGATAGCGCGACCGAATTCCTTTTCGGCACCGACTTCAAACCTCTCGAAGCAGGACTTGCCTTCCCTCGGAACTCGGGCATTCCCAATAGCCCCATCTTCGAAAATCACTCTTCGAACAGCTTCGTCCGATCGTTTGCCGGAGGACAATACCAGTGCGGATTCTGAGCTCGTTCGGGTCCTAATTGGAGACTTTTCGAGTTTTGGAAGGATGATGTAATTCCTCGGAGACAGATAATTGAGAGCTATTTTCATGAATACGGAGGTGACAAGGGAAAAGAAACTGTTGGATTTGGGCAAGGTTGGCGAAGAAGAGGAGCCGGACACATTGTTGGATATCCTATTTGGGTGGATGAACGGTTAGTTGTTCTGTATTGAAAAGCCTCTTCCTCCTGTTTCTTACATGTAATTTTTAGACCCGAAAGATCTGGTTGACGAGATCATCAACCTGCTTGTCGCTGGACGGGGTACCATTGCTGGACTATTGTCCTTGAGCACCTACAAACTCGCCGAACATCCTGATATCGCAGAGAAGCTTTAAGCTGGAGTTTTGCAATACGTTGGTCTGAACAGGCCATACTTTTGCGGGTATCAAGGAAATGAAATATCTTGAGCATTTGTGAATGGTATGGCTTCTTGTCTCTCTCTGGATTACCACTGACTGACCTCCGTACAGAGGTGCTCCAAATGTATCCTTCCGTTCCATACAATATTTGGTAAGCATTCTGCATTACTAGGGTCCTTCTTGGAAGTTCTGAGCTTATAACATTCCAGAGCCGCGTTTATGGACATCGTCTGGAAATCCAGGGACCCATCTACACCCGAGTACTTCGTCCCCTAGATGATCAGGACTCCAATATAACGTCATGCGTATGCACCAACGCATCGACCTCCAGGGTCCCACATCCCTTCAATTCGATCCCAACCGTTTCCTCGACTCACGCTACAAAGAATACGTCATCCCCAACCCTTTCATCTTACTTCCCTTCAACAGAGGACCCTGAATTTGTTTGAGACAGCAGTTTGCTTATAACGAGGCTTCGTTCTTTTTGATTAAGTGGATTCAGGCGTTTGGGGTTAAGAGGTGGAACAGAGAGTTGGCTAGGGATGCACAGCCGGAGGAGACGGATCCGAAGCGGCTTGGGGAGAAGGTGTGGCCGAAGGTTGGGTTGACTATGTATATGCATGGTGGGATGTAGATGAGGTTGGTTAGAAAGTGAGGGACCTTTCTTTTGAGGGGAACGAAGTCATCACTCGTGCCAGACTTTTTTGTTCTTCGTTATAGTATCATATGCGACATCACTCTTCTTTGAGATTTATTTGGGAATCCTCTATATACGAGCGTTAGAATCTCCCGAGTTTTCGAGCCTCCTTTGATTCGCAAATGTCTGCAGGGATCTCTGAGGGACCATTCGACTGAAAAGCACACTTGTCCTAGGATCCCCCCGAATTCTGCACAGGCCCAAAGTCTTCCGCGTGGCTCCCCGGGTGACTGGTCTTATCACGCAAGACATTGGATGCCAGTCGTACAGCGAAAGTAGCTACAATAACAAGGAATAGCGAAATAATTTGACCCCGAGCGAGCCTCAGAACAGGCGCTTACGGAAGGAATCCCAACAATATATTTTAGCTTTTCTTGTCCTCATTTTTGGTGTGCCAAGGAGCAGTTAAAAACTGTATAATCTACACGAAAACGGGACAACAATGACTTGCACGGCACCGGAAACAATCAATATTCAATCAGGATTCAGACCGATTCGTAATCGAAAATCCAACATTGACTTCAGTTGCATCCGATCCAGGCCAAGACCTTCGCTCTAAGGCCGAACAGGACTACAATCTCTAAATCTTTTAATATAGGAACAAATTTACACAACATTTAATCGCCTCATAGGGCATTTTATTTGATAGCTAGCTGTGAAGTGCTGAAATTCTGAAATGCCGACGAAATGAGAATTTCATCACGCTTGTGTCAGTTTCTCTTTGACCTCTTCATGATATTTTGGTGATAAATAGCGAATAGATGTTCGGTATACAGACCATATAGTGCGTATTATCGCTCCTACGAGACTGGTGGCTGAAATTCGCCAAACTCACCCCCAGAGTAATACTCCAACCCTAGGCAAAAGCTAACCCAGGGATGTGGCTTAGGTCCATCCATGGACGGATTGTGACTAGTAAAGTCCTAACACTATGCTGTATGGTAAAATAAAACGGACGACCTTAGCCCCGCCGAGCTGTTGGCAACACCACTCTTGACTTGGTTTCCTACCAAAAAGAAAGAGTTGTGAGAAATATGCATGACACCATACATGACAGGATTACGTGGTCTTAAAACATTCCACTCTGTCTCTCATTTTCTCTCCCATATTATATGCTTCATTTGATATGGACTTTACGGTATTAGGGTGCACTAGATTGCTTCCGAACCTTTATATTGAGTGGTTTGCGAAGTCCGCGTTTTCACTCGATCGCCATGCCCAGGAACCAAACGTCTGGTCTCGCACTGCTGTCTCTTGGTTTGTCTATTCCCTCTGTTGGTAAATCTTTCGCTAAATGCATTTGCTTAGATGGTGGTAGATGGGAGAATCTCGGTCCCCTTACGCAGATACACATTGTGGAGGACGTATTAAACCAATACGAATTGGATAACGGCCTCGAAGAAGGCAGTGCCCGAGTTCCTGACGTTTTTGACTTCGTTCTGGGGACGGGAACAGGGGGGTTAGTCTAACAATCATGCCTATCGACTTTGGGACTAATCAGTCGGATTAGCTTGGTAGCATGCATGCTTGGACCACTCAAGATGTCCACAAATGAAGCGAAGAAGGCATACCTCCGCATTTATGACTCAAACTTTCTCGCCAAACTCCAGCCGCCGGAGCGTGCCGAAGTTCTTCAGCGTGAAGTCGAGAACTTATTCGACTCTCAAATAAAAGACGCGGACACCTTGATGTCAACGATGCTGATGGCAGATGTTGGAAAGCTCACTCCCAATTTTAAATTGTTCGTTAAGCTCTCCTTCCTTCCCTGGCGTTCCTGATCTTTTCCAAGTGGAGTAAGTGCGATGGCTGCTGCTGATCTCTCCAAGCCAGTCCTATTCCGAGCGTATCAAGGTCGCGGTAGTTCTGTTCGATCCACCTTACTAGAAGCGATACTTGCCTCCCTTTCCGATGGGCATGTGCTACTGCCCATTTCAATTGGGGTAGACATCCCTGAACGTTTCGTCTCGACTACGGCAGTATTTTGCAACCCCGCAGAATCCCTTCTCAGAGAAGTCACCGGCATTTTCAAATCAAGGGACATTTCGGTCATTGTCAGTATTGGCTCAGGTCGTCCTGATCCCCCCGCTCTCATTGGACAGGACGACCTTGCTAATGCTATATCGACTGTCGCTGCGTCCTGTCACACAGTAGCTGAGAACATGCAATCACGATTTTCACGCCACCCTGGTCTCTTCGTGCGACTAGACGTGGACGGATTTGATTTCTCAACGATTTTCCAGCCCGGAGAGATTATTGCTCACTCTCGGGTATACATGGATAGGGAAGAGATTCGTGAGCGAGTGGATGGACTTGTTCACTCTTTGACCGAGCGCCCGAAACGCTTGAAGGTCACGCAAATATCAGGTCTGAAGGTGCGATTTCAATGAATTTCCTCAGTCCACGCTCATATTCCGAACAGTTAGGAATCATGGAAGAGGTGAAGTATTTGGGAGGTGAGTGTCTTCAAGTTAATTTGCTTGAGTTTTGGTCTAATATTCGCCGAAATTCTCTAGATTCCGCACAAGATGTAAGTTTTTATATCCAGCATGTCCCCTCAAATTTGATTCGCATTCCCAGTCTCATCTTCTTGAGAAGCTCAACATTTCGATTGACGCTCCATTTTCGTCGGCTGTCTCAAAGGATATGCAGCGTCACTCCTGCACTCCCGGTACGCGCGTTGCCATTCTACAAAAATTGCTCAATTGGGCAACCGTTCACGGTCCTGGCCGGAAGGGCGTTCTCTTCTGGCTGTATGGACTCGCTGGCGATGGGAAAACGACTATTCTCCACGACATATGTGAAACGCTCCACGAAAAAAAGCTCCTTGCGAGCTCTTACTTCTGCTCATTGAAGCTTACCAGTTGGGATTCGATTTATTTGGTTCCGACTATCGCAAAACACCTTGCCTCTTGCTCAAAGGCTTTTGGGTCTGCGCTTGCTTCCCAGTTGCGACAGGATGAAAGTCTCGCGTGGGCAGAGCTGGAGACTCAATTTTTACGGCTCTTGTGCGACCCTTGGAGAAAAGCTGCAGAGTCAGAAACTAATTTTTCATTCACTGCCAAGGTGGTAGTCATTGACGCGCTGGACGAATGCGATCGGGGAGAAAAATTCCTCGATCTTCTCTTGGATGCCATCAACGAGGGCCGTCTCGAAGGACTCAGATTCATCGTTGCAAGCCGTCCAAATCCCCGTTTCCTGAGCAAGGTTCGGGCGAAGCAGCCTGATGTTGTTCAAGTAGCGTTACGTGAGGTCTCGATGGAAGAAGCCAACGGTGATATCCGACGCTACCTCGAAACAAAGCTTGATATGTCCCCATCTCGAATAGATGAGCTTGTGGCTCAGGCCGATGGGCTCTTCATTTACGCGTCTACTATTGTGAAATATCTTTCACCTTCAAATCCTTTGGCTACTTCCGAATTGGAGAGACGGTTTAAGAAGCTCATTTCTAGGGAGGTGGAATTAGGAGACATTAAAAGTATTTATAGAGAGATTGTTGGCTCCGCCCTGTTCTTGGATGACGAAGATGATATGAAAGGCCGTTTGGCAATCCTACATGCAATCATATGCGCCGCCGAACCGCCGTCCGCCTCTGTTATCGCCGGTCTCTTGAACGTCGAGTTAGGCCTTGTTGCCGCTGTTGTGAGTTCGCTGTATTCTGTACTGTTCACAGCAGGCGGGGATGGACCTATTTTTTTTCACGCGTCTTTTCATGATTTCATTATATCAGACGCAGCTGGGGTATTCCAATGCCACCCTCCTCCCATTCATTCCACATTTGCCCATGCATGCCTTACCGAAATGACCGCATCGCTTCGGTTCAACATCTGCCGCTTGGAGTCTTCCTTCATATCTTTGGAGGATTTGATGCCTCCAATTGAGAAACGCATAGCTGAGCACATAGGTGATTCTTTGGCCTACGCATGTCGGAATTGGTGGGTTCATATCGAGAGATGTGATGAAACGGGAAGAGCGCGAGTCGTTCCAGGAATGCAGCCACTGTTACGAGAAAAGGGAATCTTTTGGATTGAGACGATGATTCTACTTGGAGATATCCAGAGATGCAAGGAGATTCTCGCCCAACTTACATCTCCTTTATCGGTGAGTCAGTGACCCTTGTCTGGAATGTCAGCATGTAAAGGAAGTCTGTTTAGATAGCCCGACCAGTGCCGACACTTCGAACCCTTGCGCGAGATGCCTCAAATCTGGTGTCCCGCTTTGAAGCACTCTCTGAAAAGCTGACAAGTCACCTGTATTTGTCATGTTTAGCCCTGTCTGAAAAAATTCCAGATCTCGACTGTTGGCGAACCCAGTTTAAGTACTTGCCCCGAGTAATATCTCAGCAAATAGGTGGACGACGGTACTGCCAGGTGGATGTGCCGGTAAAATCCGTTGTGCACTCAGTCACCTTTTCTCCTGATGGGGGACGCATCGCCTCCGGCTCTGATGACGAAACAGTCCACATATGGGATTCTGAATCAGGTCGGAAGCTTCGGCAACTCAAAGGTCACACGGGTCCTATTCGATCCGTTGCCTTCTCTCCAAATGCAATGCGCATCATCTCTGGCTCTGACGACAAGACCATTCGCGTCTGGAATTACGAGTCTGGCACGGAGATTCGGAAACTCCACGGTCATACAGACCTTATTCGAACCATTTCCTTCGCTCCAAACGGGTTACACATCGCCTCTGGCTCTGACGATGAAACTATACGCGTCTGGGAATCTGAGTCGGGCAACGAGCTTCGGCAACTCAACGGTCATGCAGGTTATATTCTGTCCCTTGCATTCTCTCCTCATGGGGTGCGCATCGTCTCCGGCTCTGGCGACAAAACTATTCGCATCTGGGACTTTGAATCAGGCAAGGAGCTTCTGAAACTCAGCGGCCATACAGATTGGGTGAATTCTGTGGCCTTCTCTCCAGACGGGATGCGAGTCGTCTCTGGCTCTGATGATGAAACCATTCGCACCTGGGATGCTTGGTCAGGCAAAGAACTTCAGCAACTCAATAAGCATGAAGGTTATGTTTTATACGTTGCCTTCTCTCACAATGGGATGCTAATTGTCTCTGGTTCTCTCGACAAAACTATTCGTGTATGGGATTCCGACTCAGGCATGGAACTTCAGCGACTCGACGGCCATGAAGATTGGGTGAATTCTGTTGCCTTCTCTCCAAGAAGGATGCGCATCGTCTCTGGCTCTGACGATGAAACCATTCGCATTTGGAATTTTGAGTCAGACAAAGAGCTTCAGCCACTCAGTGGCCATACAGCTTATATTCGATCAGTGACCTTCTCTCCAAATGGAATGAGCATCGTCTCTAGCTCTGAAGACAATGATATTGGCGTGTGGGATTCCGAGTCAGGCAAAGAACTTCAGCGACTCAAAGGTCATTCGGAGTGGGTGGCTTGCGTTGCCTTCCCTCCCGATGGGATGCGTATTGTCTCGGGCTCTGACGACAAATCTGTTCGCATATGGGATATTGGGTCAGGGAACGAGCTTCTGAGAATAAATGGACATACCGGTTATATTCTATCTGTCGCTTTCTCCCCCGACGGCAAGCGCGTAGTCTCTGGCTCTGTTGATACAACTGTTCGGATTTGGCATGCGAATTCAGGCCTGGAGCTTAGGCGGCTCAAAGGTCATACGGATTCAATTGAATCTGTTGCCTTCTCTCCAGATGGGATGTGCATCGTCTCTGGCTCTCTCGACACAACCATTCGCATTTGGGATGCCGAATCCGGCAGAGAGATTCGTAAATTGCAAGGACATATAGCTTCTATTCGAACCGTCGCCTTCTCTCCAGATGGGATGCGCATCGTCTCTGGCTCTCTCCAAAATGGGGTTCGTATTTGGGATTCTGAGTCTGGGAGAGAGATTCTGAGACTCAACAATCTTACAGCTTATACGCCTTCTGTTGCCTTCTCTCCCGATGGGATGTGTATCGCTTCTGGCTCCGGCTCCGGCGACAAAACTATTCGCATCTGGGATTCTGAGTCAGGCAAAGAGCTTCGGAAACTCATAGGTCATACCAAGTCTATTCGATCTGTTGCATTCTCTCCCGACGGGATGCGAATGGTCTCTGGCTCTGATGACAAAACGATTCGCGTCTGGGATTCCCAGCTAGATGAGATGCTCTCGAACCCCGGAGATCATGCAAATGATGTTCTATCTGTTGTTTTTCGGCGCGATAGCCACCGAGTAGCACCTGCTGGATATGGTCCTGACTCAGAGTCCTCGATGTGAGTTTATATCATTCATTGAAATTCCACCGCTTTACTTTTTACAGAGCTCCGTATTGCATTTCGCAGACCTCGGTGGAGCCAGTCACTCGATTTTCCCGCCCTCGTTCGTCGTCACAATCCAATTTGTTGCCTGAGGCCCTAGCGCCAAATCCACATGCTCATTCTTCACAGCCTGTACACAGTGTCATCCTTCGTCAAACAGGTCCTGCTCTTTCTCGTCGTGATGATGGCTGGCTGGTGACGTCGAAGGAATACACCCAGACGGAAAAGAAAATTCTCTGGATTCCTCCCGCACTTCGACCTTTCGATCCATCCGTCCTCCTCGTCATTTCTCGGGAAGGATTTAATAGTATTGATCTCGCAGGATGTGTCTTCGGGAAAGGTTGGGAGCAATGTTATACTGGAAGTTTATAGGAATGCTGCGGCAGCTGGGTGAGAGGGTCGGCTACCTGGTCAGCCTAGAATTTGAGCTGCTGAGCCGGTCTCTTTGACTTAGCACAACTATATGACTGTATTACCATCTTTCCTTCCCTAATAATAATCCGTTGAGCCTCGAGACTCTGCATACAGATTATCCTAAGGCGAAATGCAGACTACTCATTTGTCCCAGATTCAGACTAGTACCGAAAGGGACTTGCCAAGAAAATAATAATAATAATTGCACGAGGATTTCAAAGAGTTTGGTAAAATTTTAAAATGACTCCGGGAAACAGCGAATCTGACTGGTTTCAACCTGAAGATGTCGCCAGACCTGTGTTACCCCTTCACGTTCAATCAGTTTCCCTGGGCTTTCTTGAATCAAAGATGGGTGCAAAGAATACGTTCCTTTTTTTCGGATCATGCTAAAATACTGGAAAGACCTAGAAATGGGCATCAAACTTGATCAAATTCATACGAGAGGACTTAATGCTAGCCCTTTAGAGGATTGTATGGTTGTCCATACCGGACAAAAGGTTCATGAGCCTCTTGGCCATTAATGATAGCCTAGTTATCATTAATGACAGCCAATTATCACTAATGACCAACAGTTACCATTAATGACAATTGATAGTCACTAATGATAATTTTTTGAGCCCTTTTTTACGGTACTGACGCCCCAATATTTGATCAAAAAGCCTCTTTTTTTCATTCCCGGCCATGGGGAGGGGAGAACGGGGAGATTGGATTTGACCCTATAGGCCATAGAGCATCGCAAAAATTCCAAGCGCTCGTCTATAAAGACTTTGATTAGAGTAGAATACACAGAATCACGCGCAAAATTGGAGAACCCGTCTATCTAGAGTAACACTTACCAGCCGAGCGACCAAGTTCTAGGCATTTATCGCAATGACATCGACATGTTACCCTAAAAAAATGCATGTTATATGAAAGCGTTGACCTTTTTGATTTAAACCGCTCAAGCTTCAGGAAAATTGCATAAGAACTGACACAGAACGGCCAGATTTACGTTTCAGAAAGCGGCCGGCGGATGAAATTTCGTGTATTTTTACGGCTTTATAGGTACTAGAGGTTAATCATTATTCATAATTACCCTAATATAATTATATGTAGAAGAATTGCAGCCCTAGAGCTGGAGGAGACTATGGTGCGCTCAAATTTCTGGGCACCTAAAAAATTGATCGTCACTAATGATAACTGATTGTCATTAATGACAGGCCCATGACCAAGGGGGTCGAGGCTTTTGTCCGGTACAAACAACCATAGGATTGAGTGATAATATAAATGTTTCTGCCCTCCCTTCCAACGACCAGTCACAGCCAGTAGAATATGTGCTAGACACTAAAACAACCGTGTTAGTCTAAAGTGTACCAATTTGCATATCAGAAGTGTATTTTTCTTAATGTTCCCGACCCATTTTCAAGTGGCATGACTGCGATGACCACTACTAATCTCCCCAAGCCAACCAAACCCAGAGCGTATCACGGTCGCGATAATTCCGTTCAATAAGCTCTCATCGCAACCCTTTCCGACGGACAAGTGCTGCCGCCCATGCCAATTGGAGAAGAAATCACAGAACATTTTGTCTCTACCACAATAGGATTTTGCAATCTTGCAGAATCCATGGTAGAAGAAATTCCCCTATATTCAAATCCAGAGACATATCGGACATTCTTAGCATTGGCTCAGGTCGCCTTGATCCAACTGCTTTAAATGGACAAAACGACTTTGCTCGCGCTGTGCTGAACCTCGTAATTTCGTGTCGTACATTGGCTGAAAACATGCAATTAAGGTTTTCTGCCAGTCGCTTCCTAAAAGGGATTCGGGAGATACAATATCAGCTGGGGGACCACACAACTGGTGAGCTTCGATCAAGCTCAGAGTGAGTGTCAAATGTCGACCTGACAAGTTTCGCTGAAGAGTTGGCTTTTGCCCCGCATATCGGACTAGGCAGCCTAGATTCGATGACCTCTCTTCATGAGGTTGAATTCTAAGGACTCTCAATTCAGGAGAAGGGAAAGAGAGCATCATGTTATGCTTTCAGAGCGGTAACAACTGGGACCAGCTAACGCTTGGGTTCTAGGTGAACCGTCATGCCCGAGTGCAGAGCCCTTTGACTTTGGACGTACCAAGTGTCTTCCATTTATAAACATGGCTGATAAGCCTTTCAATCAGGTTTCTTAAAGGTGAACATCCCAATAGTAGTGAGGGAGAAGGGATTGATGTGGCTGGGAAGAAAGCTCAGGCATTATCAGTCCGATCAAATTGAGGTATTTTGCCGATCAGCCTGGCCAGGGAACAAAGTAATTACGCTTCTTTCGCTCCCTCGTCTCGCAAACCGTTCGTCATTGCTGACCCGCTTCGTGCCAACTTTCCTCACTCACCTATATCTATGACACGAATTCCGCATATTCGATATTTCACGACATGGGCGTTCAAAAGTCTAACAACTGGTGTTTTCTCCAACTTGATGTCCTCTCCGCTCAAGCTGGCGGAATTCATTCCTCTTCGCACGTCTCCAGAACCTTCCCCATGCACCGATCCTCACATCTCCGTCAGGCCAGACAGACGACTCCAACCTTCTTAGAAATTTATGCGGACGGTCGTCGTTCGCTCTATGCTCTTCTTCGCTCTTCTTCCCGGCCAGACTTGGCTCGAATCAGTCTTCTCCCCTACATTGTGTCGACTTTCCTTTCTCCCTCTCAGTCTTACACGTATAATCTCACGCGTTTTCCTGCTATAGGCAAAGTATGGGAATTTCCACCGTAACTGCATCTCCCACGTTCTTCGTGAAGGAGCGCGTTCAAGGTTATGACAACTTTTAACCAACATCCTGAAATGGCTATTCAGCTTGCCATAGAAAAGGCGAGGAGGAAAATAGCATTCGATTTCCAGGTCTTGTCTTTTTCATCTTATGTAACTCTAACCACGAAGTCTCATATACATGCTATAGGACAGCACTGGCCGTTTTCGCGCTCGAGAGCGCTCCCGGATTCCTTCTCGGTGCTGACGTCAAATTTCTCGAACTAGAATTCGCGTTCCTTTCAGCTCAGGCAACCGTAACAGTCATATCTTCGATGCCCATTCATCTAACAATTTCATTCGCATGAGAGCGAGGCTGGTGCGAATTCCTGGCTCCTCCCGAATGAAGATTTGGAATTGGGAAGGACATGGTTCCTAGGAGGCAGACCACTGGGTTTTATGTTCTTGAGATTACGGAGTTGAATAAGGCGATCAGGGAAAAAGGACAATTTGGGATTAGGGCAAGGTTAGTCACGAGGAAGAGCGGGACATAATTTGTTGGATCCGTCAAGTATTAGAGGGTGTGAAACGTCATTTTTTTTTCCCCTTCTGTGTATTGAAATTTCCTTCTTTCCATATCTAAATGCTCTTTTTCAGACATTCAGGATTTGGCTGGCGAGAGTTTGTCACTGGACCGGCGACCGGGGCAGGACTTCGCTTTTCAGAATATACAAACTCGCTGAATACCCTGCTATCGTCGAGGAGCTTCAAGCCAAAGTTCTGGAATACGTTGGTCCGAATTGCGCTTTCCATTTTTCGTCGAAATCAAAGACACAGAAAATCTAAGAGCATTTGTGAATGGTATGGCGTCATTTTCTCTCCTCCGTTAATTTAAACAATTGACCTTTGTTCAGAGATTCTCCGCATCTATCCTTCTGTTGCACACAACACCAGGGGATACATTCCAATTCTAACCGTTTCTTCAATTTGGTGTGCAAAGAATGCCTCCTCCCAACCTTTTCACCTTCCTACCCTTCAACGATATTCCTAAATTTGATCACGGCTTGGGAACTTAAATCTCCATTCATTCTCCATTTTTACATTTTGTAAAATAATCATGTTAATAATATGATATTTCTTCACTTCTTTGTCAAAAGCAGATGTTTGCACTCCTTCTGCTAAACGTCTCCGTAAAGGGTCCCAAACCCAACAGCATAAGGGTCTGCAATCGCCCCAAGTTTATCTTTATCCTCTGGATAGTAAACGGTAGCCAATGTCTCGTTCGGGGAACGAATCACAGTTCCATGTGCAAGATAAGCACCCATGATGGCATGGGAGGGTCCAAGAACTAGAATACATGGGTGAGTTTCAAGGTGGTCAAAAGACTAGATGGGAAAGGATAGTAACCTGAGAGGCTAGTATGGTGATCCCCATGTCGAATGACTGTCGAGGCATTTGTAGCCTTCGCCGCTCTGAAAAACGTCATTTGGATAGGACACCTGGGAGATACCATAATCTCAGAGCGTGTACCTCCAAAGGTAAATAAAATGGACAAACGCTTACACGAAATCATAGTCCGATGCAACAAAGACAGCAGGAAATTTAGTCTCAGTGCTGACAGTGGACTTGGGACGAGGAGGAACTGGCCACGCTGAGCAGATGGCCATCAGCCTGAACCGGACCAATCCGCCAACTTCCCATTTATCTGGAGCAGCAAGGAGGCGTTGTAATCCTTCAAAGGTAGGATCATCGACAGCTATATGTAGTTTTTGAATAGTTAGCATGGTATGCACGGACAAGGAGGATAGTAACAACCTTCGTCACGACAATGAAAAGGTACAATTTGAACAAGCCCGTTTGCAGGTGGAAAGATGCTCAGAAATCCACTCCCATCGTTCTTACTCAAAACCAGTTGGAGTGCGTCGATGATGGCAGGGTAACCGAGTATTTGAATATAAACTCTCAACGCCCACTGCATAGCTCCAAGTGTAATCTTCTGACCATTACCGTAAAGCTTCCCCGTCTTGGCAATGGCAGTAGCTTTCTTCCAAGCTGCAATAACACCACCCCTCTGTCCGTGGTTGTGGAATGGACAAGTGCTGTTCTGAAGGCAGAATGCGTCGACTCTTTGGAGGGCAAAGGAACCGGCGATGATTTCATTTGGCGTTGTCTGATTATCAGGCTGGCCTTTCCACGGACTTGCATCGAGAATGACTCGACCGACGTGATCAGGATACTTTTGAACATATTCTGGCCAGACATATGCTCCACTGAAATGGATAAACGAACATTAACGCAATAGTAAGGGATCCTGAATCAGGCTACTCACTAGGAACCTCCATAGAGGTGAATCAAGTCTTTTCCTAACGCAATCCGAATGCTATGAAGACTTGGTGAGATTCGTAAACAATGTCACAAAAACTCTGGCACACTTCTCAACATCCTGAATCACTTCATTTGTAGAGACGTATTGGTATGCACCTGGTGGAGTACTACACAGTAAGTCAGGGTGGACGTTTCCAGCACAAAAAGCCGTAATAATACCTGTTATCGTGACAAGACTTTGCAAAGTTCTTCACGGTCACCTGATATGCATCCCACGCCTTTCGATCTCTCGGCAAATCCAGTGGAATTTTTGCTGCAAGGTCCGGCGAGCAGTTCAAGGACGTGGATTTGGATGTGCCACGTGTGTCGAAGGCTGTAGGAGCAGAAGTAAGGCTATTGAAATTTCTGGGACGACTTTGAGAAAAACAGACATAGCAGCTCAAAACCTTCCATCCCATCGCTGAATACTGCCGGATTCACAATTCTTGTCCAAACTGCCGATTGTCCTTCATCTGGACCACCGGGATGGCTATAAATCAGGCAAGACGTTTAGATCTCCTTTATATTGGGAATACGGAACAACTGACATGAAAATAGTTCCTTTAGGTGTAATATTGGGAGGAGTGAAGCTGGAAAGGTTGAGGAAAGAACCTTGAAACGATGGGAAAAATACATAGATAGAGCCACTGTAATCTTATTATCTTCCCCAAAAGATTTCTCGTAGTCCAACGGAACATCAATCAGACCACATTGAAGACCATCTAGTGGAGGAGCCCCAGGAGGCCAGGTCGTCGAATTGAACGCGACTTGTAAGGGTACGGGAACATTTTGAGTGCAGTCGATCCATCGTACGGTGGGCGTAAATTCACTGGCCACACTGGTGACAGCCAACAAAACGAGCGGAATTATAGCCAATAACATGAAGCGCAGGACAATCCTTCGAGTTGCAAAGGCAACTGATGGCTTCAGGCTAAGACTCACCTTTTAAACTCCTGCTGAGCCCGAATACCAAACGTATCGGGATCAAATCTACTGTCACTACGGTGGCACTCTGAAAACTTGGAAAAAGCTCGCATCCTCAGGTGACCCGGTTTGTAGTGATTCAAATTTGAATGAAGTTCAAGCCGCATTATGGTTGTTCGCATCAAACGTTGTCCGATATTTTTGGCTGTTTAAGTCTGGTGGAGGGTGCCAAGTTTAGAAATTTACGGGAAGTCATTCACCGCCTCAATTCGTAATGCTGAGGTTTTGATTCAGCTATGATGAGCACAGACCAAGGAATGTCTAGCGAGGATGTATTGGGAATGATCAGAACATAGTTATTATTCGCAATCTTAGCCGTCATCCAACACTATTTCAACAACATTCTGGTAGAAGAGTGATTTATAGAACACAGGAAAAAAGAGAGAACTGGACACAGTCGTCAGTCTATGTCCTGGAACCTAGTTCTCTACGATCATCGACAATTCCCGGCGCTCATAAGGAATGCTAACTAGTACGACAAAGCAACATTGCCAGCGTAAGTGAACAAACGAAGGTACAAGGATGAGGATGCTCCTTTGGAAAGGATCTCAATTTGAGCGGCGGGGGGATCGTTTGGAGTGGTAATGTGCTTCCTTTACACAGTTCTCTCCATCAAAATCGGAAAACTGTCACGGGAAGATAATAGACTGCCCTGTGCCTCGGGCAGAAGACTTGGAATCAGTACTAGACTGCCGTCGGTTATACAGCATCCATTTGCTTTCTACATACCAATAGGAGGAGGGGGATTTCGGACGTCGAGCGAGGTGATGTGACTAAGTAATAGTTTCTAATGCATTCTAAAAGGGTATTCGTTGGATAAAATACCTGAAATTAGCAGAGTTCTCACAAACTTTGAATACCGACTATAAAAGTCGCTGAGAAATGTACTCTGGACTCTTTTTTTCTGGTTGTGTTATGTAGATTACTTCTTGACAACTTTCCATCTTATGCTCTCCCGATTCTAGAAAAGCGGAGAAGAGGGTCGCATCCCTTCAAAAGCAAGTCAGCATTTTGACTGAATAAACGCTTTCGTTCTCGGGAAGCATGTAACTGGAAATACACTCTAGTCGATGAACACGGTCGGCACGAAGTGGTACTTATGACAGAATATTGTTTGTTCTGTCCTGACTACTAGGAAGCACTTTGTAAGAAGTAAAAAAATGATATGAAAAACGAATTTAGAGAGGGAACGAGGGGCTAACAATGATTTTAGAATGTAAAGGAGTAAAAAGTCTTCATCTTAGAAATATTAGGGCTTCCCACCGTGTCCGTATGGTACGGTGTACGGTACGGTTCTACGGTTCCACGGTACGGTGTCCGTACCGTCGAGGTTGAGGAGGGGAAGTTCCGTAGCCGTGAGACGGACGGTTGGAGGAGCATACGGCCATCTGGATAGGGCGGTACCGCCGTGAATACGGTATATCCAAGTTGTTTTTTAACAAAATAATGACATTTCTTAAGCTTAAAATGGAGAGCACTATTCATTCTGGTGCTAGAGATTATCAGAAGTACAGTGTCTTTTGTTCCGAACGTTGAGCTTCAACGAACGTTTGAACCCTCGTTCACCTCGACACACTCGCGCGGAAGCTGGAGGAACTTGATTGATGACGTAGTGTAATATAATTAAGTATAATGACATTCATTCCACGGTAGTCCAATGCTCAATGTTATAGCCTCCTAGTGGCTAGTTTGAAACGACGTTGCGATCTTAGGAAGGAGGAAACCATATATTGAACTCTCCAACAGCTCCGGAAGCGGTATTTCGCGATTGCTTGGAGTTCGGGGAGGGATAGAGTGAAGGGGTGAATCAAACCAAATAACTTTCTCGATCAACGGGCCTGCGCTAAGTCGGGTATCCAGACCTTCCGAGTCGACAATGGCCCTTTCGTCTGAGAGTGGAATGAAAAGAGTGAAGAGACGTTGTCCGCCATGATTGCAATGTTGGAGAGTGTGAAGGATAAACGAGCAAATGGATGCACTCGAGATGGTGACTTTCTTGCTTGGAGTGCCATGTTGTGGACGCGGGACGACTCTGATTTCATCAACATTCTCAGGTAAGAGAGATTCATAGGTGGCAAAACGCAGTAGCGAAACAGGTTGCAGTCGAATGTTCATGGTCTGGAGCTTAGTTTTCGATGATGATGCCATGTCCTGGAGTTCGTAAGTAATGTTGACCAGCACTGAGAGATACATTGGTCAGTACAAGAAGGCACACAAAAATGGAGTTACATACAAGGGTGAGGAAGGTCTTTGAAGATGACCTCAAGTTGGGCAGTGCGTGGATAGGTTTGGATGGTCATGGTAAGGAGCTTACTTCTAGCACTCCCTAGCCAGCATCGTAAAAACTGCAAACGGCGACGGCAAATTGACAGGCAGCCGTGCAACTCGGGGGAAATATTTAGATTCAGTGCTAGACTTGGATCGGTCGTATTCCGTCGTCTCACCTTCCGCATGCCGTGGGGGAGGACGGGGGGTACTCGACATTGGGTAAGGTTGCGTGATGAAAGGAACAGTTGCCAGTCGACTCCAAAAGGGGATTCTGGAGATATTAGATCGGGTAACAGACCCTGCGACTAGTTAGCTTTGGTCACGCTCGGGATGAATGTCGAATGTCGACCTGGAAAGGTCCTGTGAAGACTTGGCTTTCACCCCATACATAGCACTAGCAACCTGGATTTGATGTCACCTGCTCATGAAGGTGAATTCTAAGCTATCTCAATTATGGAGAAGGCAAAGAGAGGATCGCGTTATGCTATGAGAAAATTCACAGCTCGACCCGGCTGATGCTTAGTTCTGGGTGAGCTGTCAAACCAGACCGCAGAGAGAGCCCTTTGAATATGTACGTACGAAGTCTCTTACATTAAAAGTCATGGATCATAAGCCTTGCAATCAGGTTTCTTGAAGATGAATGTCTCAACAGTAGTGAGGACGAAGCGATTGATGTGGTTCGGAAGAAAGGTGAGGCATTATCAATCAGATCAAATTGAGGCATTTTGCCGATCCACCCAGTTCCGTAGCGCATATAAAGGCTGGCTTGTGCACGGTTGATCGTTCTTCTTCCCCTGCCTTGCCTCAAGCCCATTCACCGTTGTCGACCGTCTTCCCGTCAACCTTCCTCACTTAGGTCTGTATATCAAGCACCGAATATTATTCGAAATTCTCGATATGGGTGTTCAAACGCCTGGCCACCTGCATTTTCTGCAACCTCAGTTTAGTTGGTCGACTGTCCACCGTTCAAGCTAGTGTTACTCCTTCCTCTTCGTACGTTACCCCCACCTTGCACATGCACCTGTACTCATATCTCCATCATCCTAGACCAGCGACCCCCTCTTGTCTTCAGCAACTATGCCCGCGGCGGTCGTTCGCTCCCTGTTTGCTCCTCGTTCCTCTTCCAACGGGCTTGGCTCCAATCGATCTTCTTCGGCCATCGTGGAGTTTATTGCGTTTAACCCCATTTGTTGACGTGAGCCAGCTCACCTTGTCTGGGACAACTCGGCGTGCCCAAGTTCGCAATTGACAACATTTCCTCCTGTTCCTGGGAAGGATTTTTGTCCCACCGACCCGACTGACCGGATCTCGTCACATTACAGGGCTCCAAATCTTCAGTCCCACGACTCTGTTTCTAGAACTTGGAGGAACCTCGGCCCACACTTGGTTCCTACATCCATCCTCAAACCCCCACTGCGTGTTCGCGTTCCAAGATGTCTGCCGCAAAACCCAATTTTCCACTCATCAAGAAGCCCATTATGCTGCACTCCAGTAGGGTGCCGAGTGGCTATAACTTCTCGGCAATGTTAGTTGAGGAGAAGGCACTCCTGTTTTCCAAGTGGCACTTTGTACGCTGTTTTCGTACTTCGCCAAATTCCTCTCGTTCATTCCATATTTTGATTTGCTTAGTGGTATCAAGCAGATTGGGACTACGGTTTAACTACCATCTACTTTTTCTGTGCCGCTATTGGGGTACTGGCCATCTACCAATATGGTACTCTATGGAGGTCCAGCAGAAAATCGTGTGCTATTTGTCCCTTTCTTCAACTTTTTCCTGATGCATCTTTAGAACGGCTAAGTCCGCTGGTTTCGTAGATCGTGTCGTCGCGGGGACCCGCTATCTCTCTTCTCGCCAATATCGGGTTCAGCGACTAGGATGGTACAGCCCAAGTGTCGGTGTTTTGTGCATGGTGGGAGCGATGTGGACTTTCACAATGGGTAATTACGAGTTTGGAAACTAGCATTTTACTGCGTTAGTGACGATACTTTTCAGCTCTTACGTTCGCGGTCCGCCCATTGTATTGGCCGAACATGGAGATGGGACATTCTCCCCCGCTGGCAACGCGCTCCGGCTGGATATCCATTGCCATTATGCCATTTATGATTGCGTTCGCCACCAAGGTCAACCCTGTCTCAATCGTGACGGCCGTCTCCCATGAGAAGCTACAAGTGTTCCATCGTTGGAGTGCCACGATCATGTGTAAGTTATACCCAACGTGTCAATTGAGCTATGCCGTTTATTGATCATGTCTGGCTCTCTAGATATTACCTCATTGCTGCATACTTTCCCATTCATCATCAATAGCATTCAAATGGAAGAAATGGAATCACAGTGGTTCAAGACTAACTGGTATTGGACGGGTGTTGCGGCACTCATTCCTCAGACATGGCTTATCTTCATGAGCTGGGGAATCGTTCGGAATCCGTATTACGAGTTTTTCAAGAAAATGCACTTTGTGTAAGTCATTTTTCTATTCACAATGACTACTCTCCCTTACTTGAAAAACAGCGCCTCGATTCTCTTCATGGTTTTCCTCTTCATTCATTGCTCCTTCCGCCTCTCATCCTGGGACTACTTTATCGCAACTGGCATCCTTTACGCCTCTTCCTGGCTCTACCGCTATGGTAGTATGTTCCTATGGAGCAGTGGGTTCCCCGCGACTGTCGAAAGTTTACCGGACGAGATGGTCCGTGTCACCGTGAAGGTACCCTCCCGGTTCAAGTGGAGTCCTGGTCAACATGTGTTTGTGAGGTTCATTGGAGGTGGTGTAGGAATCCATGCGCTGACGAGTCATCCGTTTTCGATCTCGAATATGTCTGAGTATGTCCTTTTCATTGAATTGCTGCTTTATGTTCATTGATCCGTTGTGTCAGGTCTGCTGAGAGCAGTCATGACTTGGAGATCGTTTTCCGTGCATATAGCGGTGTCACGAGGAGGTTATTCGATGTTGCGTCTGGAAAACCAAGCGTCTCGACTCGGGTCATTCTCGATGGTCCATACGGTGGCGTTCACCTGAGTCTCCGGTCTTTTGACAAGGTGTTTCTCATTGCAGGCGGCAGTGGTACGCGGTCTCTCCCACCACATGCCCTTATTTTCACTCATAATTCCTTCTCTTCTAGGCGCTACAATGATTGTTTCACTTCTGTCCGACCTGGTTCAAGGCTTTCAATCTCGCATGTACTGCAAACACGTCGAGTTCATCCTTGCCGTTCGAACCAACGACTCTCCTGCATGGATCAAACAAACTCTAGCATCCGCAGTCGCTGCAGCCGAACATCACAAACTTATCATTCATGTCCACGTAACGAGAGTCGATAAGGCTAACGATGATATCCTCGCTGCCGAGGCTATTCACGGTAAAGACGTTGGTTCGATAGCCGGCTCAGAGGAAACGGTTGAAGGAGAAGTGAAGACTGGTCGTCCAGCTTTGATTCCCACCATTAGAGAAGCTGCTAGGTATACCACTGGAAGACTAGCTATCGCTGGTATGTTCATCTTTTTTTTTTTGGCCCGTGATGTTCCTTTTTATTAATTGGTTTTCTTCTCTAGCGTGTGGACCCGATTCTTTGCTTTATGATGTTCGCAATACGGTTGCGGAATGTAACCTAGATTTGATGGATGGGTTTAGTAATTTGAAAGAGATTTATCTTCATACTGAACATTATAGTTGGTAGTTGATGAGCAGGTATGACATGTTTTATAATTTTGAAAATGTATTACCTCCTCGTTGTGGTTACTCCACCTACAATGACCTTGGCGGCATTATGTTTTGGTTTCATTTTTTCTTTTGTGTATCTTTTGCTTTCTCTATGTTCTCTTTGTGTTAGAATATTCCCAACAAGGGGGAACAATTGTTTGTTTCCCACAGCCTATATTGGACAGTAATGCGTGTACACTAGAAATTCATGAGATGGCGGCACATGGAAATTGTGCGAAAGAACAACCCACCTTAGATTTTGCAGTCTGTTTGGAGAGGTTCAAAATTCTTCGATTACAACACCAATGTACTATCTGGAGAGCCTTTCACTGAATCTGCCTCCAGCTCACAAATAAGAAAAAGGAAGCCAGCACTTTGTCCCCTTGTGTTCTTTGGATCCGCACCAGGAAATGTGCGGGTGTCGAATAAAGCCTTCTCTTGGGGACCACATCTTGATGGTGTCGGCCACTGGACGCCAGTAGGAAGCTTCATACAAAACACCCTCCCATAGTAAGCAATTAAATGGGAGCATGGACAAGGGTGATCCCATGAACACCGACTTTGACGATTTTCGCCGATTTTTTGAAGGCTTTTCCCTGTTGGCAGTGGCCTGCCACACTCCTGGTTTGGCAAAAACGAATACAAGGACACTTTTCTCTGGGAGCCATTGAAATGTAAAAGGGCAATCTAAGTGCACTGGCAGTGCCTGGAGTGGAAGGAGGATGAGAAATGCAAGCCGATTGCCGGATGGCTTTGGCACTTTCCTACGCTGTCAATCAACAACGAGCAACCTGCGTTTCCATAATCTTTATGCAAGCGGCTGCAGTCTCAGGGTGCCATTTGTGAGATTCGGATTTCTGTGGGGCGCTTCGCATTCGGAATGTAAATAGGCTTCGACAAAGACGACCACACCACGTTCCTCTCTTTTGACTTCCAACCCAGTTAATGTATTTCCCCCGATTTCATTTTAGCCCAAGGATGAGGGAAGAACATGGCGAGGTATACTTTCCGTTCGATGTTACATTCTACTCTGACGGCATACAGGCATGCCTCCAAGCCACAACAAACTCAACAACCGCAAGCCAAGATCAACATATACCTGCTGAGGCGTTCACAGTCCTCTCAGACTATATGGAAACAACCCTTATCCCTCGTCCATGGAAATACTATTTGTCTCCTGTAAGTCTATTTGAGTTACGGTCCCATTATTTCGCTCATTTATGCCAATATTCCTCTGCAACATTTGACTCTCAGGCCCAAAAAGCCTTCTTAACGCCCTTCCACATTCTACAAATTTTCATCTTCACAATCTTCTCAAATTTACTCCTGCATCTTCTCAAATTCCGAATGAAAAGAGCTCTTCTTTTCCTCATCATGTTCCTCACAGAAGAGTCACTTCGCTACGCTGTAGGGCCTCTCATAGGGTATCTGAGTCAAGGAATTGGAAACTATCCCGCATACGTGGAAAGCCATCCTCATAGGTGTAGTACATCCCTCGACCACAAATGTTGCTTAGGACACTATTTGAAGTCATCGACACCTTATTTCTCTTCGACACGGATAAATACAACACAGGAGGATGGACTTAGGGTTCTGACATTTGGTAAGTTGCCCTCCCTCATCCATGCTCTGTTTTCAGATGTTGGTGTAGATGGAGAGGCTGATATTCGAATCGGTGTACTCCCCGAGCTCTACTCTTTGCTTGATATAATGCGCCGCGTAGCCCAGGATCGTCCTGATATGACGGATAGCGACAACACGACAGGATCCTCAAACAAGATCCCTGAAGCGATCCCTTGTAAATGTTTTGATTTGATAGTTGGTAGTGGTGACGGAGGGTATGCTCCATTCCATTAATGCGTGGTGGTCTAATCCTCACGAGCTCTCTGGTTAGATGGATTGCTATCATGTTGGGTCGAATGTGCATGTCGACAACCCAAGTAATCGAAACTTACGTTGAAATCCGAGCCTCCATTCACAACACCTACCCATACAATGGGCCTGCTGGTAACTGGCAACCAGAGTTAAAGGCGTCAGCCTTCGAAGGTTTTCTCAGACTAATGACAGCGAGCAGAATAGAAGGTGGTGCTCAAGAAAAGCTCCAGATGGAGAACCCCCCATGCTATGTGTATGGTTTTAATTCTCACGCTTCGATTAAACCTTATTTCATTTCCCCAGTCTGGCATTAGCGATGCATGGGGAGAATAATGCACCCCATCCTGCGTTGTTCCGAAATTACGTGGCTAGAACAGACAATCTTCCAAACTACTACATATGGTTTGCTATGCGTGCCGTTGCGTCCTCGACAATCTTCCCACCAGCTCGCATGAGCCCCACTGGTCAATCCTTTTTAGCTTCATCTCAGTTCAATTTCAACAATCCTGTAAACGAAGCTATCTCCGAAGCTATTAACATTGCCAAAATCCTCAATATTGCTCGGACGCCCTTGGCCTACCTCGTCAGTCTTGGTGCCGGTCATCCGGGTGTCGAATCTCTTAATAAGGGTGAGCTTGCGGAAGCAGCAGTTCGTCTCACACAGGGTGCTGAGAGGGCACACGAACAAGCCCTAAAACGGCTAATTGAGGTATCTAATTTGAGCGACGAGACGTACTTCCGGGTGAATGTTCAACAAGGCTTTCAGAAAGAACTGCTGAGTGGGATTACGAAAGAGGCAATTCTGACCCATACCTCATCATATCTTCGCAGATTCGAGGTGGATCAGTCCATGGAGAAAATTGTTTCGCAAATAACTGGGAGTGTGACAACGGTGCCAAATTAATCCTCCCTCTCCCAATAATTTAAAGATGTGTACTATACAGCAAAAGTCACCGTTTCATTCTGTCTCCGAGTCGTGGAACTTGATACGCACACCGGCACAGGCTGGGTACAGCGATGCCCTTGTCCCGTTATAGTGCGTAAGAATGAATCTAGAGCGGTTTAGAACTGCTATATATCGTCACGAATTTTCCGGAGCTGATTACCTGCCTATTTCGCTTCCAAGTCGCATCACGGTAGACTAGTCAAACTGGTGTTTCTAAGTATTTCCCATCCCCCAGTTACCATCATATAAAATGAGCGCCAAACATCTGATGCTTCAATACCGGAACACTTTGAAAAGGGTGAAGCTCGGATCGTCGATACCCAGATGTTCTGTGTAATCCAAAGTGCTATTCAGCAAGAGGAAGCGAATGGCATGATGGTAAGACGAGGGGTGGAGCTTGCGTAAGTAAGGAGCGACAATCATGTTTCCCCAAACACCAACCAGTCTACCCCAATCCTTAGAACTTTGGGATGCTGGAGTCGTAATAGATTCAGAGCAGCCCGAGGCTCATTTGCCATTGACTTCTATGAGACTAATGAACTTATTCTTATGCCATTTGACGGTATTGGTGTCGAAGCTCAGAAGGTCGTATTTTACTGTTCTATTCCAACTGCATTGAATCATTCTATTGAAAGGCACATTGAGACATCCTTTTTTTGTATTTACCGAGATCAAAGCTCAAGATAAAATTGGACAATATGTAAACTGCAGTAAACGTGATTTTTGACGTCTGCGTCTCGAGTTAGCACGGGTGGCAAACGTCTGTGCGGTATCGGAGATGGTGCTCTGAAAGCACCTAACCCACACTTTACATGTAGGAAATTGCCGTACATTTGATATGGGAGCTTGCCTTGGCAGCACAGCATAATTCGCCAAGTGCGTGTCAAGTACGTGCCAGGCACATCTCATCGTATGGCAGCATACATGTCCGGAAAATGAATGACGGTAAATTTGACGCAATGCTCAAAATTTCTGAAGTTTACACACCTTGCCTGTTGTTCCTATTTGAATACACACATTGCAAAAGTATTGGCGAGTCGAAACACCCACAGTTCTTTGGGTGGATAAAATGCACATCCTTCTTTATGTCGTACCGCAAAACAACGCAGGTCTTTCGATATCTAGCAATAGATATGATTTGTTCCGTTCACCCTTAGTTAGAAGGGCCCTAAAATTATGTAAAATATTGAGTAATGGCGTCAATCCTCGTAATGAATCGGGAGAGATGGGCATAATCAAGAGACTCGGCTGGTCAGTGGAAAGCCTTGTTAATGGTTTGCGGCTATCAGAATGCGGAAGTGCATAAAGCTTCCCAGCAGTCTATATATCAATCAATTAAGAAGAAATTATCAGAGGAGGGACCGAAGAACAACTATGCTGGGCTTGAGCAAGTGACTCTGGTGGAGTCACTCCCAAATGTAGAGCGATTCTTGGATTCTTGTGGGCCCTAAGTATGGAATACCTGGAGAGAAGCCGCGAGAACGATAAACCATTGTTAGAAATGACGAACTACGGGTATCGGGTATAGGAATTAATGTAGTATAGGTATGAGCACTTCGTGACTTACAGCTCCCTTCACGCGATTATAACGGCCCAATATGATCGTGGATTCTTGATTCTTACCGCTATCGTTGGTCTCGGAGCGCTACTCCAATAGCCTTGGTGGATGGAATCGTATTATACATGAAATACCTTACTTGGCAACAGAAACCGGCAACTTCTGAGACCTAAGATAAACCAACCCAATTATATCTATTCTTGAAAGTATGTTGAAGACCTGTGTGTGTATCGCATGGCACGAAGCAGTGTGTGTGCTTTTTGTGCAACACGGACCGATGTGCATGTTTTGGCTGACCGTGGTTATTAGAATGTGTGAAATCAAACAGGCAAACCAGGCACAGTGTGTAAATTTCCGAAATTTTGAGCATTGTGTCAAATTTACGGTAATTGATTTTCCGGACATGTATGCCGCCATATCATCGCGGTTCAAGGACTTTCAAAACACCATCTTTGAGGCCACACAGACGTTTGCGATCGTGTAACTACAAACATAACTCGTACTGTGACACATTAGACAGCAAAGGTAATGAGACTGTTGACTAATAGGAAGCGACGACTTTTAAAAGCCAACTAAGCAGATTTTTCGATTATGAATTCAAAGGTTTTGAAACACAGTATTCTTATAAAAGATCTACTCTGAGGACCAATTTCCCCACAAGCCAGCTTCGTTCCAACCGTCTACACCAGTCATGACACAGAAGGCTTTCACACTTCTCTCTCGTAGCACGCTCATCGCCAGCCTTGCAGAGTGACCACGATGAGACAATATGAGAACTTTATGTCCCTTGAACAGGTCTCCACCAAACTCTGGATCATTAGCTGCCAGACGAGCATCTAGAGTATGAAAAAGTTTGACCATAGTAGGTGGATCCATATACGGATTAGGGTCTGCTGACGCATCGACAGGAAGATGAAGTGAGTTTGGAAGGTGGCATTTTCGGAAGGACTCGTCGTCGCGTAAGTCGAGAATTAGTGTTGGCAATGCAAAGTCATCGTCGTCAGAGGCTGCAGATGCAATGCCTCGATGGGGTTGGACCCCAACGGCTGTGGGAGGAACCCAGTTTGAATCGAAGATAATGGAGTGGGCAACAGTTGGTGTGACTTCCCAGCCGTTGTCATAATTGTAGGTATCGACATCCAGGAGTTCGCTTCGGTTGATGGTGGGGAAGTGTTCGTGTCCGAGCTTCTTCATGTAATCCTGGATATATTGGAATGGCTGGTCACAGCAGATGAACGCACCTACAATTCAAGTACATGTGAGTTTGGAACATTCTCCAAAAATATTAGTGAGAAAACACGTACAGACGATTTCTCCGTCGTCATTTCTCAGAGCATCCAGTCGACCCTCTGCTTTTTCACGATCCAGATATTTCAGAACACCAACTAATGCCATGCCAGAGCTTGGTCCAACAAGAAGGCCGTTACGACAGAGCTGAAGACTTGTAGCGAAAGACTCTGGAGATGCGATTTCTTCCATGCTGTCAATGGCATCACGCCACGGGAATTCGACGGGCGAAAGTAGCGAGAAATAACGAGGCCCAGGAACCTAGTAAAATAATCAGCTTTCTTTAAAGGGGAAAAAAGGGAAGTGGATTGTACCCTGTCCATTGGGGCAACAACTAGACCGAGTCGCTTGACTTGAGGCGCATGCTCCTTGAGATAGAGACCTGTGCCAGTCATTGTACCTGGAAGATTTCAAAGAAAAAATAAGGAATGAAGGACATGATGCTCTTACCAGAGGTACCAATAGTAGCTGCAAAGAGAGAAAGTTTTGGAAGCTGCTTCATAAGTTGGGGTCCAGTCCAACGCATATGAGATTCGTAATTCTGAGGTGTATTGTGGATGTCTAATCGAGAGTAGGGCGTGAAGAACTCACTGTAGGATTCGAGTATTGATCAGGATTATACCATCCTTCCTGTTCGCCATCAATATTGGCCTGTTTAATACCACCGTTAGGATCCTGCGAAGCAATGTTATTAGAATATTTGGAATAACTGGATGATACAGAACATACGTTGGGTTCTGGTTGACCATGTCCCCCAAAGACAGTTAGGTCAACACCCTAGCAAAGTGGTGAGTTAACGAGGAAAGGCGAGTAGACAAAAATGACGCACGAAAAACCGGAGGAGATTTAATTTGAGAGTACTTGTTTTGTTGGACATGTAGGCTTTGACCTTGGGGATCCCCATAATGTTGGCAATCATCGCCATTGAAATGACAGTTGAGCCGGAAGAGTATTCGACGAGAGTGTGGGTGTTTTCCGTAACTTCTCCACTTTCCTTGGCACGTAAAATCATGTTGAGAGCTGAAGGAACTGGATAAGCGAATGAATATCGATGCTAAGAGTGAACTACTCGCCTGGCAGGGATTTCACGTTGCTTGCCTGCGTGGGTGGGTAAGTGACGCAGTTTTGAAGAAGGGGGACAAAGACGAACTGGAAGAGCACTCATAAGCTTCGCATATATTCTAACGCCATCTAAGGGTGACCTAGGTATGAGCATCGTTCCTATACGCCAAAGGAGAGAAAAGAAGCTCTGACCTTTCCGCAGGTGGTTAAGACGTTCAGGCAGTTCAACCAACTACAAGAGAATTAATTCAAGTTGGCGCTCCCTGTGTGCAGACTTACAGGTACTGGAGGGCACTGATCTGGATCCCAGAAGGCCGCCAAAGCCTCTTCGCCAGAGTACACGTTCAAAATGGGATCGGACGGCATAGGTTAGTCGCAGGAAGGTCCTTCCGTGTGCAGTCGAACTTCGGTAGGCTAAGAGCACGCATTTTCGGGGTTTAAATGAGGACTGCAACAAGTCCCAGCGAAACGAACGAAAATGGACATGGTCAAGAAGAAAGAAGCCGCGAGCTGGTTCATCACCTTGGCGCTTCGGTCGTTTGTCCTTTGTTCCCGGCCAACATCTTGATGTGGGGGGTTATGCTCTTCGCAAAAGTTTCGCCTGCTCTTCCCATTCCCATTTGTCGACATCCAGTTCTGTCAATCAGTTCGGAGTCCTTCGCCAGTACCCGCGCAGTCATGATCACATTCCAACGCCATTCGCGTGCAACAGCTTCGTTGCCTAAAAGCTGGGGGTTCTACTGACCCCATGCCTGGAAAACTTCTCCTCGATGGAACGTACCTCAAAATTTGAGATTACCTGGAAAGGCCAGGATAAACCTTGTTGGTTATCCCTTATTATTTCTCCTGGATTGTTTAACCTAATAACGTTTTTGTTCCAGCATCCTTTGAAGTCAATTATACCCTTCAAATCGTTCCCAACGCCAATGCCGCCAATCTTCTCCTCCAAGTGAAATGCATTCCTGGCGATGGATCTTCACATCAGCTTCAAACCCTCACCCAGACGTTCCCCTCCAACCAGCTCATCGCGAACAATGTCGTTTGCGAATTCTTCATGCATGCGCTGCAACACTGCCCAGTGGGCGGAAGTCGCGCTGTCCAGCTTCTGCTCCCTTATGCGGATGGATTCATATTGAGACCCGACTTCCTCGAGCAGCGACTCGTCGATTGTACGCTGGTAGAACGCGTCGTTAGATTTGCCGAACCTTTGCAGCTCCTCTCCAAGACAGAAGTCTCCCAGCTCGACCTGGCTGGACTACTAGGAGCTGCAGTGGGAGGCATCCTCTTGCCATCCAGTCCCATCGAAGACGATGCCTCTCATTTCCGTGCTCTCCAAGCTGAGCTCGACGCTCGCCTTGCTATACCGTGGATCCTCCCCAACCCCATCCAACGACGTCGCATCGTTTTTGTCCATAAGAACAAAGAACTATGGACTGAACAGCCATTTGTTCAGTGCATTCACCCCCTGGGTCTCGACCTTCTTGCCATTGGCCCAGAAGGTCACTGGTATTCACGAGAAGCCAACAAACATCTCTGCGAAGGGTTCGTCGCCATTGACCCAACGGTCGATGATGGATTACCCCAGCGAATCGCCGCGGCTGTCCAGTCGTACGGGAAAGAGGTTCATGGCATCGTCACCTTCAACGACGCGTACCACGCTCACGTCGCTACTGCAGCTAAAATTCTCGGTCTACCAACTGAGCCACCTTCGGCTTATCAGATATGCGAGGACAAGTATGCGACGAGGCAGCTGCTCGATGGAACATCCTCCTCGTCCTTGCTACAAACACAATCGTTCCCAACTTCCGACTCTCTCGAGCAGTATATCACTTCTACTCAAACACCTTTCAACTACCCCGTCGTCATCAAGCCAGCGAAAGGTTGCTCGTCCGAAGGCGTGTATATCGCACACACGTCATCCGATTTGCTCGCTCTATCTTCTACGACATTTTCGATTGCGAAAGGTGCCGATGTAATCGTAGAGACCTACCTGGATGGACCCGAGTTCAACGCTGAGTACGTTTTAGTCGACGGAAAAGTCGTCTTTTTCGAGCTTCAGGACGACTATCCTTGTGCCGGAGACGTCGCTGCTTCCCAAGGTGGTGATATAACTGGCGACGGCGGGTTCGCGGAAATCGGGATGATCATTCCTTCGGCTCTTCCGACCTCAGAGATAGAATTGGTCAAGAACTCTTGCCATGAGGCCCTCCTGAAAGCTGGATTTATGTGGGGTGTTTTTCATGTTGAAGGCAGAATTCAAGGTTCTTCTGTGAAATTCTCCGAAATAGATGGGCAAGGTTGGGAGCTCGTTCCTCGTGAGGAGAAGGAGAAAAAAGAAGAGCCTCGTTGTGTTGTCTTGGAGATAAATCCTCGCACGCCTGGCATTGGTTGTAGTATAATGAGTATTAGAACCTACGGTATGTCTTTCTTCTCCTTCATTTTCCTTCATTGTTTTCGGGAGGCTAAAAGTAGCTGCTGCTAGGAATGGACTACTATGCAATTCAAACCCTCATGTGCATTCGCGACAAAGAACGCGTCCTTGCCCTCGCTCGGCCCTTCTCATACCCTCCTGATTCGTCGAGTACTACACCTCGAGAGCACCAATATCACTCCGAGTCAGTTCGGTTCCCAGCCACGCATGCTGGTCGCTGCATGACACCAGACGCCCTCTCCCTCATGCTCGACACTCATCCTGAGCTTGTCCCATACGTCAAAACGGGTCGAGCCTACTTCCACGAGGGAGATAAAGTTTCGGATCCTAAGCAGGGCAGGTCCTTCTTAGGCTTTGTCATTGTTGGTGCGGAAACGAGGGAGAAGGTGAAAAGTGTTGCGGAGGCTGTGAGAAAGGCTTGGAAAATGGAGATTGTTCCCTGATTGAATCCTCTACATACTTGTGTTTAAAAACTTTGCCCTGGATTTTACTGTATTGCACTACAGTAGACCTTTTCTTGATGTAAAGACCGTATCAGGTACCACACTCACGCAAAACTATGTTCTGGAAAGCAAAGACAACTACTTATTGAGCAGATATTCTAGAATACTAGAGGTGTATTACGGAGAGGTCGCACTGTCCGCTGATTTGGCTTCTTCATTGACGGCTGAGTGAGGTTTCTCGTCCTTGGTACCCTTTCCTCGCTTACGTCTCCATCTTTGCAAAACTTTCCGTCCTTCCTCTTTCATCTCTTCGTCGTCATCACGGTCTAAGTCCAAGTTGATCATCAATGTGGCCGCCAAAATGAATCCAAACGACGCGAGGCCGGTCAGGACGTAGAAGACGATTCGGAAGCCTTTGTAATAACCCAGAATTGTATCTTCTGTTGGATTCGTTAGGTCGACAGTATTGCTGTAAGACCGTGCGGTCTTGTCGCTAGAATAACCGTAAGCATTTTTGGTGGCCTCTGCAAGAAACAAAGCGTACATGATTGCTCCGCAGACAGACAGTCCTACTGTTCCGCCCAAAGACCTCACGAAACTGAAAATACAAAATAAGTGAGTAGGAAATAAGAAATTTTGTGAGAAATAACGCAGACCTCCTCAAGCTCGTAACCGTAGCCATTTCCTTCCTTTCCACGGCTCCCTGCAATGCAACCAACGCAGGCTGGAAGGTCTGACCAACACCCATTCCGACAATAAGAGAATATCCCACTTGTTTAGAAAGAACAGTGGAGTTCGCTTCTAGCGGGAGTGTCGTCATTAGTCCCAGTCCAATTGCCCATAAGGCCCATCCTGCTACAATAAGTTCGCGGTAACGTCCAGTGTGGGATATGTAGAAGCCTGTTAAGGAGGAAGTGATAGCTGAAACAGGTATGAATGCTTGGAAATCGTAAGCTAGACGAAAGACATACTTTGCGTGACTGTGATGGGAAGAACCATAGCTCCACTTTTCACTGGAGAATACCTGTATGCAAGCTGATAGAATGTTGGGAGAAGAAAGACTTGAACGACGGTGAGCCAGCCATTTATTGTCTGCGTAGCGATTGCACCGACAACAACACGATTTTTGAAGACGTGTACTTGAATTAGCCGTGAGTTCAATAACTCGTGAACAAGGGATTAAGAAGACATACATGGCATCAATGGAAATCGAGGTCCTTTCCATTCCCAGAGAACAAAACCCATCCCAAGAATCACACCAACAACCAGCGGTGCAATAACATGCGCGTCCGTCCACGCGTACTCGCCACCTCCCCAGGTGAGTGGCACCAAAATAAGCGTCGTGGCAGAGAGAATAAAAGCTGAACCCAGGAAGTCGATCTTCTTCAACTTTCCTAGAACGTCTTTGTCTTTGATTGGTCGCAAAGGCATCCAAGCCACGGCTCCAGCAGCTATCACGGTTAAAGGAAGAGTTAACCAGAATACCCAACGCCATTGGCCAGCTGCAACGAATGCACCACCAATAACGGGTCCGATACCATATGACAAAGCCACAGAAGCTCCCTAGATTTGATGAGCGTTCAGAGAAGACACGGGGCACAAACAAGCGACGAACCAGAATTCCTTGATATTTTCCTCTTTCTCTCAAACTAACCACATCACTAACGATAATCTGCCCAATTGTTGGAACACCTCCACCTCCGATACCCGCGATAGCTCTGAACACTAACAGTTGGACGAAAGTTTTTGAAAGTGCTGAAGCCAAGTTTGCAAGGAAGAATATGGCCAAAAGAACGATTATGACAGTTTTTCGAGACCATATGTCGCTGATACGCCCGTATAAAAGTTGAAAAGCTGTACTCGTTCTACGCGCGTAGTGATGTTAATCCGAGAAAAAAATGATGCAAATGGGAACGGACGAACAAGTAATACGCGTTGGGTACCCAACTGATTTGTGAAGTAGCATTGAATGTTTGGCCGATAACTGGAAGAGCAACGGACACCATCGTCTCGTCCAGTAGAACTGCTAGGTTGCGAACCGTTGCTGCAAGGAATACCTAGGTTCATTTAGCCCAAAAGATAAAACATGACTAGACGACGCGGTAAACTTGCCCATATGACCTGCTTTGTGGGGAGGTACGCTGTTTGATCCTGAAGTTCATTCTTACGCTCAGTTTGAGGAACCTCAGATGTTTCAACATCTTTTTGACCAGGCGTAGAACTCATGGTCAGGAGCAAAAGGCGTGTTCGTTAAGCCGTTGCGAAAACTCAAATCTAACCGGGTACGACCAATGATTCGAACAACGAATCGGCTAGACCTGTATTCAGAAATATAGACAGCACTTCAAACTCATGTAGTTATTTGCATCGATTGCGCAAGCAAGTATTAGTGTGTTCTCGTTGCGCCTGCAAGGCGGAAAACACAGCAAAGAAAGACCCCCCAGGGTGCCGGCCAAATAATGATGCGTAGTGATATCGGGTTTGAGTTGGTTCAACAAACGTTCGCCAAGAAAAGAAAAGTACGAAAGAAGGTTGTGTTTGTTTTTGCTACCGACAGTCACGGTTGCACACGTCGATTCTCCCGAGCCTAGCTTAAACTGTCTTTCGGTCTCCTTCCGTCATGGTAAGATGGGAACATTTCTTACTTTTGGGTATACAGGTCCTTTTATAGGGGTCTGTTCTCTTGCTGGTCTTCAGTTATCCTCTCTTGAGCACCATCCCAAACAATGAATGTTTTCTCGGGACCAAGTGCAATTCTTGACTTCCATGACCCTTCCAAAAACCTACCCTTGCCGGTTTGTCATGCACTAAGCTGAAGTTCTTACCTATTCGCTCATTACGAGGTAGCTGGTGGAGATTCCTCAGCACCCCTTCACGCATAAGGGCGTGAGGATATATGCCAAAATGCTCACTATGCTCCCCTCCACCAATGTCAAGGCGTTGACTGCTCGAAATATGATGGAGCACGCCATTGAGAATGGTGACTACGATCCATGCAACGACAAGATTGTCGAATATTCTTCAGGTAAGGAACTTCCTATGCCTAACATTTTGTTCACCATCTTATCTGCCGCAGGTAACACTGTGACCTCCCTGGCCATTCTAAATGGCATTCGAGGAGGTCCACAGGCAGAGGCGTATGTTTCCAATAAGACGTCTCGGGAAAAGATGAATATGCTGCGCTTTTTCGTGAGTCCGTTGTTCTGGGTGATGGACCTTGAGCTCAACGGTAATTAGAACCTAGAACTGTACGTATCGACTGTGGTGGTCTCGTCCTTTCACTAAGAGGTCATAGGACACTCTTTGGTGGCCCCACCCAAGTTGAGCCTGCCGACGTCTGGGGCGGGGTAGCAGCCGCGATCAGAAAGGGCAAGGAGCCTGGTTATTGGTGCCCTGGACAATACACTGACAACTCTGTATGTCTACCCCTGCATGGTTTCGGAATATTCACTGAAATTTTCTACGAACCAGAATGTCGACACACATATCCGCTGGACTGGGCCCCAAATCGCCTCCCAGCTTCCTTCAATCTCTGTATTTTGTGCCGCCGTAGGTACCTCAGGTGGGCTCTAGAACACTGTATCCTATCCCTTTCTCATCATTGCATAAGGTACTATGGCAGGAACTGGAGCATATCTAAGAGAGCGTTTTCCCAGCATCGTCAATGTTGGTGCATTTACCGCTCCGGGTGAACATGTTCCTGGTCCTCGCCCTATTGATCTAGTTTCCACCATTGACTTCCCTTGGAGAGAAGTGGTCGAGATTTATGAACATGTGCCAGGCGTCGATGCATACCGGACGAGTCTGGAACTCTCACGGCGTGGGATTCTCGTTGGACCGAGTTCAGGGTTAACTCTGGCTGCGTTGTACCAGTATCTTAACAAGCTGGACGATGCTGGTCTCGATAGTCTCAGAGGAGAGGACGGAATGGTGACCTGTGAGTTTTCAGGTTCTTAATTCCACCAAGGCATGTGCTCAACATGGTTTTTCTTCCACAGGCGTCTTCATCTGCTGCGACCTACCATTTCTATACATCAACGACTACTTCAAGAAGCTCCCCCCATCCTTATTCCCCACCATCAATGAATCCGAACTCATGCATGTCGACCAACACATATACCCCACCGATGCTCGACTCAGCGCGTCAAAAACTCATATGCTTCTCAAATGTCCATCCCTGAGGGAAGTTGTCATCGTAGACTTGCAACATGCAGACGCTTTTGCTCGATCACACATTGACACCTCCTTGGCTCCTAAACACTCCATCGAAATAGTCAACCTCCCAGTGGACGACGATCCCATAAACCCAACGAATCCATTTATGAATGGACCTGCGTTGATTCAGCAATATAAAATGCTGGAACAATTATTGGGAGGGGAGACACTTCCTTTCAGGTTGGCTGAGAGGAATGTCATCTTCGTATGCACCGGCGGAACCATCTCATCTACTGCTTGTGCAATTGTGCGTGCTCGACATGGGAGCGTTACGAAGGCATGGTATATTGAAGATGGAATGGTTGGCTGGAAGGAGAAAGGAATGCCTCTTTTTGAAATGGAGTAAGGTTTTGTTCTAGCTTCATTTACATGCTTAGGTTCAGTACCCTAATATTTTCTTATTCTTTTCCTATCTACGTGTTTATGCAATCAGTACGGACAGTCGAATAGAATTCATCTCATTTACAAGGTAGTGATCTGTACGAAGACAATAACTTTGGACACAGACATCGTTTATAATGTGCGTAAGCAAGCAGGCTGTTTATTTAGCAGCAGGCGTTCCTCTATTGAATCTTCCGAAGATTAACTCTCCAACAACGGACCCGAGGATAGAACTGATAATGTATGAGACGTTAAATGTCCTGGGAACATGTTAGAGCAGAGTTAGGAAAAATGCCATTTGAAAACATACATGACAATCAACATGAGAAGATAGTGAATTGTAGTTTCCAGGCCAAGAAGAGTTGAGCGTGCTAGTTCGTTGGAGAGGATCTAAGTAGCATGATTAGACAGCCAGCGCGTGGGATTAAGAGTGGTTGGCGTACAAATCTGGAGGAGGAAGCAGCGACCTCCTTGGTCTCATCTCCTTCACCATAATGTTGTATCAGAGTTTTGCTCCTAAGGAAGGTGCCAAAAACGTGAGTCTTGTTCTCGACACGTTAGTGATCGAGCTCACCTCAAGATACCCCGCTGATTCACACCACGAGCAACACTGGATATCCACCTGCCAGCAATGGCTATGACGAAGATGACCAGGCAGGCTCCGAAAATTGCACCGGGTTTTGTTGGAACAATGGATTTGAAAAGGAGGGTATCACCCTTCGTGAAATGGAGATACATCTTCATAGACATGTCAGACATGGTCATATCGTCGGTGCTTGAGGTGCTGTTAGAGCTTGAATCGTGGTCGTGGCCCATGTCCATATCCATTGTTAGTAAAAGGAAAAGGATGTGCGGAGAGGGAGAGTCTTGCGGAGAGAGGAAGGTGGTGGAGCAAAAGCAAGCCGGACGTCCGTTGTTGGGGCGTGGCTCAAGGAGCATCAGAAAATAGGCCATCACGACGATAACCGATTGATTTGGGCCCTCGGTTCTTCGGGCGAGTCGGGACGTGAGAGGTGCTCCATTCGGTCCCTGGAAATTGGAATGGTCTTGGGATTGGTTGTTGCAGTTTGTGAACCTGGTCTAGGGCGATGGCGAAGACGAATTTTGATAGATTGAGGAACCACGTGAAATGATAAGCAGTGTCAAGGCCGAAGTGTCCAGATGGAGCGCGGGTTAAGAATTGGAAGATGGATGAAGGGGGTCGAGGAGAGGTGGGTATCTGGGAGGTTTGAAGCTCAATGGTGAGAAACTTTGGGGGTCCTAAACTTGCTGAGGCGAAAGCAAGGATGGAGTCCAGCAGGGTAGTTAAATTTGAAGGCAGAAAGTCCAGAGGGGAAAGTAGGAAGTTCGAAATCGAGGAAGCTGTTGTTTGAAAATGCTTGCATTCAACCAAATGCGAAAGAGATCCAGTGGAAATTCTTGGAGAATACTCTCTGAGGGCCATTGTTTGCAGAAAATGTTGAGAACATTGCACTGGACATTTCTCCTGGCGACGCCAATTTCCAGAAGACGGTGGTGGTCGAGAAGCAGGCGGTAACAATTACTTCCGAGTGATTGAGGCATTTACTCATCAGTCCCATCACGATGAGGCAATTCCCCGATCCACTGTTTTCCGAGCTATAAAGTTGGCTCTGCAGCAAGCGCTGTACCTGTCTCGTCTCCCCTTCACTTCCACCTCCGCGTAGCCCTCAGCATCGATCAGTCCGAGGAATTCCAAGACTCTCAAAACTATTTTCTTGAATTGCTTGTGCTGCTGTCATGGCTCTTCGCTGCTCAAGTCCTACTACGAAGTTCTGCGCACCAAGACTCTTCCTTCGTCGTCTAGGATTGCGTTAACACTCTCGTTTTTCCAACCCTTTCTTCATCTCGTTCGCTTCTGGAGTTTGTTCAGTTTCGTCACATATTCCTATATTCACTGCTGATTTTTTTTCTCCATCCAGTTGACTTGTTCCTGCGACCCCCTCGCCTCGACTTCGCCCACCTCGCAACCTCAAACGTTCTCCGATCTCTCGGGTACTCCTCGCCGATGTCCACGTCGTCGGTGTCATCCTATCTGTGCGGACAATCGTGCGAACGCTACAACCCCATTCGAGGACGAACCAGCTTGACGTTCAAATATCGTCGTGTTCGCCGTGCTCGCCCGTGAATCACCCCTGTTCACTCGTTCCTTTCTCCTATTCTTGGCTTGCCGAATGCACCGGACCATATATCCCCATGAGGCTCTGGCTGCTTTTCACGCCTTGCTTGGCTCCCGAAGTTCATCTTTCCGCTCGCGAAGCAAGGCACATGCACTGCGATGCTCTCGGCTCTCCTCTCATCAGAAATCAGCTCCTTACATTGGTTCTAGGTCCTGGCCGTACCAGCGGATAGCAGTTTTCTGATTCGAAAGGGGTGCGCTTTACCGCTGTCCCGCCGAGTTCATCGGCGCTCTCGTTTCAAGAATGGTCGTCGTACATCGTGGAAAAGCGTGTCAAAGTATGATCGTTATTAACGAAGAATATATTGATTTGGCTATACACGGCCGCTAAATATCGTCAAGAATAAATGGGCACAACAGAAGCACGCCTTGGATACCACTATAATAGTAAAATTTGAGGACAGCTGTAGGAGGCTGACTAATTTCAGCACGCCTAACGAGCAAAAGACCTCGAGGACTTGAAACCGGGAAAGAGAACCCCCCCATAGTTGTGAGGAGCATCATTGGTACTAAGAATGTCTTGTTCAGCTTTGGAAGAAACTTAGTTCTGGCTGCGAAGAAGTAAAAAGTTCTGAATGCAAGTATCTGCGAAAAGAGAGCCTGGCGCATAATAGCTTGTAGAGAAGCTATGAGATGAGAGTCGGAAACGATGCCTTTCAGAAGCAAAGCAAACAGACCTTTGAGCAGAATACTTCATAGTTGTGATGCCCGCTGGGTTTTTTGAACTTAGCGGCCTTCGATTAGACACTAAATGGATATCAGACATGGCTGAATGTACGCGAACTAGCCTAATTTCGGTGTTGACATGTACGTAGACGACGGAAACGAGAGCTGACTTAGTCAGACCTCTCAGGGCCGTGAGAATGGACCTACGGGACATCTTCACTGTGAGTAAGTAATATATATTTGGGGCTTAGAATGCGAAAAAGGTGCAGGGGTGTTCTGCTCTTGGCCCCTCGGCTGAATTGTGTGGTACCTGCTCCAGTTACACGCAAATAAGATGTGGAAAGTGAAATTAATGTTTTATAACAGGTATCAGGGTTAGACTTAGACCTAAGCAGGGTATCCAGACGTACTAGAAATATGTGGATTACAGCCAAGTTCTTGAAAGTGATGACCACTGGAGTTGAGATCTGATGGAAGAAATTCGCTTGTGCACTTGGTTCTTGACTCTTAGGACAATTTCTCTTCTTTGTCGCTCCTGCCAACCATGCGAGCAATCTCCACACATAAAATTCCACGGAGAAAATAACTCTGTTAGATATTAGAATCAGCCGTCTATGTGTCCAAAGGACGCGCAAGCACTACCTGACTCTCTATGCCTTTCCTTATAGAACTAGATATTGACAGCTCACGAAAGAGAGTTGTGTAAGTCTTGCTATGCGCAATTTGTGTGAGACAAGACAGTGTAGTTGACGTTGCCTGGTTTTGGAATATTAATGCAAGGCAAGAGTGCTACTCCTGTGCTTGTGCGCGACTGGTAGAATTGAGTAACTCAGATCTGTCTCGCGCATATCATGGACACTAACCAAGTTTATTTAGACTATTTCGACAGCACCAAGATCTTTGTAGAATATCCAAAGACAAGAGCGAGTCGTCAAGAACCAAGCGGCACCCCAGGATCCCTGCAAGTTGCAGCGTCTTCATTTCTTCTGCATTTTGTATTGGCGAAACGCTCCCAATACAGCTACAATTTGGGATCGTCCATAATTACGTGTTGCATTTCAACATTTCTAATGTGATATCCTCATTCCGGGATAGAGAAGCCGAGGCGTCCCCACATTTGGGGTTGACCCCATACATTTTCCGCCGCCGAGTTTCAATACAGTCTGACGCTCCTTGCTTTCAACCACCATCATGTCCTCCCATATCTTCAATGTTGAGAAGCAGGTGTGTATCCCGTCTCTTCATGCGAAGCCCTCGTGAGCCAGCTAGACCATTACTTAGTTGACCTTCTATGGCGCTTACCATGCTAACCACACAAATATTCTCATCCATATGATTTTCGTACCTATCATCATTTGGTAGAGCATCTACTTCACTTTGGATCCCAGTGTTTTGATTTTTTTCGACCAGGACTTTTCAAGTGATGCTCTCCTCGGTTGGCATGCCCCATTGGTTCCCGGAGGTCCACTACCAACTGAACAATTATATGGCCTTTGATCTAAATTGGGCTGCAATACAAGCGGCGCTTTATCTCGTCTATTACTTTATCCTGGAACCAGTAGCCACTGTGAGTACCTCTATACTGAGCGCGAATAGGTTAACTGAAGCAACCCAGATATTGTACATTCCTCAAGTTGCGATATCTCTGCTCTCCGCGACAGCTTTCAAGGATCGACCCAATGCGCTCATAATTGCTGGTGTCCTCAACGTGTTGTCTTATATTGCCCAATTTGTGGGACACGGTGTCTTTGAAGGAAGAGCTCCTGCATTGCTTGACAACCTTCTCCAAGGTATGAGCTCTGAACTGTTCAACAAGCACTCTCCACGCGCTTATGCTTCCGTTTTATAGCAAATGTACTTGCACCGTTCTTCGTGCATCTTGAAATGCTCTTTAGCATTGGTTACCGACCAAAATTCCACAAGGTTCGTCCTTTCTGTTCTTGGGGCGCTTCTGAGGCCGCAACTGACTTTCTACAGCGGTTGACCAACGAAATCGGAAAAGAAATTACGCGGGTTAGGAAGGCAAATGGCGATAAAAAGCGTGCTGCTGAAGCCTCCAAGAAAGGCCTTTGAGGGTGTTTTATCCGATTTAACAAATTCACGGCATTTTGTTGCACGATCCTCAATTTTCTTTTGCTATGGATTGCAATTTGTGTAACTGTGTCGTAAATATTAACTTATTGGTGGATGACCCTGACTCAAATGGAAAGCATAGGTATTGCGAGCCCTCTGTGGTGATCTGTTCTATGGTGGACATTGCTTTAGTTCGAAGAACAGTCAATTAGAAGACTCTGTGGGCTCAGCTGGCGGAGTAGGCTGAGTCACATTGAAATACTCTGAAAAGGGATCCCAGCTTGGGTCTGTATGCCTCTCGTATTCGATACCATGAGCGAAGAAATCGGCAACATCCTCTCCATAGATACTAAATAGACGAGTTATAGTTTGTCTCATTACACAACTGAAAGGGAACGTACTCATGTATGAACCCAAACATGGCATCCAACCCAGCGGAGACTCCGCTTGAAGAATAAATGTTCCCATCCACTACCCACCGTGCAACTGGAATCCAGTTAACGTTAGGACCAAGGGCCGTCGTCTCTTTCCAAGCGCTTTTGTTTGTTGTTGCATTCTTGCCGTCAAGGACGCCGGCAAGCGCTGCAATACCCGCACCAGTACAGCTACATGTGGGTGGTGAGTCTCTCATGGACATTATTACCTCAAAACTGACTTACATTGTCATGAAATACTTAAGAGAGGGAAATATCTCCTTCACAAAGTTGACGGAGCTAGTGATGGCTGGGTCAAGAGTACCCAAACCGCCGGGAACAATGAGAACCTATTCATATAAAGGTGACAAACGGAATCTCGGCATACGAAAAAGTGACTTACTTCAAGGTTTTCAGGAGGATTGTCAAATGTATGGGTGGGCAGGACAGATTCCGAAAAGTTGCTTCCCGTACTGAATACACGAGGGAATGTAGATACTGGATCCAGGGTTTCTGATATGAGGGAGAGGTTAAGTTGAACCGTGGATAGGCTCATCAAGTTCAGGACGTCCAGCGGGCCAAAGACATCCAGCGCTTGAAAACCTGGATACAGAACCATCCCAAAGTTATGAGGGACATTATCTGGGATACCTGATTATAGTCGTAAGCCTTGACCGAGCCAAAAAGTCATATAACCTCACCTCTCACGATGCGGACACATAAAACGACCCATGCAAGTAGCTGCCAAAAGACATGCTGGTTCATGGTTCCTCAAGTCGGAACTGAAACTCATGTTGGAGGCGTCTTATAAAGCGTTACTAGTGCGGATGAGGATCGGAAAAGGACCATCCGCACAGGTCAGTAGGAAGAGTGGTAAATATACTGTCCTACGGGCGGAATAGACCGTGATAGAGACTTCCGCCAGCACCCCAGCATTGTGAACTTGGCAGACCCTTGAAAATAGGGTCCGAGGAGCTCAATTTAAATTTAAATGGCCGTCGAGTGGGGGGATTTCGGCTTTAGTATGTACGGATATCTCGAACTGAGATGAACTTAAAACGATGGGTGTTTGGAAACGAGCCAACCTCGTTCGATTTCTGGCAGCTCAACGACAGGGGAGCTAACGTGACTGAGTTCGAAAAAAAAAAAAGCGTGAGGAACTTGGAAGCGACTCAGGACGGCCTCACAGGTTTGGGGGAAGGCTTTGAGCCTGAAAATGATTCCTACTATTTGAAAGTCAGATTGCGCTCAGTCTTAGCAGTCTTGGTGGTGGAAATGTCGGCTTTTGATCATTTTCGTTTTGAACTTGTAGCGTGATACAAAATAGGTGACGAATTCTGCCTGTGACGGAGGCGTAGGGGATGCTCTATTTGCAACCACCTGAAACTAAATGCTGAAATTCAGTTTGGACGAAGATGTATCTTATGGGACAGTGGAAGACTTTCGCCACTGGGTATCCACAATTTTTGTGGACGTCACTGGTCATCGACTGGTCATCATGCAGGATGCGACCAAAAGGCTCGATGACATACAGCACCTATCATATCCTGAAAGATAGCAATACAAGAAATAATCGTCTCAGGAAGTTCAGCCGTAATCCGGAACCAAGCCCTCTTGACACCTTGATGGTCGAAAGGCAAGGCGAATGCTCCTGTCCGATAAGCCCATACAAATTGAAAGTCACTTCTGCACTGGATACGATAGGGAAGACAATACCTAAAAAGTTTATCCTCTAGCCCCACGCGAGGGTCGAACTCGCAGCCTTCAGATTACCACACGTTGTAAGAGTCTGACGCTCTATCCGATTGAGCTAGCAGGGCAGCTGAGAAGCAGAGGTTGGAGGCGTTTATATTCACTAGAGAACTGTTCAAAATTGAGAGGCTTTTCTATTACTTTAGAAATCTTGACAGCAAATGCAGAATATATCGGAAACTGGATAAACGTAGCCGGACTGGGAAAGCAACATCAAACACCTTTTTCTTCTTCCAATTTCTGCCATCCATTAAGATTGATCAGTGAAAAGTGGCAAACTTTGCTCTACACAACGCTGTACGCCGTATCAACACAAGGAAAAGCAGAATGCACTGTGTACTTAATGCACAGGTTGACCAAGAACATGTGTGTTTGTTACCCATGGAATAAGAGATCGAAATTATTAACTTTACATCTAGCTTGGTAAATTATGGCGCGTGGACAAATCCTTCAAGTCAGTAGTGTAGAGCTCATAGGTCTTCTGGGAGGCAGCTATCACCCTCAAAGTTCGTAAAAAGCGGTCCATATAGTATGTTCAGACTCTGAAAAGTAATTTGAAGACTTCAATAAACGGGAAAGATAAATGGACCGACCATACGGAAATCGAATCCAACCCTCGGGGAGTCCTGAGGTAGGTGAAGAGCCATTCGCCTGTAAGCGCTTACCGATAATTCCAATTCTAACTTGTTTTCCTTCTAAAGCAGGGCCCATCCGACAAACAAATTGCTCGAACACGAGTGTTCTGGCTGGAAGAAAGAAGGTCACGACCACCCCATGCTGTTGAGCGCAGCCAGCGAATAGACTTGAAAGCCATGTACGCCACCCATCAGCGTATTCTGATGAAGATATGCAAAACCTCGTTTTCACCAACAGCCAGATATCCTTCACATTTGGGAGAGATGATGGAGGTACTCTCACAGCTAAGAAGACATGTTCAGCTCAAAAAGAAAGGCTTAAAGACAATGAAATGTTACAATCGGGAATATCGTCGAGCTCGAGCACGAGGGTCTCAAGGTATTCTGTACTACCATGTGTAATCAACGATGAAAGCCAGCAGCCCATGGGAGATGGAGTGAATGGTCTGGCTAAAGCTAAATGCCGTACGTTTGAAATATCAAGGCGCTTCATGAAGGGTGCAGACAGAAAATTGTCGGGATCCGCAAGATCACAATGCACATGCAGGCGGAATGTTGAAAGAGGGGCAGGGGGGCCTGCCATTATGGTCTGCTGGCTGTCGAAGCTGCTTTGGTTGAGAAGAAGAGCAAGACCTTTAATCTTCAAGAAGAAGGAGGAAGAAAACAGGGACCCCAGTTCCGTGAAATTCTCTGTGGTTATGGTTTGCAGGGCAGGCAGGGAGGCTACTGCACTTCCAATCCAAGGATTGGGTATCCACCGCCTGCCTGTGTAATCGGTGGTATCAGCCCAAATCAAAACATCTGTCGCGTGGGATAGTCTGGGGAGAATTATGAGTAGGGCATGAAGTGAGGTTGTGTCATTGTCGGGATCGTTAATAGGATCCAAGTCGCGGTTTGAGACGAACTTCTGAGGGTTGAGGATGCGCACTTTGCGAACATATTTTCTCATATCCGGAGAGCGTTCTATAATATTTAGAAAGTGAGAACACCTGGAAGACCGAGACCACGGTGTTTCCGACCGGAAGTGGTAAAGAGTGATGCTGTGAAACCGAATCGTTCGACATGCTGGGAGGAACGCAGGTGAAGCAAGGCTGCAAGCGGCAACGGCGGAGAAGTCATCATATAGGAAGATAAACACGCGTTCGAAGATTTCCGTCGGAAGGCTCACTGACATTGTGGACGCAAGAAGGAACATAGTCGGACAGGCGCTTGACGCCCACACTCATCCTTTAAAGTCTTATATCAACATTTGGCCAGTTTGGTTCTGTTACATCCAGTATTTCTAATGCCCTCCTCAGCTACTTTTCCCCAATATGTTTTATTGTTGCATAATTCCCTTGGTTATACTCTGACCTTTGAAAGTGGAGAACAATATTGATGCCAGCGGCTTTATAACCCAGGTTCACACAAATAGTTTGGAGCGATTTGTATACAGTGATAAGGCGTTCAACCCAGTTGAAAGCCGGCCGCTAACTTTCTCTTCAAGCTGACCCATCCAGATCCCACATTCTGTAGTTCATTCATGGACACAATGATTCCCCATTTAAATACTCTATAGGGCCGCTCAGTTGAGGGAAGTCCACTAATTGTTGAATATACTAAGCTATGCTCCAAATACGAATACTTTGAAAAGACTTTTATGACTCGGAAGTTCACAAGTTTCCTGAAAATTATCACACTCAATCACAAAGCTCGTAAAAGTCGGTCCATATGGCGTGCTCAGAATCTTAAAAAAAATCAATATCGTAAATAAAATGAAAGATAGGTACCCACCGTACGAATATCGGCACCAACCTTTGGGCAACTGCGAAGTAAGAGCAGGGCGGCTGGAGTCATCCACATGAGGGATCGCAATCACGACTTCTTTTCCTTCTAATGCAGAGTACAGACCGAAGATAAACTGCTCAAACTGTTGTTGCCTGTGTATTGGAAGAAAGAAGGTTACAGTCACCCCGTGCTTTTGAGCACAACCAGAGAATAAACTTGAGAGCCAGATATTCCAGGCCTCAAAGTGTTCTAGAGCAGCTATGCGAAGTCTGGTCCTCAATAACAATTGAATATTCTTCACGTTCTGAAGGGATGACGGCGGTATGCGCACAGCTAAGATGAATATTCAGTGCCAAATGCGTAGCTGAGAAGAGAAAAAATTTACTATCAGGAAGATTGTCAAGTTCAAGGATGAGAGTCTCAAGAAACGCTGTCTTGCCATGGTCGATCAAAGCCGACAGCCAGGACCCAAAGGGGGATTGAGAGGATGGCTTCGCCAAGGCCAAATGCCGGACATTTGAAATGTCAATATACTTCATGAAGGGTGCAGACATAAAATTGTCGAAGGCTGGACTGGAATTCCGCAGGTCGAGGCGAAATGTCAAAAGAGAAGGAGGGCTTGACAGTGCTGTCCTCTTTCCGAAGTCGCCCCCGGAAATAAATAGAGAGAGTCCTTTGATCTTTTGGAAGAATAAAGAAGAAGAGAGAGACTCCAACCCCATTGAGTCTTCTGTCGTAACGGTTCGGAGGGAGGGCAGGGAGGCAATTGCACTTTCAAGCCAAGGATTGGCTGTCCAAACAATACCTACATAAAATTTGTGGTGAGACCAAACCAATATATCCGTTACGTGGGATAGTCTGGGAAGAATCTTGAGCAAGTCATGAAGTGAGTTTCTTTCCGTGTCAAGGTCAATTCGTTTATTCGAAGGATCATTTCCGGCGAAGTTCTGCGGGTTAAGAAGACGCACTTTCCGGACATATTTTTTCACAATTGGAGAGCGCTCTATAATATCTAAAAAGAGAGAGGACCTCGAAGTTTGAGACTGTGGTTTTAAAAACCGGGAGTTGTGCAGAGTGATAGAATGGAATCGGATAGTCCGGCAGGAGGGGAGAAAAACAGGCGACGCGAGGCTACAAGCAGCAATGGAAGACAGATCATAATATAGGAAGAGGGGTATGTGCTCGAGGATTTCCGCCGGAAGGCTCGTTGGCATTGTGGCCGTAGGAAGAAAGTTGCCCGACGCAAGCGCTCATTCTTGCTCGTCCCCTTTAACGTCTGAAAACGCCATGACTGGAGTAAGTTTGATGTAAGAATAAATCAGTTGAACTTTGGCCGCTTTGCATATTTACCCAACTACATCCCTAGTTCTTATGTTCTTGAGCGGACTGGTGAACACAACAAATCTCTCTTGTCTGCTCACTTATAGGGATCTCGAACCACTCCATGTACCGGTTAACGCCTTGAATACAAGTAATACAAGCTTTCATCAGGGGATTCACAAAAGAGAAGTTTAAAATTAGTTTAGCTTGCTAAAGCATGGCCATACAGGATTCAGTACTCCAGTAGAATCATTGACGTCCTCCACCAAGTATTGAAGCTATCCTATGTCCAAGAGCGAAATGAGGGTTGTAACAAATATCACGGTCAATCTCGTCTCAAAGCTCGTAAAACGTAGTCCAAATGCCATGGTAATCGTCCGAAAAACGTGAATATTGAAAAACAACGAATAGGATATGTAAAATGCACCCACCATGCTTACATCGAACCCAATGCTCTGGAAGCTCTGGTAGTGGAAGTGAAGGGTCGTATCTTGCGTCGCACGTGAGAGGGTATGAAATTCTAACGTAATGGTCTTCAAATCCAGGTCGCAATCCCAAGATGAGCTTCTCCAACTCCCTTTGTCTGTAGGTTGGAAGGAAGAAGATCACTTCTATTCCACGTTTTATAGCACTGGCATTGACTAGACTTGAGAGCCATATATTCCAACCATCACAAACTTTCTGTGAGGACACGTGAAATCGGTATTCCCTGAGTATAAGCCAGACTCTCTTCAAATTCGGGAGTGATGATGCAGGAAGTAGCGTGGCTGGGAAGAATGATTTAGTATAACAAAGGCAAGGGACGAAATACTATGAACTATCACAATCTGGAGAATTTTCAAGCTCAAGTACTAGTGTCTCAAGGTACGCTGTTTTGCCTTTTTCGATCAACGCTGAAAGCCATGACCCAAAGGGGGATTGAGTCTCGGGTTGTGCCAAAGCTAAATGATGAACGTTCGAAATGTCGATATATTTCATGGAAGGGGCAGAAAGAAAATCGTTGGGGTCCGGAAGAGGATATTCCACCTCAACGCGAAACGTTAAAAGAGACATGGGAATTACTGTGCTTTGCCTGTCCACGTCGACATCGACGATAAAAAGAGCGAGTCCTTTTATCTGTGGGAAAAAAGAAAAAGAAGAAAGGGTTTTCAATTCCATCCAGCTCTCTGTCGTTATCATTTGTAGTGAAGGCAATGAAGCAACGCACTTGGAAGCCAAGGAATTCGCGGCCAAAACACACCGGGGCCGTAGGACCAAATCAAGACATCCGTAACTTGGGATAGTCTTGGAAGAATTTTTAGTAGATCCTGAAGTGATTTTATGCTCCTGTCGAATTCATTGGATTCGGGTTCCAAGTCGTCGTTCGATTCGAAGTTGCAGGGGTTGAGAATGCGCACTTTACGGACATATTTTTCCACATTTGGAGAGCACTCTAAAATATCCAAAACCGGCAACAGACAGAAGTCAAAGACCCTGGGCTTAGCACCTGATAATTGTCAAAAGTGATCGTGTGGAACCGGGCGGCGCGACACGCAGGGAGAAGAACAGACGAAGCGAGGCTACACGCAGCAACGGTAGACAGGTCGTCGCAAAGAAATGTGGGTATTCGTTGGACGATTTCGGTCGAAAAGGCGGCTTGCATTGTGGACGCGAGAAAGAAAACGGTGATGCATGAGCGCTTAGACGTTCGACCGTTACCTCATGACGTTGGAACATAGAATGAGAAGGCCAATAATTTCTTTGCATGTGGTATTACAATGTGGTGTCCGAAAACATAATGGTTCTAACAATTGATACAGTCAGGCGCGTGGTTTGTCCAACCCAGTTGAACATCGTCGGTTTTCTTTCCTTCATATCAGCTCTTTCCCCAAATCCAACGGTCTCGAGTCCACCGTTGGACACGACAATTCTGCGTCCTCCAAATCCTCTGGCTCTACATCGTGCTGGTCATGTAACTCCTCCGCCGCTTGAATGTCTTCCGCGAACATGTCTCCCAACAGCCGCATCAAGTCCTTTGACGACATGGCTTTTTCCTCGTCGCCGTCGCTTCCTCCTCGTAGTAAAGCACTTTCTCTCAGCTTGAAAATGCGCACAGCCATTCTCCAACCGAGGTCTTCTGCTTCAGCTTCTGATAGTGACTGCTCTTGAATCACGAGCTGCATGTATCCGGAACGCAGCCAGTCTGGAACTCCGTACTGGCGACCCAACCGTACCCGATGCACTGCATCTTCCAGCTTCCAGAGCTGCTTGATAGCTAGAACACGGATTTCGTTGAATCGGTATTTGGATGAGAGTTTGAGGACATGTTCCCACTCTGTTGCAGTGAGCTGATGACCATGTAGGAGTTCCCTTTGAACACATGTGAGTCCAAAATTGCTACTGTACAATGGAGAAATGAAAAATCTTACGTGGGATACAGAACGCTGAGGAAGCTATCGAATTCGTTCTTAGTCACGTCGTGTAATTGGACAGGTTTCTCCACGCGTTTGTCGTGACGAGGTGCATTTAAGAGACTGGCGAACACGGAGGAACGACGTTCGAATGCCCATCGTGGAACTTTGTATAGTTCGTTTTCGACCTTGATAACCAGTCAAACTTTTATCAACGTCGCGTAGAAGAGCTCCACTCACCAGGAATTCAATTGAATCCCAATAGTATCTTTGTGATCTTGTAGGTGCTGCGCTCATGTTCAGAGATTGAAGTGTAGTGAAGTTATCCTAGCGATCTCGTTCTTTCCATCTTTATAGGTTTTGAGCCCTGCGCGCCACGTAGAAGCCTCGAGGCTTTCATCCTCGTCGCCCGCACGCGGCTTCTGCACCGTCGGTCACTTTTCCTCTTCCGTGTGTATTATTGTTATGCATGCTCCGTTGATCGAACATGGAGATATACCCATCAGCAAAGTACAAGAAACGGTCAAAGCGTGACTCCGCGATCAAAAAGCCATTGTCATTTCCCCCGTGACCTTGTCTTGTTCTTGAACCTGCAATTAAATGAGTTTTTGTTTCTAGTGAGTTGGATATATGCTTTGAGTGAGTTTTGTCTCACCAAAGAACAGTAGAAATGGGAGGACTGCACGAAGTACAATTGCCATCCTGATATGGAAATGTGACACGACCGTCAATGGGCTGACCAAGCTATAAATTTCCAACGCATCGACATCGATTAGCGCTGGAAATATCCTCTCCTTTTGCCATTCAACCAAGCGTCGTCCCATACACCAAAAGCAACGATGCCCGCGAATCGTTCTCCACTCCTCACTACTTCGCCCAGTCATAGAAAATTCCCGGTATGTTACTCTATGATTTTTCGGGACCTAGTATGATCTAAGACGCATCGCAGCTTGTCTCATCGAACAGAGGGCGTCTTATCACAACTCCTGCGCGTGTTCCTCGTTCTCCTCCCTCACTCAACATGGGAACTCTGGGACATTTGCCCTTTCACGTGCCTAACCTCGACCCGGATGTCATCCCCGAAGACCAGTTCAATACTATTTCGACATTTGGCGAGTTGACTACTCCGAAAAGTCCTACTTCTCCTCGGTTCGCAAAGCCACTTTCTCCTAGAAGATCACTTGCCATGGTACCTTTTTACCAACTGTCTTGGTCTTCCCGTTTGATGCATTTCACAGCGTTCCAAACCTCCTAAATCATCTCCGACCCCAGCAGAACCTCCCCCTCCTCCACCAGTCATTTCTATTGAGCCTTGTGTCGAGGATGAAGAACCACCAGAATACATAACCAAACAAATGGCGGTATACGATAAAGGTCTTCGAAGACTCGTCTGGGGTCAACAGCGCGTCAAAAACCCTGAATATGTCAAGTACATGGAGGAGAAAAGGAGGAATCCTACAGGGAGTTTGAGAAGGTCCTTAGATTTGGAAAGCATTGGGTTGAAACCTTCGGAGGTTATTGGTAGGCACCGTGATGGGCATGGGAAATGTGAGAAGGAGAAACCGAAGACTATTGGGCAGGTTGTTGGGGGTGCTGTGACTCCAGTGTCGTCGTTTGCTCTTAACAAGGGGAGAAAAGTTCCTCAAGGTTCCACCCTTCTTCACCTCACATAACGCCTCGTAGCCCAATATGTCTTACTTCCTTGCTGCTCAGAGTTTCCAGTAGATTCACCAGATTTTATTATATTTGAAATGTATCACATCCTTGATACCCCCTCCTGAATGCCCACCTGTGTCCGAGTAAACCTCACTGAGAATTGTGTAACGATGCTTTACATGTCACCTGAGCTGCTTCTCAAACACCATTGAAACGAGTCACTCGTCCTGTGATACGAATTGGCGAACAGGAACGGCACGAAGATCATGATAAACTTCGAAATTGAATGTTCAACTCGGACCACATCAGCGCTACATCGTACCTCTAATAGGTACACATGGTAGATACAGTACCGGAAAAAAGTCCTGCACAAAAAGTTGTTTCGTGCATAGGAAAGCAACTACACATTTTGCGCACAAGTGCTTGCGGACAAAATTAAAGCTATATATGTTTAGTTTATGACCGCATTTTATTTGGTGCCAAATGGAGTCCTCGTTGTGCCGCTACAACCCGATGAAGTGGGCGCACCCACTTTTTGCAACATTTCTGGCTGCCCAAGAGTCAATCATTTTGATGGCTTTGCGGCGGTCAGCAGCCACCAACTTCGAGGAAGAGCCAGTACCGTTCACCTCATCATAGAAATCGTGCCTCCAGCCATCGTTACGGGAGGTTCGAGATGCCATTGCCTGGTCGGCGCCTACACAGTCCCCGAAAAAGTAACCGTACATTGACCGCACATGGGTCGTTTGTGGTGGAAAGGCTGGATATATTGGGTGCATCTGGTGTTTTTTTAAGTCTTCTGTGCATGTAAATGAATCTCAGAAAGCGTTATAACTTGGATTTTCCTAGGGAGCTGTCTGTGGGTGGCCCGTTTTGGCTGGGAAAAGGCGCCCAAACGATTGACTTCTCTCATAACTTGTCAATGACAAAAAACTGCGCAACTTCATGGTCATAATTCAATTCCTGGACTGCAATATCCCTTGTGGACGGCCCCTTGTGGTCCCAGTTGGCTTTAGTCAGCTTCAAACTGTGGGAAATCCAGGTACGGTTACTTTTTCGGGCGCTGTGTATAAGGGACCCACGGAATCAGAGGTTTCGTCGTCAAGATCATGGATCATACAAATGTACGTTTTGTAGGACTGAAAGGACACATGGAGGAAGACTCTGTGCACATTAGAGAGCCGGTCGTCAAGGAGAAACAAGTAAACGAGTGCGCTCTCCAACAGCAATCAGTAAAAGTGGGTACGCGCACTTCATCGGCTAGTAGCGGCACAACGAAGACTCCATTTGGCGCCAAATAAAATGCGGTCATAAACTAAACATATATAGCTTTAATTTTGTCCGCAAGCACTTGTGCGCAAAATGTGTAGTTGCTTTCCTATGCACGAAACAATTTTTTGTGCAGGACTTTTTTCCGGTACTGTATTTTATTAGCTGCTAAACCTTTTGAGCGAACTCTCGTCGCCAATAGATACACAGAGGCTGCATCAAACATTTCCCCTTGACCGGGCATGCCTCTCGGCCATCATCCAAATATCGCACTTCTCACTACCCAAAACGCGTCGTTTCCAGAGGCCAGAAAGATTTCCCAAAATCACTTTACCAGGAAGTATGAACACTAGTCTGTCGTCGTGTGTTAAGGCCGGTTTTCGAAATAATATGTGGTCGCGATATCTACTTTCATCACGTTCCAGCAGCACGAATCGACGGATTTGGGGAAGGAGGAGGTATGGCTGCATTTGATCGAGATCCTCGAATGCCGACCCCACAAACATAACATGCATGAGTGCAGGGAGCTGAGATACAATCACTCCAGGGTCGGGAAGCAATTCGCGAAGGAGTAGCTCCAGATGTGTAAGGTGGTGGAAAATGACAGTGGGATTCCCATGTAACAGCCTCTGAAAATTATAGCTTGCATTGAAACTGAGTGTCAGCACTCGAAGGTTTAGGGTGCTCAGCCAGTTGAGGTCGAGGGTAGTGATTCCTGCGAAAGTGAGATCGACCATTCCAGAGCAGTTCCGCAGAATTCCAGTTATCATTTCAAACCACTGAGGATTCCACTCTCTCATGTCACTATAATCTTCTAACATGACAACAGACACGTGGGCGGCGAGAAAATTGGGGCTCTTCTCAGAAAGTAATCGAAGAAACCTTTGAGGCGTTCTAACGTTGATCACCAGGTGTGAATATCGAAGTGGTTCAATCCTTTGCGATAGACTGAGAAACACTGTCTACCGGGCTTTGAGTCAAATACACTGACCAGTCGTGAACATGACGAGCAACTAGGAGAAGAGCAGAGAGTGTTTCGGGAGTTAATCTTGCGGCGTAAGTGAGTATTGGACGCACGAGCTCTGGAGGGAAGAGGGGAAGTAGTCTCTCCATAAGCCGTTTCTTTGTGAAGCAACAAAGGTGCGCAACAAATGATGTTGACCTCCATCGCTTTTATTGACGATCTTTATGAGGGTTGATCGACCGATTGTCCTCCTGTCCCTTGATCCGGCTATGGGTTTAGAAAGGGTTGTTATTTGTGGAAAATAGATGTTTTTCTCGCATAGAAATAGGGGAATCTGTCTCACAGAGGACATGAAAGAGCGGACGGATCCACTGCTGATGTTCAGTTCCCCATCTACGCTTGAATGATCAGATGGGCCCCATATTGTCCATGCAGGCCAATCTTATGAAAGGATTTTTCGACAGCTCACCTGAGAGAATTTTCGGACATTCCTTCATTTTTGATCTGGTGATCTAGGCCTCTTCTTCTAAAACGGAGAGTTGAGAGGGTTTTCACAGAACGTCTACTGTGCGTTGGGCTTCTCATGAATTCGTTCTTGACTAGACAACTCCTCAAATGCAGGGGTCCAATATGAGTCTAGTATCAATTCTCATGAATTGAATGCTCTATTACCTGGGATATCGAATATGGGAACTACACAAAGGAGAAGATAAGAACTATATATAGAACTTAACTCCGCACACCGCCGTACAACGTATGTCCAACAAGTCACCTCCTTACCTCTTGCATCCATGATGAAGCTCCTCAAGAAGGCTAAGGCTCGATTTCGCGCCCCTAAAGGTTTTCAGAATTTAAGTTCTCCTGGGCCCCAGGGATCTTCTGGTGGTGAACGTTTGTCGAAAGACGACATACGTGACTCTGTGTGGGAAGGTGTCAAGACGGCTCTGCGCTTGATCAAGGATTCTGCTGATGCATTCCCACCTCTGAAGTCTACTGTTAGTGGACTGCTTGGAATTATCGACATTGTTGAGGTGTGCCATTCTCTCTCTGTCTCTCATCTTTGACTGGTTTACCGACTTTGTATCTCGAATAGAATACTCGCAGCAATACAGAAGAGGCTGGTCGCATTCTAAGCACACTAAGCGCCATGATCACTGTGCTCAAGACAAGTGCCCTCAAGTCGCTTGATAGTTGCGGAGACGCATCTCGTCGCATGGATGACCTCGTCGCGTTAGTCCGGCCCAGTTTCTTGTAACATGCATCTTATTTTCTATTTATCAGATCTATCGACGAAAAAATTCTGCTACTTCGAGGCATCTCTGATCGAAGTAGGCTCGGTGCATTTGCAAATGTGACCAAGGATAAAGAAGAAATTGGAACTGTCGTCCGCCGGATTTCCGACCTCCTCAACGTATTCCTTGTCAGTATCTTTATTGTTATCAAAGTTTTCTGGCATTTTTATCTGTTCATAGATTGAGACTTGCCTGGCAACGGAGACTATTAGTGCTGAGACGTTCGACTTCGTGTCTAAAGCTTACCTCGTATGTTGGAGCTCCTTTCCAATGCTTTCATGACTCTGAAAAATACTAGAGAGATGAATTGAAACCCGTTTACGAAGCCTTCCACACAGCAGATGGCCCGGTTCCTCGACATCTTTGCACCCCAAAGACGAGAGCAGAGATTCTTTCTGCCATGATATCTTGGGCAACAAGTGCGGATGACAGTCGCATTTACTGCCTAAGTGGAATGGCGGGTACCGGTAAGACGACTATCGTGAATACGCTCTGCCGCATCCTCGAACGAAGTCGGCTTCTCGGTGGCTCTTTCTTCTGTTCCCGAGCGGACACCGACTGCAGTAGTGCCAATCGAATTATTCCGTCAATTGTATACCAGCTTGCCACTCGATTCCCTTCTTTCCGTTCTGAGATCATGAAGGCTTTAGAAAGCATGGAAAAAGGCTCTGCTGAACGGTCATTCCAGCAGCTCCTCGTTGAACCGTTGAAGGCATGCACTCCTGAGATTGGGAGTCAGGTTATCGTCGTCATCGATGCGCTTGATGAATGTGGGAATGAGAGTCACGTCGGCAACTTGCTATCCCATCTCTGGACATATGCACCTTCCCTTCCTGTCAAATTCCTTATCACTTTCCGTCCCGATCGTGTATTCCAATCTCGGCTACACCTATCGGACATTTCTTCCACCAAACTTCATCTGCATGATGTAGAGGAGAGTTTGGTTGAGCGAGACATCCGCCTCTTTCTCGTGGAGCGACTTCGTCAGCTGGCTGCCAGCCAACGAGAGCGTGGCATTGATGTTGATGACTCCTGGCCGACTGAAGCAGAATTCAATGCTCTCCATAGTCAATCTGGCAAATTATTTATTTACGCTGCCACCAGCTGCGAGTATATTGGCAGCGGAGGCACTGTCGCAGAAAGACTCTCGCAAGTGCTTCGGATGGGTCACCATCCTACACCGCTTCAAGCTAGTTCTATCGACAGGCTATACACGAGTATCCTTGATGAAGCAAATGAGCAACTTGAACAAACCGAGAAAGATCGTTTACTTCGAATTCTTTCCGCGGTGATCTACACTCAAAAATCCTTAACTGTTCTGTCCTTGTCAACACTTTTGTCCTGTGGGGTGCAAGAGATTCTCGCCTCCTTGGATAGGCTACATTCTGTTCTTCACTTTCGGCCTCATGACGATGACAAGGTTGTCAGCACATTGCATGCTTCGTTCCCGGACTACCTAGGAGATCCTGAGCGTTCGCGTGGTTATTTCTGTGACCTCGTCTTAGGTAATACCATGCTCACGCATGCCTGCCTCTCAACCATGGATATTCTCAAAGAGAATATATGTGGGTTAACGGAGGACACCATTCCTGAACACATTGATCCTCAACGGATACCTGAATCTTTACAGTATGCTTGCCAATTTTGGCCGGCACACTATCACTCCTCTGGCTTTAGTGAAGGTTTGGTTAGCAAACTGAACAATTTTCTCAGCAGTCATGTGCTTCATTGGGTGGAATGTGTAAGCCTTCTAGGTGTGCTTTATCCGTCTATCTCAGCCCTGCAAATTTTCGAAATCGGTGCATCGCGTGTAAGCTTTATCGTCTTATATATCCCAGGATATCTCTCAAGAATGTATAGATTGATCCGAATATACAGTCTGTGCTGTATGATATCCGTCGGTTTATCACTCAAAGCATCGACCTTCTCAAATCAAACCCTCTGGAAACGTACAAATCTGCATTAGTATGGCTTCCCACTGAATCGTACATCCGGAAAACATACTGCTGTGGATCCCGACTTCCTAATATTGTGTGTGGGTTACCAAAATACTGGGATTCGTGTGAGATGGTCTTGACAGGGCATTCTCTTTCGGTCTGGTCTGCCGCATTCTCACCTGACAGCTCCCGCATCGTCTCTGGCTCTGAGGATACAACCGTTCGAGTGTGGAATTCGACAACGGGGGAGCTGGAGCATGAGCTGACAGGCCACTTTGGTTGGATCAGGTCGGTTGCGTTCTCACCCGATGGATGCCGTATTGCGTCTGCCTCCGATGACAGAACTGTTCGAGTGTGGAACTTGGAATCAGGAGAGGCAGAGCACAAGCTGGATGATCATTATGGTCATGTTAAATCCGTTATATTTTCACCTGACGGCTCCAGAATCGTCTCTGGCTCGGACGACGAAACTATTCGAGTGTGGAATTTAGGAGCGGGAGAGTTAGAATACGAGCTGACTGGTCATTCTAGTTGGATCAACTCCATTGCGTTTTCACCTGACGGCTCCTACATTGCCTCTGGCTCTAGAGATGGGATAGTTAGAGTGTGGAACTCAGGCACTGGTGAGTTAAAATACGAGCTGACTGGGCACTCAAAATGGATTAGTATTGTTGTATTCTCGCCGGACGGCTCACATATCGCCTCTGGCTCCAACGACAAAACAATTCGAATGTGGAATCTGGCAAACGGAGAGTCAGAATACGAACTGACTGGCCATTCCAGTTGGATGAGTTCGATCGTGTTCTCACCCGATGGCTCCTGCATTGCCTCTAGCTGTGACGACAATACCACTCGAGTTTGGAATTCAGCAACAGGAGAATTAAAGCACAAGCTAGCTGGTCATTCCAAGTGGATTAGCTCCGTTGTATTCTCACCCGACGGTTCTCATATCGCCTCTGGCTCCGGAGATGGCACTGTTTGCCTCTGGAACTCGGAAACAGGAGGGTTAGAGCGCGAGTTGACTGGCCATTCTGAAAATGTTATGTCTGTTACGTTCTCACCTGACGGCTCTCGCATTGTCTCCAGCTCCGCTGACAAAACGATCCGTGTGTGGAACCTATCGACCAGAGAGCCCAGGCATGAACTGAGCGGACAATCTCAAGACACCGCGTTCTCACCTGACAGCTCCCACACCATCACTGGCTCCTCTGGCGTCACCGGTAGAGTGTGGAACTCAGCCACTGGAGAGAACCAGGATGAGGCGACTGGCCATTCTAAATTAATTCGCTGTGTTGCGTTCTCACCTGACGGCTCCCGTATTGTTTCCGGCTCTGACGACACCACCATTCGAGTGTGGAACTCAGTAACAGGAGAGTTACAGCACGAGCTGATTGGCCATTCCAAAGGGATCTGCTCGGTCGAGTTCTCACCCAATGGCTCCCACATTGTCTCTGACTCTGATGACAACACAATTCGCGTATGGGATACGGCTACGGGAGCGTCAGAGGTTGTCACAACTACTTTTGTTCTTCCAGATCAAACTGTTATTCACTCCCAGCCGCGTGGCAGATATCTCATAACCCCAAAAAATCAAGGTGTAGCTCCTCCTCCTGCGCTTTGTTCTCTTTCATCTGATGATCAATGGTTGGTTGTCTCATCAATGCAGTCCAAATTTTGGATTCCTCCGAGCTACTACCAGCGATATTTTACGTGCAAGTTCTTTGACAATATGGCCGTCCTTGGCTACATCACTGGTCGGTTGATTATCATAGTTGTCGACAAATGATACATACCGAACCAAAGACCTTTCTGTCCGCTAACACAATATATTAAAAATTGCTCTCCCTTCTGCGTCAATATTATTCATGGACACCTACTTCATGGAAACCTAATCAACGTTTCCTCCGTCGTCATCCGATAAAATGTTTTGTCTATATTTATTTTATTTAGACAGCTACGTGACTATATGATTTGGCTTTTGAACGGCTGGGAGCTACTCAATGCAAGCGGACCCGTCACTTCCTTATGTGGCCCGGACTCTGCAATCTCTTCTACTAGTGTCCAAGGGGTGCTAGTAAGAGGGCAAAGTTGGTCTAATGTTCGAGGTCTTGATCTTGATCTTTTTATACGAATGGATCTGCAGGTAAGATTTCTGTTCCTCGATCCGGTGCTGTAATTTTTGGGACAGGCGGGACCGTTAGTCCCAAGCCATGTTCGTGGTAGGCGACTTGACCTTTCTTTATCGTGTTGAGTTAAAATATCGATTCTGCAAGATCTTCGAAAAATATAGGATACGGTTCTATAGAATAAAATCTCACGAACGGTTGCTTAAACTTTCCGCACAACGTCTGATGCGTTGTCCCTTGACCGCATAATGTTCTCTGCCAGCGCCCAATAATCATATCCCTCGTGTCCCGAAGTGCGTAGTTTCCAGCGCTCTTTCAGGGTCATATCATTTGGGGGGATTAACACCAGTTTCTCGTTCTCTAGCATGGACAGTTCCTTATCAACTCCCAGAATCACGAGTCGTTGGATTTGATTGAGCAGTAGGAGGTCACGAACTTGAGGAAGGGACTGTTCCTTCCATCTGGAAAGCATCAAATGAGTAAGCCCAGGCAGTTGTGAAGCCACCATTTGACTGCCTAAAGGGTGGTGATATGTGTCGTATGGGTGGTATTCAAGGTGGGTGATATGAGGGAGAGTAAGACCAGGAGCACCCCGTAACATGTCTCGAAATGATATGCAGGCATTTCGGTCCAAGTTCAGAACTCGAAGATGAGCGAAGCTTGCCCAGTCGATGTATGGGTAGCTGACTCCAGAGAACGTGAGGTCGTGGATCCCAACACAGTTCTTTAAAATCCCGTCAACTCTACGGAACCACGCTGGCTCACTGGTACCAGTGGGAGTGTAGTGGTGTAACATGAGAACCGAAACGTGAGCAGAGAGGAAGTCAGGACTTTTTTGGGAAAGCAGTTGTAAAAATGCTCGAGATGTACTCCTTCCAAGCTCTAAATCCTGGTAACGCAAGGGTTCAATCCTTTGAGGTGGATTAGGGGCAACTCAACTAGCAGGGTCTGAAAAGCGTCGACTGACCAACGATGAACACGACGAGCAACAAGAAGGATACTTCCGAGTTTCCGAGGTGATAGAATCGCAGTGTAAGTAAATATTAAACGCTCAAGCTCTGGAGGGAAGCGAGGAGATAGTGGATCCATAAGCCAGTCAAAGTCGGAAGCAAAGGCTTGATGGTTACCTAACTACTTTGCCGCTATCACCTCTCGTTGGAAAGTTATGCTTGCGTTAGGCATCCAACGTTGTCGTCACTCAAAGGGTTTTTTGAAAACTCTTGGCTCCTAGATTATATACCTCTCTGTACATGTATTGTATTCGGAGTTTGGAAGAATATCCAACATCATGAATTCCGCCCCAACTTTTCATGAATTCCTCCTCTTTGATTCCAACTTTAAAAGTCAGCCGGATACCATCATATAAGTCAGAAACATGTAGAAGAACGCAGAGTGCCTGGGGTATTGTATACACTATCTGTTTCTACAACTAACTGCGCCAGAATTCTTCCTTACCCTGCCCTTCGTGAAACAACTCACGTTGTCCTCCTCAGGCGTACAATACTCTCTGCCAATGCCCACAGGTCATACCTCTTGTCCCCCGAAGGGCGCGATTTCCAGCGCAGTTTCAGAACCTTGTCACATGGAGGAATCACCACCAATCTCTCGTCGCCCAACAGAGCCAGCTTTTTATCAACTCCCTGAATCACGAATAGACGTAGTTGGCAGAGAAGAAGGAAATCGCGTACTTGACGAAGAAGAATGTCCCTCCATCTGGAAAGCATAAAATGCGTCAGTCCTGGAAGCTGCGATGCCACCAGTTGACGATCCAGAAGGCGAAGATATGAGAATGTGGCGCTATATTCAAGGTGGGTGATATGGGGGAGAATGAGAGTGGGAGTATTATTCAACATTTCACAAAATTCCTGGCTGGCAATAGAGCTTAGGGTGAGCACTCGAAGGTGGGTGTAGCTCGCCCAGTCGATGATGAGGGAGGTGACTGCTACAAGGGTGAGGTCGATTATCTCGTGGCAGTGTTTTAAAACCTCGTTAACCGAATTGAACCATGCTTGGCGATTACTATTAAAATCACCGTAGTCGTCCAACATAAAGACTGAGACATGAGCGGAGAGAAAATCAGGGCTTTTTTGCGACAGCAGTCGTAAAAAATTCGGGGATGTATGCCATTCAATTTCTAAAACCCTGTAACGTAGAGGCTCAATCCTTCGCTGTGGATTAGTTGCCTTGATGAGCAGGGTAAGAGGAAAGTGAACCAACCAAGTATGAACACGACGAGCCACAAGGAGAAGAACCGAGAGTGTCCGAGTTGATAGATATGCCGCATAAGTAAAGATTAAAGCTTCAAGCTCCGGGGGGAAGCGAGGGGATACGTCCATGAGCTGATGGTGAAAGACAGAAGCAAGAGATCAATGCTGGCCTGGCGTAGCCAGCTCTCCAGCCTCGCATTCTTGTGACTTCTTATAATCGCAGTACGGAATCAAAATCAGAGGTATCGTAGAAGAAGAACGCCAAGAGTTGGACCAGAAACTCTTTGGCATCCAAAGCTGGAAGGACCCTACATCACGTGGATTACATCATTACACAAAAAGATCGAACCACCCCTTCCGGGCTGTGGTGCCGCATACTGCGACTTCCTTCAAACCTTCACGACCTTCCCCTTCACGCTTCACCCTCCAAACCTCTTGTACAAAATCATGACTGTTGATTCACATATCAAACGAGGGCATCCCAGTACGTTTGCATTTCGCTGTCGACGTCACCAGCCACCCACGAAATCAACTTTTTCTGATCCATCCGTACAGTAACGTTTGGTTTGCTTGTCCTGTTCGGTGCCATCGAAGTACGTGTTTTAGTGTTTGTAACTGCTCTCATTGTATTCTGAAACTTCCTTTTCCAGCTCGCACTCTCCGCATGGCTAACAGCACGCTTCAATAAACGTCACGACTATTCAGGCATAACTGAACGAGATCGCGTCCGGTTCTGTCTTGTTGCTTCCATATGGACCGTTGTCTTCTCGATTTTCTATCTCGTATTGTTCACCTATGCGAGTCGGGGTGGAATGTTGACGAGCATCTTGTCCCATATTGTTTAGTGAGTTTGATTTTTCCCTTGTCTATCGGCATAATGTCGTTGTTTCTTCGTTGGTGCTCATATGAAATCTGTTTAGCTTGTCATTGACATGGGTCATATGGACAGCCGCTGCTGCTTCAGTGACAGAGTTGCTAGGAGGAGGATTGAACTGCAAGTGCGTATTCTCGGTGTCCATCTGTTTTGCTGGCAGTCGCAAATCTGACTTGACCCTTTTTTTACCTCACCTAGTAACCAAGACGAATTCTCGTATTGCGGACAGCTGAATGCCTTGGAAGCATTTGCTTGGATTGAATGGTACGTTATCTTCTGACTCCTAGATTGAAACTTGTGTGAATCTCTTCATCCTAGGCTGCTAGTCACATTTGGACTAGTTATTGTGCTCGTCAAGGGCATCTCTGCTGCACGACGTGGCGATGGCTATAAAGGCGGTCTCATCGCCTAAACTTAAACCAATTCTACCACATACTTTCTTCACGGACCTTTGACAACCGAAATGTGTTGTATGACCAAACTCATTGTCTTCCCATACAAATAATGATACTAAATAGGTAATGCAAAATTCTATGTTTTAATGTTTCATACAGATAATGCTGAATTCTGGGACTTATACATGGCTGCTGCTCTGTTTCTCTCCTTGTTTCCCCTTTGTTTCCTCTTAGGTAGTGTTCCAGCTCTAGGTTCCAAATTCCCTTTCGCTGGTAACTTTGTTGGAGAAGGCGGTGGTGGTGGGTTCGTCGAATGTTTCACTACCGCGTCGACAAAGATGGGTCGACTTGGTAAGACAACCGACAACTGAACGTTTCGTCTTTCGCGCAGTGTGGATGGCCGTGGCCAGTTTGTCTTTGGGATCGCGGTAACAGCTGGACCACGTGTGATAAGTGCGAGTTTTCGTGGTCGTGGTACTCGTTGTGATGATGAGGATAATGATGATACAGCTGAAGCAGCTGAAGACGAAGTGGATGAGAATAAGGATGATGGTGGTGTAATGGACCCTGAGGATGTGGATGAGTCTGGAGTGGTGAGTCCGATAAATTCCACAGTCATGATGTTTAGACTGGTAGTTGTTGGTAACAAGTGAATGAAGGAAGATCGTTTATTCATTGAAGATGCTCCAGCCTCAGTTTTATAAGCTCTATCTCGGGACGGGATGAAAACCTCACCCTCACCGCAAGGCACCACCGTGCGGAGCGGCGGCGGTAAAGGCTGTGATGCCAGCACTTTTCCTCAGTGGCAATTTGACGGAACGTGCTGAACACCTGTTATGTGGCTGGGTTAGACTGTTCATAGCATTGAGATAATTGGGCGAAGACTTAATTGAATCAAGTGACCGGGAGTCGGTACAGTGAGATTGGGAGACGGTGGTATCCGGATGCTAGCACACCGGTTGCGGCAGGTACACTTTGTCCAGGGTTTTTGCGGACGATGATAGAAAAGGTCGGTGGAGAATGAATGACTTAGCTTGACCGAGCAGCAATTGGGGTGGTGAACTTTGTGAAAAATGCATGCCGAAGTGGACCAATCAGCTGGGATTGAGGTAATACGCAACAAAAGGAGGTGAGTTGATTATCTCGTGTCGATCTTTACTTTCCTCGAAAGACTTGTGTATGCTTTTTAATCCAACGGGTACTCGTAAAAAATAGCAATAGGATGACCAAAAACCGTAATTCGCGGTGGTACACTCGGGTCGGAATAAAGGCAATCCAGAGAAGTCCGACTGGACTTCCGTTATCTGTCACCCCAAAATCTGCGATATAGTTTTGCCTTCCTTAGAACCTATGGGATTGCCTTCTTAGAAATCTAATCCGTCGTAAGTCAGACGAACCCTATTCGGTCTCATGTTATCGCCCGACATAATCCAACTAGATAAAGTTCTCAAAATTTGCAGGATACCAGACTTTTACCATGTCCAATGTAGTAAGCATTTATATCTATTAGCACGACAAAATGGCACGAGGAATAGAGTAGCATCAGAAAGTAAAGCGACCAGAAACAGAACTCCGATGCAGCTTGAGAAAAGCGCCAAGTAAATCGAGTCTTGTGTAGATGTGAGCCCTGGAAAATCAAAGGGCTCGCTCATAAACACGGAAATCGCAAGCGAGGTTATCTATTTTTCGCCGTCAGACAATCCTCATGGTAGTCGGGAACGAGCCTAAAGTTGGGCTGAGCAGTTTGAGGTGGGGCATCCCTTTGCACAGGACTTTCCATCAAAACCCTCTTTCTAACCCCCATGTCTTCGCCGCCCCTCCTTCTACCTTTTCCTCTTGAGATTCTTGAACTTGTGATTTCCTTTGTCGCTCAGGACGACCCGGATAAGGATACACTCCTCCAATGCTGCAAATGCAGTAAATCCCTCCTCTCAATCGCTCAACCCTTGCTCTTCTCAACCATTCGGTTATGGCTCCTTAGCTCAGTGGACAATAACTCTTCGTCAACAGCTGGAAATCTCTCCCAATTCCTTCATGTCGTCGGAACCTCGGATTTAGGAAAGCACGTCGAATGCCTCTCAATTGAGGGTTATGCACTACTGTCCCCAATACTTGCAGCTATTCTTGAAAATCTTCCAAGCATTCGAGTTCTTCGGTTATCATCAGCCGACACTCCACGTCCTGTTATCTGGGATATGATTCCACCGCCCACTCTGGAAGCCTTCCTGACCTTCATTTTTCCAAATGTTCGGGAAGTGTGGTTGGAGACTTTGTCCTATTGGCCATTTCTCACGTTCGGACTTGCCTGTCCCCGTCTCGACAAACTCTATTTCCATCAAACTGGCGTGAAAGAGGCGATTGATGATTTTGTATCCAGAGAAATGGTAGCCGAATGGGAGAGAGAGTCTGGTGGGAAGGGTTTGAGCATTTTGGAGATCATGAATGTCTCGCATGCGAACGTTCGTCCAAGTAGCTCATTCTTCAAGTTTCTTGAACATACGAGATGTGCTGTGCGCATCCTATCGTTGGGGAAGAGTCATGACTTTTCGATTCTAGCAACGCTGGAAGCTCTACTTCCTCTTATTGGTCATTCGCTTAAGGAATTACGACTTGATTCAGAGTTTGTTTATATGCTTAGTGAGAATTACTTCAGCCAGTGTTATACTCCCTTCTAATTTCCCGATTTCTAGTCTATCGCTGGAACGATGCTTGGCCTCACAGAGTTGATCTCACAACCGGCCTGTTTGACTTCTCATCTATCCCAGCTCTATCTAGGCTTTCTCTCGACGTACCAATTTATGGAACACGCCAAACTCTCCTAACTCTTACACCTTTCTTCAGCGTTCTCGCTGACATGATCGGTTCCCCATCATCTCCCCATACTTCACTCCAGCATATCGTCATTAACATCCCAACGATGGAGGGTGTAAGCGTCAAGACATACGTTAATGAAGAAGATGAGACACATGTTCAACAATGGAGGAGGCTAGACTTTTTGTTAAGCGATTCTGAGAAGTTACCAGGTTTTGAAGCTATGGTGTTCAACTTTTCGCCAGGAATTGGAGATGTTGAGGGTCATTTAAAGTTTTTGGAGGATGCTTTTACTAGATGTGAGATGATGGGGAAGTTGGCTTTTTCAAGAAGGCAAGGTTGGGCACCCCTGGTGGGAAGTTCGAATTCCTAAGATGACCTTGTAGACATATTCTGGGGGGGCACAGCATTCATACAGCAGCCAAAGCGATTCAGGCACGAATGGAAATGTAAGCTTCAAAAAGTTAGACATAGCAACCAAAGTTCTTGATAGACTTCCTCAACTCGTTTCAGCAGTGCCCCATGCTCTCACCGCAGCATTCTCAATAGTCCGTCCACCATCCAATACTCCAGCCTTAACAGGCAACGGTGCTCCATCTCCAAGAGCAAGGTCCACAAGCACACGGGCCAGCAACGGGGCTGGTGTCACAATGCGCTTATACCCCAGTCTCAGAAGCGGTCCAGCAACTTTATCCTCAAATGTCCGTTTCCAAAGACTTCGAGAAGGTTCGGGATTACCTTGAGGATCCACCCAACCAGGGCGAACGTTGAAAACGTTTAAAATAGCTGTGTCAGAGTCGGATGCGCGAGACTTGGCTAGTTCGAGAAGCTGTTTTTCCGTTCTTCCTTTGATGTTGGAGTATAGTGACGATGCAGATTCTTCTTGAGAAGCAAATTCTCCAGAGACGTGCGCGAATGTGAATTTGCTGGTGGGGGAGAGACTTGGGAAGGCTCGTGCTGCGGCGAGTGGGTATTCATTTGTGATTTTGATATATTCCCTGCAAAAAGAAAATAAATTAAAAAGTAAGGTTAGATTACCATCAATTTTTCGAAAAATCTACGTACTGTTGGGAAACAGACCCTTGGCCAGTACCTTGTGCCCAAATACACGCCTCGGCACCGTGTAACTTTTCGAGGACATCTGGAGGGTACGAGGGATAATCTTGGTGTATTACAACTTGAACCTTAGAAGTATCCCAGTCAGGCTTCGTAGGTGTGGGCAAGGGCGTATCACGCCTCGCAAGAATGGTCAGTTTAGTGACTCCAGGTGTGGCAAGGCAATGTTTGAGAACTGGGCCACCGATATTCCCAGTCGCACCTATCGACATTTGGGGAAGATTATCGCGCAGAAAAAGAGCTATAAGAGGGAATACTTGCCTGTGAGAATAACATGCATGGTCGTCGTTGAAGGGAAGGGTACTTAACCTTATTTAGGAACGCGGGATCTTCGTCGTCATTCAAATGATGTTATACGGCAAGTGCGGCTTCATACTTGGAGAACTCATAACTACGTCCTATGGATGGAGACTGGCGTGACAAATTTCACTGGGAAATCGCTGGGAAAGTCAGTGAAAGCCGAAAGTTTCAATCTCGAGCAGGCATGTGCTACGAGTCTCGTTTCATGAATTCGAGCAAACCAACAGACCTGATTTGGCTCCCTCCACGAGACCCAAAGGAGCAATGTCACAGAAGCCTTTACTTTAGTTGCTCTGTCCCTTTTTTGTCTTAGCTCCCCCGATCCAGTGATCGTTAACGTACCTGTGAGCAGGGGGAGTTGACTTCGTGCCTTAGCCATGTGGAGTCGAACATACGTTTACTGACTGGGACAAACTCATAAATATGAAATTTAAAAGGATTATATTGGTGAACAAAGAGAACATTTTATGGTGCAATATCATCTGTCAGCAGCCAATATAAGTAAAGTGCCTGAGGAGTAGGCCAGGATCGCCCTATTTGCAAAGAACTTGTAACTATTTAACACGGAGTAGCTGGGAGGGATCCAGTATCTGGATTTTGTTGACGAAATGGTTAACCATCGTCTATCTTCTGAAAACGAAAACAGCGGACGAGGAGTTACGCTCTGATCGTCTGAAATAGTAAAGCGGGGTTTACTTTCCTGGTACTTGACAACACTTTGATCTGGAAGGACGACACTAGTCGAAAGAAATAGAGACTTCCCAATAGTCAAGTTCCAAACTCGAACTATGAAGTCAACAGAGCCGAAGACGACTTGGGAGCCGTCAGCTGAGAACGCAACAAACTTGGCTCCGTAAGTTTCGTCAATCAGCTCCCTTTCTAATTCTCCGGTTGTGAAGTTCCATAACTGAACATTTGCATCTGAGGAACAAGCGGCAATGCGAGAGCCGTCAGGTGAGAACGCAAGGGACATAATTGAATTAGCACAATCAATCATCTCATACTCTGACTCTCCTGAGGACGTGTTCCACACTCGAATGGTTGCATCGAAAGAGCCAGAAGCGATATGAGATCCGTCAGACGAGAAGGCTACGGACGTAACTGAATCAGAGTGGCCATTCAGTATGCGCTCTAACGCTCCCGTCTCTGAGTTCCACACTCGAACGGTTTTATCATAAGACCCAGAGACAATGCGTGACCCATCAGGTGAAACAGCAACGGATGAGATGGAACCAGAGTGGCCAGTCAGCTCGGGTTCTGAATGTTCAGTAGCGGCATTCCAAACTCGAACAGTAGTGTCTTCAGAACCCGAAGCAATGCGAGAGCCATCAGGTGAGAAAACGACACATTTGACACTTTTGGAATGACCTGTCAGACTGTGTTCTAACTGGCCTGTTGCTGGGTCCCACACTTGAATGGTATTGTCAACAGAACCAGAGACGATGCGAGAGCCGTCAGATGAGAACGCAAAGGTTGAGAGTGAACCGGATGCCCCAGTCAGCGTATGCTCTGCCACTCCAGTCGCTGAAATCCAGATTCGAATGGTGCCATCATCAGAGCCAGATAAGATTCGAGAGCCATCAGGTGAGAATGCAACCGAATTGACCGCTTTTGAATGACCAGTCAACTCATACTCTGACTCTCCCGTTTCTAAGTTCCACACGCGAGCTGTGCTGTCATGAGAACCAGAGACGATATGGTGGCCGTCGGGTGAACAGGCTATCGACGCGATCAAACCAGAATGACCAGTCAGTTTGTGCTCTAACTCCCCAGTAGCTGAGTTCCACACTCGGACTGTTTTGTCACCGGAGCCAGAGATGATGTGGGAACCACCAGGTGAGAATGCGACGGACATGACCCGATCAGAATGGCCAGTCAGCTTGTGCTCTGGCCTTCCTGTTCTTAAGTTCCACACTCGGATAGTATCGCCGTAAGAACCAGATATAATGTGGGAGCCATCAGGTGAGAGCGCAACAGAGGTAACCGAACCAATATGGCCAGTCAGGGTGTGTTGTAGTTCACCGGTCGCTGAGTACCATATTCGTATGGAAAGATCATAGGAGCTGGCTATTATTTGAGAGCCATCGGGCGAGAATTTGAGGCTATGAACCGCGAGACCCTGGCTAGTCAACTCATACTCTAACTCTCCTGTCTCTGCGTTCCAGACTCGAACAGTACCGCTTTGAGAGCCCGACACAAGGCGGGAGCCATCGGGTGAAAAAGCCACAGAAAAGATCGAAAGGGAATGACCAGTCAATACCATTTCGCATAAATCCCAGTATTTCGGCAGCCCAGACAAAATTTTAGGAATGGATATTCCACGCGAATTTTTTTGCCGTATCTGCGAGTCCGTCGGTAGCCATAGCAAAGCCGATTTGTAAGTTTCGAGAGGATGCGTTTTGAGAAGTTCAATGTTTTGAGCTATGAAGCGACGCGTATCACGCAGTATAGACTGTAGATTTGAATCGGTCTAAAATATATTGAGACATAGGTTGAGGCAAAGAAGGTGATAAAACTTACAAGGGATACACCTGATTCTAAGTGTTGCAGAGCCGAGAGAGTCGGATAGAGCACACCTAGGAGGCTTGAACATTCCACCCAATGCAACACATGAGTGCTGAGAAAATCATCCAGCTTGCTAACTAAACTCCCACTGAAGCCAGAAGAGTAATAATAATGTGTGAGCCAAAACTGGCAAGCGTACTGCAGAGATTCAGAAATCTGTTGAGGATCAATGTGATCAGGAATGGAATCCTCCGTTAACCCACAAATGTTCTCCTTGAGAATATCCATGGTTGAGAGACAGGCATGCGTCAACATGGTATTGCCCAAGACAAAGTCACAGAAATACCCACGTGAACGCTCAGAATCTCCAAGATAGTCAGAGAACGAAGCGTGCAACGTACTGACCAAACTACGGTCATCCTGGGTGCGAATGTGAAGAACAGAGTGTAGCTCGGTTAAAGAGGCGCGAACATCCTGGACCTCCAAAGACAAAAGTGATGATAAGGACTGAAGAGTTAACGATTTTTGAGCATAGATGATGGCGGAAAGTATTCGAAGCAGTCTATCTTTCTCCCTTTGTTCAAGATGTCGAATGGCCGCATCTAGGATGCTGGTGTATAGTTCATCAATAGAGCTAGCTTGGATCCGCGTCGGGTTGTGACCCATTTGAATCACCTGCGAAAGCCTTTCTGTAATAACCCCACCGCTACCAATATACTCGCAAGTTGTAGCAGCATAAATGAAAAGTTTGCCCGCTAGACTATGTAGAGCGTTAAACTCCGCTTCAGGGGGCCAAGTAGACTCGACCGTAATGCCACGGCTACGTTGGTCCTGAGCCAATAGATGGAGGCGCTCCTCAAGAAAGAGACGAATGTCACGCTCAACTAAGCTTTCTTCTACATCATGCAAATGAATTTTGGTAGAAGAGCTGTCAGATAAGTGGAGTCGAGACTGGAATACACGATCGGGGCGAAAAGTGAGGAGGAATTTGACAGGAAGGGTGGGCGCGTGCGTCCAGACATGAGACAGCAAAGCGGATATGTGATTCTCGTTCCTACATTCGTCAAGCGCATCGATAACGATGACAATGGGAGCCATGATCTCAGGAACGCATGCCTTCAATGGTTCGACGAGGAGGTGTCGGAATGACCGTTCAACAGAACCCGTCTCCATGTTTTCCAACGACTTGATGACCTGGGAGCGGAAAGAAGGGAATTGAATGGCGAGCTGGTATACAATTGAGGGAATAATTCGATTGGCACTACTGCAGTCGGTGTCCGCTCGGGAACAGAAGAAAGAACCTCCAAGTAACCGACTTCGCTCAAGAATGCGACAGAGGGTATTCACGATAGTCGTCTTACCAGTACCAGCCATACCGCTGAGACAGTAAATGCGGTTGTTATCTGCATTCGTTGCCCAGGATATCAGGACTGAAAGGATCTCTGCCCTAGTTTTCGGTGTACAGAGGTGTCGAGGAATTGGGCCGTCTGCCGTGTGGAAGGCTTCATAAACAGGTTTCAATTCATCTTTCTAGGATTTATTAGAGTCGTGAAGGCATCAAAAGGAACGACAACATACGAGATACGCTTTGGACACGACATTGAACGTCTCAGCACTGATAGTCTCGGTTGACAGGCAGGTCTCGATCTATGAACATATAGTTGAGGAGAAATCCAGCGAAATGGGAACTACTGACGAGGAATACATTGAGAAGGTCGGAAATTTGGCGTAGTACAGCTCCGATATCGCTTTTATCTTTGGTTGCATTTGCGAAAGCAGCAGACCTACTTCGGTCAAGAACGCGTTGAATGAGGAGAATTTGTTCGTTTATGGATCTAGTAAATGAACATATGAGCTACATGTCCTAGTACACTGGAGAAAACTGACGCGACAATGCCATCAATGCGAACGGATGTATCTCCGTGGTTATTGAGCGACCGGAGCGAACTTGTCTTGAGCACAGTAACCATGGCATTCAGTGTCCTTTGAATTCGAATAGCCTCTTCCTCATTGGAGCGAGTATTCTGTAGCGGTTACAAAGTCATCAATCCCGCTCAGAGATGAAAGAAAGGGAATGGCGCACCTCCACAAGGTCAATAATTCCAAGAAGGCCGCCAACAGTAGATTTGAGAGGTGGGAACGCATCGGCAGACTCCTTGATCATGCGCAAGGCGGTCTTGACCCCTTCCCACACAGAGTCACGCGTCTCGATCGTCGGGAGGTTGCTAACGGAAGAAACCTGTGATCCAGTGGGGCTTGAATTCTGGCCACTGTCAATAGTGTGAAATCGAGCCTTAGCCTTCTTGAATAGCTTCATAATGAGTGCAAGAGGCAAGGAAAGCAACAGTTTGATAGGTGATGTATCAGTGATGCGGAATTAAGAATCTTTACAGTTCCTAGCCTTGGTATGGTCTCTTGTATGGCGTTCTAGTTATTCGAAAGGCGAAAGTCGGTGTCGAATCTGAGCTAAGCAGTTCTCTGAACCCACTCCTCCAACACAACTGTTCCTTGGCTGATTCTAAATGATAGCCCGTGGGGGCCTTGCCTTGCGCCGCCGTACCCATAGGTTTTTCGCCCACCACCTATCACTCGAGTTGCTTTTTACAGCTGTTCTAATAAACGTAGTCAGGTTTTGGCCTGCGCGTCTTCACAATATTTGTGGCGCTCTCACAAGTCAGAAAGATCATGCAATTGCCTAACGAAGAGATATGGGCACAATTTGCGTTAGATTTACCATTTTTTTTTTGCGCCACAGACTGATTTTCTTGTGAAGACCCGCAGGTGAAAGCCTGACTACATTTATCAGAACAGCTGCAATTAGAGACACGACCGCAAGCGACTTGGCTACCTCCTTCTTTTCCTTTCTTTTACGGCCTGCTCTCTGAAATGGTGCCCTCAACCATAGCCAAGATCTTTACTCTCCTCTTCATCGCTCATTTCACCTTCGCTATTCCTAGATTGGAATCTGGCGAGTTTGGTGGTTCCGCTGCTGCTTCTCGACGCAACCTGAATCACCCGACCCGGACATTGAACGCTCGTCTTTCTAATGCTGAGAGGTTGAGAAGAGGTCTCCCTTTGAAGAAGCCCGTAATGAGGGGGTTGGGATATCGTGACGGCGCTCGTAAGTTGTTGTAGCCACCTTCGTTCTCTCACGCTCATTTGCCTCCTGGCAGCTGCTACACCTTCTGCAAACGTACCAATCTAGTAAGCTTCCAGCCTAGCTCATTTATTTGATGGTTTTCAGTATCTTCCTGCCTAGCCGTCGTGCAGTTATTCAGGCGTTCTCTAGTGAACCCGGTGGTAGCACGATGCTATACTACGTCTCGAATACTCCTACATCTGGGATGGTCGGACTAACATCCTCGATCGATTCTGCTCTCATCGTCCGCTATGATACGACACTTTCTGGACCATATAATCTGGAAATTGAAGTGCGTTGGACCTCAACCGAACAGCTTACCATATTCATCACCTTCTTTTTCTGTCATGGGTAGAATGGCCAAGATAACCTAGCAGCCTATCCAAATTTGGGGTTGACATTTTCTCTCAGTCCTCCGACTAACACTATTGGACGTAGTTCATATAAGTGTGTCTTTCTTATTTCCAACTCTGTGCCTTGGTCGTGAGCTTTATCTTGACCCCCAGCTACTGCTACTTTACGTCCACAAATCCCACCCCTCAAGGATCTACGCCTGTCATGCAGGGCAGCTCTATATCTAGCTCTGATGCTTCGGAAACAGCAGTTGTATGTTCTGCCTTCTTCCTTGCTCGCGTTAATCAATGCTTTATTGTAGTTCACGGTCGACCCGGACGATAATCTTCAAACACGGTGGAAGAATCCTGACGGGTCGTCACCTTTTGTATTCGTCATGTACACCTCGCTGCCAAACCACATCGTTATCACGGGAGATGTCGCTGCATATCAACACATCTTTGGATCATATACGAAACTAGTGGTATGCTATCTCTTGATGCTATTTAGAACAACGCTGAATTCTACGACTGTAGAAATTAAAGTTAGTTGATGCTCCTTAGAGTTCACTGTAAGCGTGGTATTAGACACTTACCTAGCGAGATTCTATTGGACATGGACCTATCCTTTCCGCCATTTATTAGACTCAAGTACATCCAGTCATTTCTGAAGATAAACGCACTTCGTACTATTACTATCCATTCCTTCATCAACCTATACTACCTTCCGTTCCAATGGCTATACGTTTATCAATGTGGGCACATGTTAGGAGAGTATGTGCTATATCCCATTCAGAAAAACAAGGGTATGTTTCCCATTGCCGCCGCTTCTGCATGGAAAAGTGTTACGTTGAGACAGAGCGCAATGGGGACCAGGATATGACGGCAAGCGTATATGGGAGGGTACGATGAATTCAAGACACCAAACAACTTAGTACTTTTCGTGTTATTGATTGTCAGAGGTGTGGTCTGGCGTCATGCAGTTCGGACCCAACGCATTGTAAGGCTGGCGCTTCCTATAGTTCTACCTGTAGCTTGTGTATGGCCATTGTATCAGCGAACACAAGCTTCGTTGATATGTTCCCTTTTATGTTGTAACGGTTAACGCGTGGCCCTGTGACCCTCTTACACGCATCTACTACTGGCTCGGAGCATAATCTCACTCAACACTCGCGTTTCATCTGTATTGGAATACCTATATCCAACAGCATTTGACTAATAAGAGAACTCAAAGACCCGTCCAACTGTATTCATTGATAAACACAATGATTTTTCATGTAACTATGCATTCAAGGGAAGTGCATGGCACTGTACCAAAGTAAAATAAAAGTACAATAAACTAGCAGAGGTAAAAATACAAGGCTTTGATGTACAGTAAATCACTAGAATCACTGAAAAAATCCCAAGCATCCCAAGTACACCAAAGAAAAGAAAACGAAATAAGAAGTACACAAAATAGCTAAGAAGGATAATGTGGGCGAGGGCCATGTCTATAACTGCTGGGCTGGTCGTACATGAATGCATCAGCCTCAGTCTCACTGCCTGAATCTCCATCTGAATCATCTGACGTTCCACCTCCATTTTCAGCGGAGGAGCTTGCACTACCTCCCCCTCCCCCTCCCGCTCCTAACCCAACCCTAAACACGTCAACGAAGGGTGTCTGGGGAACATCCTGCACACTAGTGTCGTGGGCAGTCGACTTGGCGAGAATAGCTGCGACTCTGGCCTCAAGACGCCGATCGGGAGGTGCTGTGCGTCGTGCACTGTTGTCTCGAGAGGAAGGTGAAGCTGCTTTGAAGAAGCTGGTAAGCTCATGAAGATTCTGAACTAAGCCACCCAGGTCATCTTCTTGAGCAGGCGCAGTCGGCGAGTTGAGTACGGCTGAGAGTGCTTCTGCCTCTGGAGCGAAGTCAATTCGAGAAGGCCGCGAGTTCATTGCGCAGGTATCGAAGACAGCAACAATATTTGCTCTGCACGTCTCTCGGAGAGCCTCAACCTGGGCAATACACCAACCAGATTCCTCTGGAACACCAAAAACTTTCGTGACGGAGTCTACTTCCTTCTGATGAATCGCCGCGTGCATGCTCATTCGAAGGACCTGTTTCGCTGGGGCACCGCCGGACATCATGACCATCGGCTCCTCTAGCACATCCAACGCCTGCTGAGACAAGTTCGAGTCGAGGAGACGCAAGAGAGGCATGAGAATTTCAGAGCCCAGACGTTGGATGGGACCACGTGTTTCGCGCTGCTGGAAGAGGATTTTAATCAGGTTCATGGCTTGAGTCCTGACATGCTCTGTGTTATTGAGGACAAGACTCATCAGGAGTGTGACGATGTCTGTCCAGTAATCAGATCCGTAGTGCTCGCGAAGGACTGAGATAGATTGACGAAGGAAATCGTCCTTCGTACGGAACTGTCTCTTAATGAACCCGTTCATGATTTTTTGAATGCTCGTGCGCTCCTCGAATTCAGCTAACGCCTTGATGTCTTCTGCGAAGGTCGCTAGCGTCGGGTCGGGTTTGTCCATGGTCATATCGTGAAGACACCAAGGAAGGGCTAGAGTATAGAGATCCCGAACTCGAGCTTCCGGGGTGGGCTCGATGAGATTGCTATTCCTGAACTTGGAAAGTCTCTGGAGCATTGTGAGTGTCTTTGGAGACGTCACAGACGAGCGAAGGCCTTTGAGGAGAGCAAACTGCACAGAGAAGGAGCCTTTCCAGGCATCTGGTTGCTGGGCCGTTAGAAGTTGGAACTGCTGGATGTCATCGAAATCGAGGCGAGGCAAGAGCGCCTCAAGCAACAAGAGAGCTTGGGAGAACTCTCGCTCGGCGGTTGTGGAAAGACACGCAACGCAGCACCAATAGAGCTTTGGCAAAAGGGCGGAATCAAGGTTGGGAACGCCAGCGATCGCAGTCAACGTCGCAATAATCTCTAACGTGAACAGCTGGATGGGAGATTCGGGGCCGGCAATCGTATTTGACAATCGCCCTAGAAGGAGCGCTAGGTCACGCTGCTGGACCTTGGGCATGAGAGCTCGGAATATCTGGAGTGACCTAAAAGCAATGAGACGAATGGAGCAAGCAGTACCCCAATGAAGAGCTAAAGAGCCCCACGCTTCTGCGATGTTCGGACAAAGAGGTCGTACGAAGTTAAGCACTTCCTTGCAGAGCCACTTCATGTTGGGACTAGATTTCTCATCTGAATCATCATCTTTCCAGAACCTCGCACCTGCTTCTTCCTCAAGTTTCGATAGCTGAGCCTTGAGTGCGGACCGACTGGGGTACGATGCGCGGTCATGCAGTTCGTCGTAGCCAGGAGCCCAAGCTCGCAGAAGATGGAACAACATACGCTGCGCACGTGTTCGAACGAAGTTGGACTTGTGGTCAATGTGAGTGAGGACCGCATGAAGAAGGACGGGCATCTGTGATTTGAGTTCCCAATATCGAGACATGGCGACGTCGGCCAGGAACAGCCAAGCGTATTGTGCTGAACCAAGGGAAATGGAACGAACATCTTCAAAGAGGGCGAGGAGGTCCGACCAGAGGTCCACTTCGACACTATTGGGTGGCTCATTCAGCTTGTGTTCCATGCTAGGCAGCATTCGGAGTGGGTCAATGAGAGAGACGAGATCGTCAAAAATCTCACGCCCAATGACGGTCTGGCAAAGACACGAGACGATGTTGGCGGCAGTATTGATAAACCCAGGTTTCGACACCTTGGCTGCCTGTTCGATGAGGAAACGAATTGTCGCATGACCATTGGCTTGGTTGGGAGGCTCGATGAGTTGTGTCCAAATAGCTAAGATTTGCTCCATGTGGTCATTGGCGTAGCGCAATGTGATGGAAAGGAGATGGAACAAAGCCACTCGACCTTCCTTGGAGACGCCAGTTTTATCCTCAGTCATCAACTCCAAACTCGACACCCAATATTCCAAGCTCTCTAAAAGCAGAGACGCGGTGGTATGAGCGATTCTGGTCGCTGGCAATTGAGGAAGCCAGGCCGAAAAGTGAGTGAGAATGCTCAACGCCTCCTGAGGGTGCTCTCCAGCGAGGAATTCGGAGACCAATCGATGCGCATGAATGTATGTCGTCGACGAGATACTGCCCACAGACGCCTCAAACTGTGACATGGCCAAGAGCCCGCCATGTTGATGGTGGATGGCTTCGAGCATATTGAAGGATTCCCGCCTGTGTTTAGACAACGGATGTCCAAGATTGGTAAGACCGAGGCACACGACCTGGGGGAATGTGAAGCCATGATTGTCACATTCACAGATGATGTGCGAGAGCACTTCGAATAACCGCCCTTCCGCACTATCCTGTTTGTCTCCGACCACGGAACGACGAACAGCCTCTATGAAGAGGTTGCTATCATTGATAGTCGTCGATAGAAGTGTTTTCATCGCTTTCCTAGGAGAAACAGTCAGAACTGAATGGATAGTGGACTAACAAGATCTGCGTACTTGGCACTCTTTTGAGAAGTTAAATGGCTGGTGCCAAGGATCGCAGTAAAGCGTTCTAAGACCTGACCCGCTGAAAGAGGCCGTGAAAATTCAGCAGGGATTCTTTCCGTAGGAGAGACTATCCCATCCGAAGGAAAGTATGCTTTGTGCTATGAAATGGTCTGAGCAAAAAAGTAAGACAGCTAAAAAAAATAAAACTTACACAAAGAGCAGCTAGAGCACCAATTGAAGCGTATGACAACGCCAGCGAATCGTTATTAAATCTCTCCTTCACTTCCGCCACGTCCGCCTGGCGATAACCAGAAACCGCCGCCCTTAACATATCATCCATACGATGCTTCACAACGTCCGTCTGGGGTCCCAATAAACACCACTCTTCACACAACCGATAAAGCGCTAGCTGAGTATGCTGTTGCATAAGTCGATCAAAATCCTTGGTTGCGCTCATCGCGTCCAACAACCTTTCCACCACACCACAAAAATATCGCCGTAGACGATGAAGGCCAGGATCGTCTCTAGTATCAGGAGCTACGAGGAACGTCTGAGTTGTTCTCACAAACTTGAGAACATGGACGAGTGTAGTCTGTCTAGACATGCCTCGCTGCTCGTGGAGATACGGAGCAGTATGCCAATAAATCCTGGCTATAGCGGAGTGCAGCCTCTCCTGTCGTCGGGTTCGATCTCCCATCACCATCGCTGCCTTATTCTTCGCCTCCTCCAATTGCCTCGGGTTCAACGCACCCATGCCCTGTTCCAACGGATTGGGAATAGGGAATTTGCTTCTCGAATCGTCGTAAAACTGTCGTCCAGCGAGCATGCTGAGGTCATCGAGAAGGTTCGGATAGGCGCTAGATGGAAAGGCGCTAATTCCCCAAACCGCTGAATCTCGAAAGACAAGGTATTCCGAATCGAGGAAGGGCGTGAGATACCGGAAGAGCCCTCTTGTAGTAAGGAACCTTTCTCGTTCGAAGTTGATATCCGATGGAGCTCGGTTATGGAGCTGCTGTTGGTCTCGGCCGTTGTTGAGAGACTTGAGCATAGGTCGTGTCTCCGGCATCGTTGCCGTACAGCATAGAATTTTCAACCAGATGCACCACTGGTTAACGAGACTCCGATTCTCTCGGATGAGCCGAACACCATCCTTCTCTTGCCCAAACGGGGTTCGCGTATTGAGACCAACAGGGACGCGTGTACTGAGGCCAGCAAGGTGAGAAATGATGGGATGGTAACGTGAAACCGCAGCGACGATCGCGTCTCTCGCAATGTTCAGAACAGAGGACGGGTACTCCATACACTTGCAGAGGAAAGCTGGGAAGATAAAACGCCATAGAGCGCGGTCCCGTTCGTTGAGACTCTGCACGATCCTCAGTGGAATGTCGTCCCTCGGGCTCGTCTTCCACTGATCCAACCGTGCCAACTCCGCTTTATCCAAAACATCTTGGAACCCATCCATATACTTTCTCTTCAAATGTTTCCCATACAACAGCTCGGTGAACAAGAGTGGTGTGTCCGGAGGATCGTCTTGGGAGCTAGGCTCTGGAGCGAGATGCTGTACCAAGAGATGTAACGTCCTCGTGACAGTCGCACCAGCTTCGAAAATTGGCTGTTGTTCATGAGACAACAGCACCAAAATGGCGGCTTCCAATTCCGCACACCTTCCTACAAAACTCCGATCTTCCAAAATCGCCTCTGGAGTTTGTTCCAAACATCCTTTCACCCATCTCTGCACAAGTCGAACCCAGAGGTCAAGCAGAAGAGGAGCTTCAACGAGAAGTTTGATGCCCGCCCCTTCGAGGACGAGTCGAGAGGGGCTAAAGATGAACGACGTAGACTGCGACACGACCTGTTTCGCATCCTCCATATTCTCCATGAACCTCATAAGACCTTCGGCAGAGACAGGCGTAAGCGAAGGTTCGACGTGAATGATGCCCATAAGAAGCATCTCGATAGCCTCATTCGGAGGAATAATAAGACACCTCGGCCAGGAAATGAAACATGAATGAAGAAGCTGAATTACAGGAGCGAGCTGCGCAGGATAGGCAGCAGTGACACCCGCATCTGGATGTTTGCATATGACGTATGTATGCGACTCCTCAAATCCAGGTGGAAGTCTCGCAGTACTCCATTGCTCATCAAAGACGTTCATATTTCCAATGGTCTTCTGACAAGCAAGAGCGATTTTACCGAGGACGGCACCAGCTCGTTCGAGGAGGGTGTTGACTGCGTTCCTGTTAGTCAGACTCGCAGGTTTGAATCCTGAAGATGTAGGGTAGTCGTCTGGACTGGGCCAAGCCATAAAGTCTGTCGTTGATGGCCACGTAGGAGTTTGGATGTCCTTCTCCATCGCGTGAAGACTGAGAAGCATCGCCTTCACAGCAATCGAAGTTCTCTCAGGAGCATATACACTTCCAATACTCCCAGGCTGGGAACTGGATACTGACTGCTCTTGCATGAGCTCAAGGCAAAGGGTAGTACCGAAGTCGAAGTGACGGGAAAGAACAAAGTGGACGATGTAGACAAATATGGAGATATTGTCGTCGGGAGGGAAGATAGTGAAGCGGTTCGGAGGGAAGAATGTCTTTAGGCAGGCATCAATTTTGGTGAGGGTTGTGGAGGTCGATTCCTGGCAGCGATAAAGGTACGTCCAAATAATGCGCATGAGACCGTTCATAACAGGCACGCGGTACCCTTTGTCCTAGAGCACGCAGAGATAAGTTAGAATAAATTTATTAGCAGTCAGGAGCACTCTAACCTTCAATTTGGATGCTGAGGCTTCCCAACAAGCCTGCCAATGCTTCAAGAAATATTCTCTTGGCGCAACACACAGAAGGGTGATGACCAAAGGGAACGCAGCGTGCCAATACCGAGGTTTCGTCATCATCTCCTTTGCCTTGGGATACATGAACTCGATTGCCTGTGCCCATTGAGGATGGTTCGTCTCTGCTTGAGCAGTCTATGAAATGATGAGTACAAGATCTCAAAGATATATTAGTAAGAAAAAGCACCTTGCCAATTGGATGTAACATATGCACCAAAGTCTCCGCAAACGCAGTTTTCAACTTGATCCCATGCGCGTTCACGAACGACTTTGACAACGCCTCTAAAACTCTGCGCCTTCCTCGAAAGCCTCTGGCGGCCAGACCTTACAACAAGACAATAAGTCAGCCCCAGGTAGGAATGGAATGGAAAGAATGATTACCTTGATAGGAACATGGGTCAATCCTTTCACCAGATGCTCAAATTTTATCTCCTGCTCTTTCGATAACTGCTTCCCATAAACACTAATCGGTTCAAACTCCGAAAGAAACCTGTCTGTAACACTCGTGAAACTATCAACAATGCATGGTAATGAGTCACCCATATAAACTTGAAGAAAAAACAAAGATCATACCGAATATTGCCCAACAACCCTAACATTTTCACATACAAGTCCACATTAATTCGATAATTCACACTTGACGCCAACTGCTTCAAATCAGGCTTTTTAAATGTCTCGAATGTCAACTCTTCCAGCCGGTAACCCATCGCGTCTCCAAGCGCGTCCTTTGAGATTTGTTCCAGAATGGCAATGAGAGCTCGGCACATAATATAGATACTAGCCAGGATTTTTCGCTCATGTAAGAGACTCGGAACGTCGCTGGGACGGACGAAACGATTGGGATTGTTTTGTAGGGAACCGGGGCCCATAGTATTATAGTTGTTTGTCGAAGCGGAGGAATTGGGTGGTGAAGAAACAAGAGAGGAAGCATGCATTTTTATGATATCTGCATAACCCTGGTTCTCGTTCTGCTCTTTCCGCCAACGTAAAACAGAGTCAACGACAGGCTTGACGTGCTTGAACGCAATTTTGCCCAAGGAGTCGAGAATCTCGTCGAATTGAGGGTCCTTCCCTTTGGCCATAATAGAAGGTAGCTGGACTTCGCTCTCGAGTGGGGAACGAAGAAAGGTGTCGATGAGTGTGTCAGCATTGGCTGCGAAGCGAATAAAGACGGCGTGCAGGGCAAACTCGGAAGGTGTCTTGGGATCCATGACGACCTTGTCGTCTTCGACCGCTGCGTCGGGAGTCTCGCTTCTGAAACTCGCAGGAACGCGAGGCACGGGAGGGGGGGTCATGTTATTGACGTAGCTGAGGTCACTTCCAGCATCTGAGGGGTGGAATGCATGCCCTCGACCACCAGGTCCGCGACTGGGCGTAGTCGGTCGCAGAGAACGGCTTGTGTTAAAGGAATTGTTTGAACGATTGAAGGAAGCTTTCATGTAAACACTGTTATCAATGGAAGGTACAGGCGGGGGTGAGAATGAATCGAAGCCAGCGTTAAAGTCTCTGGCATTGCTCGTCTTTCCGCTGACTTTGAACGCATTGCGAATAGACGCGAAGGAGCCCTTCTTCGTAAAGCCAAGTTTCTCTGTGCTATAATTGATAGAATTCGATGCAGAATGCGAAAACGGCGTAGATCTCGGGGTGGAAGAGGGAGCAGGTGTGTATCTGCCAGTGCCCGAGTTCGTCGAGTCGATACTGGCAACTGAGTCCTGCCGCGAGTGGGAGCCGAAGTAGTTTGGACGGTTATCTTGCCCCAAGGGTGTGACTCCAACAGGAGACTCAGCAACGGAACCACCAAAACTAGTGTTTGCAGAAATGTTGCCTGCTGCAAACGGATTCGAAGAGCTGGAAGTTGAGCTAGATAAAAGGGAGTAAAGTTACCGATACCAAAATAATAAAGCAAAAACATACCTTGCACCTCCGAATGAGCTCCCTCCACCTCCACCGAAAGAACTGCCGCCCCCTCCACCGAAAGGATTTCCAGCACCAAATCCGCCACCACCAAAGGGATTCGACCCACCCTGGCGACCAAATGGTCCAGCTGCTCCTCCTCCGCCATAGTCGTCGTCATCGAAAACTAATCAAAAGGAATACATGAATAACAAATCATGAGATAGCTGATAAATCAAGTTACCAGGAATTTCAATCTGCACTCCTTCTGAACCCATGACGGTGGAGGAATTAGGGATATCCGAGGTTCACAAGGCACTGTTCAAGCCAGCTGAAGCATGGAGAGGGTATTGACTCTCTAGAACGTGAGGAAATTAAAAAGAGAGGGCCCGGACCAACGAGGACGAGAAACGCTGCCAGAGACACAGCGTCGTGGGAAGAGGCAAGCTTGTGCCAACAACACTGAATAAACGACGTCAACAAACCTGGCACCTGCCATCACCACCCTGCTGGGTCTGCTTTCTCCTCTCGATCCGACGACAATCTTTTTCTATGATGACGTTGAAATGGAATGTATTTTCCGCGAATCCCTTGTACCAAATTTTGAATTCCCCACGTTTGGTATCGCTTGGCCGGCCCAGTGACAAATAGTGCGGCTCCCAGGTGCCATATCTTGCCAGTATATAAGTGCTGCAATTCCATTTGCTTCCTCTTTAACCAACCAATTCCTTGTGAATTTACTTCCATCTACCCCCACAATTACCCAAGTATTTCGCCATGCACATTATCCTCACCGGTCAGCTAAATGATCTCATGGATAACTCTCTCACATCACTCATCTCCCACATAGGAGCGACTGGTACCATAGGCGCCCCAGTGTTAGTCCACTGCATATCCAGCCCTCTCGTAACAAAGCTTTCGGTCCTCACTCGCCGTCCATTCCCGCTCCCACCCAAGCCTTCTCCACCACTCCAAACCCTGGGAGAGCATTGGGATCCAAATAAAGTACATCTCATTACCCATCAAGACTATATGTCCTATCCAGAAGATGTCTTGGACAAGTTGAGAGGCGCCGAAGCCTGCATTTGGGCTCAAGGTGTCGGTCAGTTTGCAGTTCCCAAGGAGTAAGTGATTATTCACCCGCATTGAAACTTATTAAACTTATTCCTTCCAATCACAGGACATACATCCAAATCACACATGATTACCCTCTCACAGCAGCACGTATATTCCCATCCCTCCTCCCACCCAACTCTCAGAACCCATTCGCTTTCATCCACGTATCTGGGGCATCAGCTTCTTCGGACCCTTCAGTGCGAACCAAGTCAATGAACCTCTACGCCAAAACGAAATCCCAAGCCGAACATTCTCTCCTCCAACTCACCCTCCCCGCACCAAACCCACAGCTGAAAGTAATCAATGTCAGACCCGCATACGTGGATGCCCTCTCTCCTTCCCCGACCCTCACAAAATCGTTCGTACATAAAGTAGTGGCACCAGTGCTGAGAACTGTTAGTAAAGACATTGTCACTCCTGCAGGGTTGCTGGCTGGAGTTTTGGTCGATTTTGCTGTGGGTCTGGGTGAAGGCATCAAAGGTGAAGGAATTGAGGATGGAGGTGTTACCATCACGAACAAGGCAATTCGGGCGTGGGTTGTTAAATCTGGGAATAGTCCCTAAGTTGTGTTGCATAGATTTCGACCGATTTATGTAGGAGTATCTGTGCCCAACGCCAGAGTCAATTACATACTCTAACAACATCACTCCACTGTCGCATTTGTAATCATTCGCCGTCAAATAAAATAGATACCTCACTTATCCTATTACATGGCCCGGTATAGTTTGAGTTTAATTGTTTAGACCTTTTCGACGTTTCGACTTTCGTCAGACCCTGCAGCCACATCAATCGTCGTAGAAATATGCCTTGGATTTATGGTCTCTTCCGTAGCATCGTTTGTGGACCGACTTGGTGCGAACTGAATTGTGTTTATGACATTTCCTTGAATTCGAGAGTCCTGCGGTAACATCGTGTCCAAAACAGACTTTTTATACCCCATAATGATCACCAAGAGAGATGGATATGAAGCCTTAAAACAGGAAGATATTAAGAGCATGAATGACTCGTTAGAAAAAAGAGATACTGCGAAGCAATCGCCGAACGGCGCCCAAACAATGGCACAAAGAGATAATGCATTAAGGGGCTCGGCGGCACGAACAAAGCTAGATGCTATTGAAACCGAAGCATTGATGATCTAGAGAAATTTAACAAGATAGAATATTGAGAATGGTGATGGAACCTACTTGAATAATGCAAAGGGCAAATCCAGCCTCTACGATTAGCACAAGAATCGAGAGTGCAAATGTTGAATTGAGCAAGCCTTTTTTAATATTAGCACGATGGTTCCTAAAAGAATAGCCTTAGTTTCAGTGTGAAGGAGCAATTTCGGTCCCTACCAAGCTTGATATCCAATGAGTGAGGTTGAAGTTGCGTTCACGAGCACGGAAAATAACAGCGATGTAGCGTAAACAGTAGATTGCAGAACTTCGTTGTTTCTATTTGCGTCTTGTAGCTCATTGATCACAACAAAGACTGCTTGGAGAATACAACTCGCTACCATGATCCAGTCAGAGCACCTTTGAACAAAAGATATGAAGCATACCGATGTTGAGTCCGAACAATACAAGCAGGATTCCTTTCACGTTTCTGCTGTGGGACCACATGACGTACGCTCGCCAAATAGGCATTGCATCAGCAATAATGTACTAGCGTAGAAGTCAGCGGAATCACTTGACGATGTAGTAGAAACTCACTACTAAAGGCGTTACCACAGAAGTTCCAACAAACGGTTTTCGACTGATTTCGTTTGCAGCCATGAGTTTTTGACGAATTGTTGAGGATGGCGAAAGTAAATGTGGCCATGACATTTGCATAAGTGTACCAGCAACGATAAGTGAGAAATTCGTAGTCATTGCTATCCCAATGAACATAATCGAACCAAAGAGAACTCGGCGCGGTCCCGCAGGTTTACGTTGCCTATGTGAGAGTCGTGTTTGTCCTTGGAAACAACGATGAATAGGACACACTGGAGAATAAGAATGGAGATCCCAAAGACAACAAGAAACATCCCTGTCCTTCAGATTTAGGTATACGTAGAAAAGAATATGGGCTGGAGATACCATAGAAGAGAGATTGGGACAATTAATTCCACAGCGCCATAGTAGTCTACATCTGCCGACCGCTCAGCCAATGTTTGGTCGGATATTTCCATGGGTGATTGGGGGAGTTGACGACGGTAGAAACAGATGGCTGGTGGTTTATTGCACTTATAACATAGATCGGCTTTGGATAACATAAAAGCTGCCTGCTAAGAGTCTCACAACTGTTGCGCACGAATGAAAGACTGGTGCCAGGCGGTGGTCTTTGGCATCTCCACAGATGGATTTCGTCAATTGACATTGGTTGAACGGGGCGAATGTCACCCTTAGTAGGCCCACCATGAGGTAAATTAGGGTGACAATAATCTGGAAGTGGACTGCTGTTGTATTCCATTCGACATGGATGATGGAAGCAAGTAGTGTATCGACTATTTTCATCCTTAGTTGTGCCTTTCAGCAAGGCTATGTCTAAATGCTAAGCTGTATAGACGACATTTGGGAGTTAGATTTAAAACCACCTGGTCCTTCATTTCCCATTGCCAGCATTGAGTAAACTCTTACCCATCAGGCATGAGCGTAGCCCAGAAAAGAAGAACTAGTATACAAGGTTTAAGCTTACTTATAAATATAAAAAAATGCCCCCAGTACTGCGTGTGCCTGGGACTGTTTGAAAACACATTCCAGTGCTGCCTGTCCTTCATGGTTCCCGCTGCCATCACCAAAAATAATGCCGTGGGCGCAGAAGCATTCTGAACATGAATACTCTACAGAGGGATTGTGCCTTTCTCCGGTGAGACAGTGGTTAGAGTTGAAAGCAACGGATGTCATTGAACAGATAATCGTGGTCAAGAAGCTCTACTGCACCATCATGATCTATGGTATGATGAGATGAAGAACCGAAGCCACGCGAAGCTGATCAGCAGCAGCCCGATTTTTCATATTCAAACAACAGTTGCTGTCTTCAATACACATTCTCTTTGGGCGTCACCGCATTCTCCCTCCCGAACTGTACTTCAAGTGATAGTTCACAGGTCATTAGAGATCGTAGAAACATGTCCAGAATGTAACATGAGAATCTTCAGATACGTTAGGTAAGTCACTCGAGTCAGGAAACCATCAACTCACATCGAGGCTTGTATACCCAGGATTCAGGAAGTCCAAGAGAATCTCGAGGCACAACTACTTC